>JZKD02S1638947.1:132494-148095 GCA_000966675.3 Picea glauca | reverse complement strand
AGAAAACATTGCAGGAAAACAAGAAATCATGGCACAATAAGTTGGTGTTTTCTTTATGGGCTGACAGGCTGACCACCAAAAGGTCAATTGGTATGTCACCATACAAGCTAGTCTATGGTACAGAGGCAGTTTTCCCCACTTCTTTAGGAGTCCCTGTCATGAAGTTGCTTCAAGAGGTACAAGATGAGCCAAATGACTCACAGAGAAGGATCAACCAGATGATCCATTTGCAGCAGACTAGGGAAGAAATTTTCAATAAGACTCAGGTAGTCCAAGGAAACATCAAGAAGATCTTCGACAAATGAACCAAGGAAGATGATTTCGAGTTAGGAGATTTGGTGATAAAATGGGACGCCAAAAATGAAGACAAGGGAAAGCATGGAAAATTTGACAATCTGTGGAGAGGGCCATACATGATCCAAGATTTCAGGGGAAACAATGCTTTCTTGCTAAACAATGTTGATGGGTCAGATCTGCCAGGAGCACCTGTAAATGGCAGAATGCTGAAACATTATGTACCACCTCAGTAGAGATTCAAGTTTCCACTCTCCATTGTATATACCAGTTTAAGTTTCATTTTTCACTTGCATTTTATGAGTGAAGAACATTAGTCAGTTGGTTGAAGCCCGAAAAGAAGGCCCTCAACTATTGATTATTGTTTTTCCATTTTTGAGAATAAAACCAATGAAGGCCACTAGGTAGAAATATTCAGAATGACAAGAGCCATGATTCTTGGCACTTCACAAGGAAAGTACCATCCCCAGGTGGATCCACTGTTATCACCCCATAAGTTATGGGAATCAAATGGTGACTGGCATATTATCTGTCTCTAGTATTTTTGTTGACAAATGATTTTTCATTCTGCAAATAATTTGAAAAGAAAAAAGAAAAGAAAAAGAAAAAGAAAAAGAAAAGAAAAAAGAAAAAGAAAAAGAAAAAAGAAAAGAAAAAAGAAGAAAAAGAAAAAGAGGGCATAAAAGAATTGAAATAAAAGCCCCATGCAATAATAGTAACTTGGCCATACCTTTCAAGCATGACCAAGTTCTTTTTAAATTTGATGTTGATAGGATAGTGAATGATTTGGCTAAACAATTTAATCTTAACCAAAGTGTCTAGGTTAGATTAGTGAATAAATCTAGCCAGACTGTCTAATCCTGGTCAGATAGCCCTAGGGTAGAGTAATTTCTTAACCCAACAGTTTAATCTGGGTTAAGTGTCATAGGAAGATAGGTTAGCATGTAGGTTAGTTGCTTCATTGTTTCACTCCAATAAATACAGCTTAATGTAAAATTTTGCACCATGTCTCAAATGCCTAAAGGATAGTTTGGTTGAAGCCCCATGGTGGTGTCTCTTTGAAAATTTGGGGAAAAAACCCATAAAATGCATTTATCCTAAGTTTTCCTCCCAGCGCATGTGTTCTCCGCTCCCAGTTTATGCTCCCTGCACATTTCAACGGTCCTAATCACGGTGCCCATATCTACGGCACATAGAGCATTTCGGACCCCCCCGACCATTCTGCTTTTAACCGGGGGGGTCTGGAAACGGTAATAAGACTTGCGCACATCTGGACGGTCCAGGAATGAGCGCGTAAATTAATGGTCTAGATTGGATTCCGGACCCCCCCGTCTATTCTGCCTTTAACCGAGGGGGGGGGGTCTAGAATGAGTGATGAACAATGCGCTAAGATCTGCGGCCAGGAAACGGGTGCGTAGATCAACAACCCTAATTGGATTTCGGACCCCCCCTGATGATCTGATTTTAACCAAGGGGGGTGGGTCCGGAATGGTTATTCTCCTCTAGCAAGCCCCTTGTCATACGTGGCATCAGTCTGTTTTCCCCGAAGTCCCATCACCATCTATTGTCTAACAGCCCCCCATCACTCATGGATGTCATCTTCCACTTGTTCCCGAGTTATGTCCCATCCCATAACTGTTGTTAGTCCCCTACCCCCTTTCACTCATGACCAACCCCTTATCGCGACTTTTGCCTCCAATCCCTAGCCGCTACATCACCCGTTCGTATTTTTCAACCACCGTCACCTGCCATCTCACCCCCAAGTGGCCCATTGTCCATTTATTACGGGATAACACACCCGTTATCCTTTTGACCTGTCTCCCGCGCTCAACCGACCCCATTTTTAAAAAAAACTACTGTTATTCCCCCTACATTTACTATTCACCCATCGCACTAGATAATTTACCTCTTACTCCTCCATTGCATTTCCTTCGCCCTCGTCCACAGTCATTCGACCCCACTAATTTTGTGTTTATTGTAGGTACTGTTGCGGAGATGGCGCCAAAGCCCAGACAAGCAGAAGGAGAGGAAAATCCTTTTCTTCCGCCTCCTGTTGACCTGGACAAGATCCCACTGGTCGACAAAGACCGATTGATCATAGATACCCAATGGGATTTCGATAACTCAGACCTCCAATCATGGCTTAGGGAGGTTTTCCTGGACTAGAGCGATGAAATTAGACACTAGGAGTCCAATTTACCCCTTTACCTTTTTCCCCAGATCCACCATTTTCTCGAATTCTCCCTTAAATGCCAAGCTCATTTCATTCCCGAATAGAGGGTCATCGTCTCCTCATCCAGAGACACCCTGTTCTTCATCACGCTTGAAGACATTGACCAAATGATCCAAATTCCCCGTGCTGACTCTGCGTCTCCTTTCAACCTAGAAATCCTTACGGAGTTGTATCAGAAGATGACTTTTCCCTAGAGAGCTCAAATATTTTAGCTTTTCCTTCCCACCTCCACTCAATTCCCTTCCACAAATCCCCCTTACCCGTCATACATGTTCTCCACCAAGGGAAACCAGGTCATTTCCTCCCTTTGTTCTCTGTTAGGGTACTATTCCGACCAGTGGGTAGATGAGCCCATTCTGGGTTTTCTATCCATTTTCTCCATTGATGAAAATCCCACCACCCAGTTTGATTTCAGCACCTTCTTCGCAAACAATATTCACGAACAATTCGTGAATTTTAGCATGGAAGGCATGTTCAGATACTCGTCTATATTGGCATACATGTTTGTGCTCTATCAAGCAGATAAATTTAGTTTTTCCATGCAGAAAATGGACGCAGATGGAAGGCCTTAGCCAGTCACAGCATGGACATCTTTGTTGAAGCATAACTCCACAGAATATAGTTTCAAGGCATTCATAGATATTTTCTACCACCCGATGGTAAGCATGCTGAGCGGAAAACCCGAGCCTCGAATAAATGACGAATTCCAGAGAATTTTGCATCTCTCGGACAACACAAAGATCGGGGATTGGTAGCTGTATCAAAACCATTCCGAGATCAGAGTATTCGGGTGCGAGTTGGCACCCTACAAGTTGCCAAAGTATGTGCCGGTAAGAATCTTTTCGTTAGAGTATATAAGATAGATCATGAATTCAGATGACATCCATTTTGTGTCCCTGAAGAAAAAGCAACAACTTAGAATCAAGGGACAGATTGCCTCCTTCATCTGCAACAGTCGAGGTGCCGGGGAAGAAGCTGATAGGATGTTGAAAGAAATGAAGTTCTTTATGATTTTTCCATGGCACTATGATCCATGCGGGATCAATTCAGAAATGCGGGTGAAAAATAAAAACATCCCATATGTTCATGAGTCCAAGCCCGAGATTGAAAAATTCACCAATCAGACAGTGTGGGTGCCTGCCACCTTGATCGAAGTGGAATAGAAGGTTCCCCCAACCAATGTGCCACCAACGACCATGCCACAGGTCACTAAGGAAAAAATGCCTCGACAAGAATCATCTCCGCCTGTCACGGAGGTGTCGTCTGAAGATTTCTAGTTGCACACCAAGAGGCCCAAGACAATTTCAGTTCCTGGCCCTACGGGGGAGAAAGAAACCCCGCCTACCATAGTGGTCAAGTCTGTCATCCCACCTTTCGGATCAATCCTACATAAGGAAATCACCTCAGCAGTGCCAAGGAAATCCTCAGACTCCCCACTGGATACTCAACCGGGTAATGCTGGGCCCAAGTTGAGCATTTTCGAGAAGTATGAGTTGATTAAGAAAAAGAATCAAACTCTTTCCAGTAGTACTTACGCTCAATTTCGAAATTAGACGTCGACTGCGCAGCATAGGCTGTTGTTTTCATTTGACACAGAAAAAGGCAGGATGCACATGGACTTCCTTCAGGCGTAGGTACCAGACCCCAAGGTGATTACAGATTACAAGAGGGCCACCTTCGAATTCCAGATGAAGGACGTCCACCCAACAGATCAGATGGATCTGCACAAATAGACCGGGGAGATGGTATTCCATACATTGGCACATGCTTCTGCTTCTGCAGCCAAATTGTAGGTGTCGCTCAACAATGCTCAAACGCAGCTCAAGCTAGAGAATATATCGTCCTTTGCAAAGGACAATAGAATCAAGACTTTGGAGGAGYTACTCCTCAAGATCGGCTATGATCCTTTGAACGTCAAATCTGCAGAGGAAATGATAAAGAAGAATAATGAAGACATCGCCTCCTTGAGGAAACAACTAAAKCTCCCACCCACAGAGGACTCACAGGCGAAGGAGATAGTAGAGAAAGAAGGCGAGAAGGACGAAATGCTCAAGATAATCATGGATCAGAATGAACARCTCAAAGAAATGGAAGCGGAGATGGAARGATTATTAAAAGAAAAGGAGTATATGAAGCCAATGGAATTCATTCCATTGAGTKCCATTCYGATTTCAGGAGCAAKCACARCAGYAGTAACAAMAATCCYATCCGCAACACCAGTGACACCACAAGAGGGAACAACCGACCTCGCCAARTCCATGGAAAAGATTAACCTGCAAGAGACAAAAATMARCAGGCTTAAGAAGGAAGTTKAGAACCTCCAGGAACTCAAAAMTTCTTTCCATACTAGYCTCTCCAAAGAAAAGYAGGTGACTGAGCAGCTCAAGAAGGAACTACAACAGCTCCAAAAGCAAACAGTGGCARGGAAGACTTTGGCTGAGGTCAAAGAGAATGTATGGACAGATATATACAAAGTCCATAAATGAGATATGGCCCATGATCCAAATTATGTTTGAACARAATGAGTTGGTCCAAAGGAGMAAAYAGGCCATTGAGAAGATCAGAGTAGAATTGGGAGATAGACCAACTCAGGCAAATGATATCATCAAATTYCTCAATTCTAAGACCAGAGAAGAGCTAGAAGAGTTGAAKATCGAGGACAGAACATAGACCATCCTAGAGGTCAAAAGAGTTTTGACCAAGAGAGGATTAATGCTTCAACTGGAAGAAAAGGTTCAAACCATGGAACTAGGGGTACATAAATTCTTCAGCAAGATCGAGGCTCTCCAGAAGAAAGGTCTCCCCGGTCTAAAGGTTATTAATGATAAACTGATGACACTCCCAGATTACAAAAAGAGATTGTCTAAAGTGTCTAAAGATAGTTCAAAGTTTGCTGGCATACAAGGGAGCATCATCGGCAAAGCATTCCTGGACGCTCTTCAGTTGGACATCATTATCCAACATGAGATTCGATACATATTCCTCAGTAAGCCCATATTCGCCAAGTATACGAAAATGGACGAAGTGTATCGGAGACTGCTCAAAGTCACAGTGCCTAGTCATCTCAAATGGGAGGAACTCTACGATATTCGTGATTAGAAGATGAGTTGTCCAGGTCCAGTCACCGGTCCAGTCAGATGAGGTCATGCAAAGGCTTCATCAATGGTCTACCCAGAAATTTAGCATGCAGTTTCACCAAGTTACCAAGCAGTTTTGAAATTTAGGAGATTTGTTTAATTAGTTAGGCGAAAATAGAATTAGCACATCCTGATTTAGTTATGACAGGAACGGTTGTAATTTGAGTTATAAATACTTCACCTTTCAAAGTATTGGGGGTTGTTTATCTTCACACCCTGATGCTATTAGACTGTAATCCTTTTTGAAGAGATCTTCCATTAATAAAAAGGAGACACTTTACAGGATTCTTGCTTGTGTTCACTGGTGATGTTTACTCTCTAAGTTGAATGTTATTCTTTCTTTGTGATCATATTGTTTTCTAAAACTAATCTTTAAGAGTAATGAATGTTGCAGGATTTATCTTGGATACCCTGTTTCTGACTCAAAAGATTTTAGTGTTTATCTTCTGGTGTTTTCAATTAAGGAATTCTTAATTGCTTCTTAGTTGAATTTATCTTTCTCATCTTTTCTTATGTCCATCATTTAAGCTACTAAAAGATCCAGTGAGTATATTATCTCGCTCTGTAGAAATATTCCTTTGCGTTTCTGGTTTGATTCTCAAGTTTATGATAACACAGACCCCATAGCCCAATGGAGGTGTAGACTGTCTCAACCAATTCAAAAAACACTTTGACAACAAAACCTACCTATTTATTTACCTAGACTAAGATCTAAAATTGAAAACATAGCTAAATCATATAGAGAGATCCCTCTCTGAAGCTGGAAGGGCTAGATCCCAGTTTTAAAAGTGGTTGGATAAAGTTACCTTTGTAGATTTCTTCTGTTTCAACCTCTAKGAAATTTACCAAGTGCTAACAGGATKCTTTGGAGCACCATGCRAGAAGGAAGGAACGACAGGCTGGMAAATCCCTGAAAAAATGGGTCACGTTGACCTAAGGTTTTAGACACCTAAGGTTTTGGTATCTAGTGTTTTGTCACCTAGGTTTTGGCCTAAGGCTATTGGTGAGTGATTGTAATRTATAAATAAAGGTCTAAAGGACATGGAATGGGTTTTTGTTGTTATTATTGTTGTGGTTTTTGTCATCTTTGTTATTGTGTGATCAAGTGAGGATTATGGTGTGAGAGAGAAGTGTTGAGTGTAGAGCCTTTTGGGATTGTAAGATCTTCAACTTGGTGCAAAGATCAACCCTGCAGCTGGGTGCACAGGAAGGGGAGAGAGAGAGAGAGAGGAGAAGAAAGAATATCTTCTAGCTAAGAGCGTAGATGAGAACTGTATGCTTCATCTTAATACATTATAAGGCACAGTTTTGTGGATGTAGCCCTAGAGAGAGGGTGATCAATGTATATTTTGTGTTATGTGTGATTGATGCTCTGTTCTTTGTCAATTGGTATAACATTATTGCATTATTGTGTTAGATATGATAGATAGTTATGCTATTAAAATAAGTTCATTAAAGGCTATGCCCAGATCACACACCCATGGAGAATATTTTGAATAAATATTGTCAATTTCACTAGACAAAAGAATGTCAGTAGAGCTTCGACACACTGAAACAAAAAAATGGTTACTGTGCCTATTCGGGTTTTCGCAGATTGGAGTAAAGAGTTTCATGTGCATGTCAATGCATCTTCTATTGCATTAGGAGTTGTTTTAGCACAACCAGGAACAAGAAACATTGACCACCCGTTATCCATTTCTAGCAGGAAGCTATCAACAACTGAGATCAATTACACCACCACTGGAAGAGAAGGATTAGCCATGCTATATGCACTGCAGAAGTTCCACCACTACTTGTTGGGAGGACACTTTAAAATGTTTACCGATCACTCTGAGCTGAAATACCTAGTCAACAAGCCAATGTTGGGGGGGAGAATATGCATATGGCTTTTGCTATTCCAGGAGTATGATTTTGAGATCATAGTTAATCTAGGGAGAATGAACAAAGGTCCTGACCACTTGTTGAGGTTGGAACATGGAGAAGAACCCACTAGTTTGGAGGATACATTATCGGATGCACAGTTGCTAGCCATTAGAAACATTATTGACCATTTCGTTGAGATAGTCCAGTTCCTATCAACAGAAATGGCACTGAGTGAGTATACAATTCCCCAGAAGAAACAACTAGTAGTGTGCGTTGAAGATTTTTCACTTATAGCTGGACAACTATACAAAATGGGACATGATGAGATATTGAGAAGGTGTTTTATGGAGGTAGAGTGACCATTGATCCTCACAAAATCTCATGAAGGCATCGCAGGATGACACTACATAGGGAAAGCCATTGCGCAAAAGGTTCTTAGAGCTGGCCTTTAGTGGCCTACCTTACATAGATATGCTAAAGAATATTACAGAGCCTGTGATGTATGCCAAAGAGTTGGGAAAACATCCAGAAGAGATGAAATGTCATTAACACCACAGATGACCCTACAAGCATTTGAGAAATGGGCCATTGACTTCATGGCACCCATAAACCCACCAGGGAAGCGCACAGGAGCAAGGTACATAATCACTGCAACATAGTACTTGACTAGATGGGCTGAACAAAGAGAAGTTAAGGACTGTAGTGCAACTACAACTACATGCTTCATATTTGATGACATCATAACTAGGTTTGGATGCCCAAATATCCTTATGAGTGATCAAGGAACACATTTCATCAATAAGACAATTGAAGCCTTGACTGATGAATTTGAATTTCATCATCAGAAGAGCACACCTTACCATCAACAAGTGAATGGGACAATTGAAGCATTCAACAAGATCTTGGAGACAATGTTGATGAAGATTTGTAGTGTGAACAGGGATGACTGGTATTTAAGAGTACTCGCGGTACTATGGGCCTATAGAACCACTTGCAAGAAGCTAAAAATGCAGACCCCTTTTAAATTGTCTTATGGCCTCAAAGTCATTGTCCCAATGGAATATTTGGTACCAAGCCTAATAATCGTTGCCTTTATAGAAATGAATGACACTGGCATTGTTCAAGAAAGGCTTGCACAGTTGGTCTAACTAGAAGAAGACATATTTATTACAGGATTCCATCAGTAGGTACATAAAGAAAGAGAGAAGGCCTACCATGACAGACACATCAAGAAGAAGGCATTTAAACAAGGTGATCTGGTATTGGTATATGACAGTAAATTCATAAAGCATCCTGGGAAGTTCATAATGCATTGGCTTGGGCCATATGAGGTTTCCTACGTTACAGAAGGAGGAGATGCGAAGTTGAAGACTTTGAATGGAGAATGGAAGGAAGTTTTGGTGAATGGGAGTCAACTGAATTTGTATTATGAAAACCAGCTACCTCACAACTCTTGGTAAAAGCATGAGCCCAAGGGTCTAGGTACAAGGTGCAGTTGAAACCAGGTACCAGACAAAGAAAAGATAGTCTAAACAAGGAAGGAGAGGATGCATAGAGCAAGAAGAAAAGGCTTCACTGTGCAGTCTAAACTCGAAGTAAAACAAAAAGATCAGATCTGGAGTGCCTTAGGACGAGTCACAGGTGAGTTTTGGGAGTCTATTGGCCCTCGGTGATAGAATTAAGTGAAGGTTAAGGCAGAAAAGACAAAATTTGAACTACGTGGAAGACACACTGACTCTTACCGGGACGAAGCGAGAAAAAGAGAAGAAAAGATGGAGAAAAGTAAAAGGAAGAAAGTCATTGTATGAGGATATCGAGGATAATAGATCAGTAAGAAAGACAAACCATGGATAGCTCAATAAGAGGAAAAATCCACCGTTGGATGCTTTGGAGCACCACACAATAAGGAAGGAAAGATAGGTTGGCGAAGCCCTAAAAATGTGGGTCAAGTTGAACTAGGGTTTTAGACACCTAGGGTTTTGGTATCTAGGGTTTTCACACCTAGGTTTCGGCCTAAGGCCGTTGGTGAGTGATTGTAATGTATAAATAAAGGTCTAAAGGACTTGGGATGGGTTGTTGTTGTTATTATTGTTGTTGTTGTTTCCATCTTCGTTATTGTGTGATCGAGTGAGGATTATGGCATGAGAGAGAAGTGTTGAGTGTAGAGCCTTCTAGGATTGTAAGATATTCAAATGGGTGTGAAGATCAACCCTGCAACTGGGTGTGCAGGAAGGGGAGAGAGAGAGAGGAGAAGAAAGAAGATCTTCTAGATAAGAGCACAGATGAGAACTGTATGCTTCATCTTAATATATTATAAGGCATAGTTATGTGGACGTATCCCTAGAGAGAGGGTGAACCACGTATATTTTTTGTTGTGTGTGATTGATGCTCTTTTCTTTGTCAATTGGTATAACATTATTTCATTACCATGTTAGATCATATAGATAGTTCTGTGAAGTAGATATGAATTGGTAGATGATATATAACTGTTGTATTTATTTTGTATTTGATCCACTTGATATCCCCTTGGTTGTAGATATTTTTTTCCTGCGACCCCCCCATAGCTTCTTTGGGTGAGACTGCATCTGCTTCGCAGGTGTTGCCTAAAGGGCCAGTAGTTAGGGCTTGTTGGTGCACTATTGGAGCTAAACCCTAGGTCTGCCCTTGTGCCAACAAATAGTTCCAATGCCAAGACATGAATATTCTTGAGGGAATGTCAAGGTGGTTTCCATCGAAGACAGAGATTCAGAAGTGGATAGAATAGCAAGAAAAGGACTTCGATCAAGCCCAGAACAAGAACCCTAATCTTAGTACACATGATTTATTGGAGATATATATATTTACTAATATACACAAAATTTTCTTTGGAGGAATCCATTAGGAGATATATGAGTGGCTATCTAGGTTACCCGATACCCTATTTGTGATCAGATCTAGGCCACCTGTAGTTTGGACGTCAACACTGATCAAGAAGGTCAGGAGAATTGATAAGACCATGTCAAGAGCAGTAGATCATTGGTCTGATATTACCATTGGAGGGTATATCACTAAGTTTTTTGTTGATAGATTAGAGTCATATAGCCAAGCTGATATATATTTATTCAAGGGACTCAGAGGAAAAATTTTACATTTTCTGAAGCTAAGGATCAAGATGTTATTACATGAGAAGAACATATTGAAGATACAGTATCTAGACGGATCCGAAAAGACCAATGTTCAAGAATTCGGACAATGATAGTGACACAAAGGCTGGACATACGCGCAGTGGGAGAGTGTTCAAAGATGTTTCTCTCATAAACCTATTTAAGAAAAACTACAGGGATGAGGGTTTATACAGTGGAGAAGAGGAAGATTTGACAGATGAGGATCATTCAGAGGAAGGGACGGTTGAAGAGGCACGCCAAGAAGAACCAAAAGCTTCAGGATCTGCGTCAATTGTCAAAGTAAGTACTATTAATCCTATTTTTGTTTGAACAACATTAAGCAATCAGAGTAATCAGAGTCACCAGAGAGCTCAGAGAAGTGTCACTAGTATTCCACCACATACCCAGTCTAGAAACCTAGGGAGATCTATGGAAGACGAGATGAGGTTACCCACCTTTAGAGGAGATGGATTTGAAGACCCTAAAAAACATTGGTTTCTCTGTAAAGTTGTGTGGAGCATTAAGAATATCATCGATGAAGTTATCAAATGAGTGTAGTTCAATACTACCCTAAGAGATCATGCACTGAGCTAGCATATGAAATTTTTCCAAGGAGCTATGTCTAAACCTTTGAATTCCATTAAGACTTTGCTAATTGCTGAATTCAAGACACCTAAGTTATAATCACAGTGAATTATAGATTTCAAAGAAATCAAGTAGAGAATAGTTGAACCGGTATGGGAGTTCGATCAGAGATTCAAGACCTTGACTGGCCATCTGAGTTTTCAAATCCCAGATGAGCAGAAAAAGGAATGGTTCATTGTTGCCCTCTTACCACACATCAGAGTTCCTCTGATGCAACAGAAGATTGTTTCATAGGGTGAGGCACTGGAGATCGCCATGAAGCTAGAATCTGCCCCTATGGGAGAATCCAGCTCAGGTATGAATCAAATATTGAGTAAGCTAACTAGTTTGACTTTGTAGGTCCAAGATATGAAGAAAGACAAGGGAAAAGATAAAAGAGAAGACATATGGTGTGTCAAATGCAGGTCTGAAGGATGTGACAAGGAAAATTTTCTCCTATTCCATGAATAATTGGCCTATGGAGCTCCAAGCCCCTTGAAACAAGTTACCCTACCCTGGTGCGAGGAATGTAGAAACAAACATCTCCCTGGTGAGTGCTACTACATGCAAAAATATGTTCAGACACCCACAAATTTGTATTTCATGTTCTGTAAGTCTGTAGGACATGATTGTTATCATTGAAATTTCATCCACAAATGGTTACAGGAATCCAACATCTCCAAACATCTATTAGTTCACCCATGGACCAAACATTCATTTCCAAAAGGCCCAAAACTATACAATCAGCAATAAAATCAGCATGCTCTAATACTACACAGGAATCGTGTGCACATGCGCCATTCAGAAACCCAGGAAAAAGCGCACATATGCATGATGTGCGACTGTGGACGCAAAAAACTGTGCATCCCTAAAAAAGAAACATTTATGATATTGGTTGACCTCCCACCCACTTCTAGTTCATCTTCCAAGTTGATTTGACATCCAAATATCAATTGAATATAGCTGGGTGGCTGGTCAAAGATGTAAGGGTGCCCTAAATGGCCCCTTGTTCACACTAAAAGATGGTTGAATAATGCCTCAAAGTTATGCTATAAAAGGAAGCCATGGGTGCACTNGAGTAATTTCTTAACCCAACAGTTTAATCTGGGTTAAGTGTCATAGGAAGATAGGTTAGCATGTAGGTTAGTTGCTTCATTGTTTCACTCCAATAAATACAGCTTAATGTAAAATGTTGCACCATGTCTCAAATGCCTAAAGGATAGTTTGGTTGAAGCCTCATGGTGGTGTCTCTTTGAAAATTTGGGGAAAAAACCCATAAAATGCATTTATCCTAAGTTTTCCTCCCAGTGCATGTGTTCTCTGCTCCCAGTTTATGCTCCCTACACATTTCGACGGTCCTAATCACGGCGCCCATATCTACGGCACATAGAGCATTTCGGACCCCCCCGACCGTTCTGCTTTTAACAGGGGGGGGTCCGAAAATGGTAATAAGACTTGCGCACATCTGGACGGTCTAGGAATGAGCGCATAAATTAATGGTCCAGATTGGATTTCGGACCCCCCCGTCTGTTTTGCCTTTAACCGAGGGGGGGGGTCTATAATGAGTGATAAACAATGCACTATGATCTGCGGCCAGGAAACGGGTGCGTAGATCAACAACCCTAATTGGATTTCGGACCCCCCCTGATGATCTGCTTTTAACCAAGGGGGGTGGGTCCAGAATGGTTATTCTCCTCTAGCAAGCCCCCTGTCATATGTGGCGTCATTCTATTTTCCCCTAAGTCCCATCACCATCTACTGTCTAACATCCCCCCGTCACTCATGGATGTCATCTTCCACTTGTTCCTGAGTTATGTCCCATCCCATAACTGTTGTTAGTCCCCTACCCCCTTTCACTCATGACCAGCCCCTTATCGCGACTTTTGCCTCCAATCCCTAGCCACTACATCACCCGTTCGTATTTTTCAACCACCGTCACTTGCTATCTCACCCCCAAGTGGCCCATTGTCCATTTTTTATGGGATAACACACCCGTTATCCTTTTGACCTGTCTCCCGCGCTCAACCGACCCCAGTTTAAAAAAAAACTACCGTTATTCCCCCTACATTTACTATTCACCCATCGCACTAGATAATTTACCTCTTACTTCTCCATTGCATTTCCGTCTCCCTCTTCCATAGTCATTCGACCCCACTAATTTTGTGTTTATTGCAGGTACTGTTGCGGAGATGGCGCCAAAGCCCAGACAAGCAGAAGGAGAGGAAAATCCTTTTCTTTCGCCTCCTGTTGACCTGGACAAGATCCCACTGGTCGACAAAGACCGATTGATCGTAGATACCCAATGGGATTTCGATAACTCAGACCTCCAATCATGGCTTAGGGATGTTTTCCTGGACTAGAGCGATGAAATTAGACACTAGGAGTCCAATTTACCCCTTTACCTTTTTCCCCAGATCCACCATTTTCTCGAATTATCCCTTAAATGCCAATCTCATTTCATTCCCGAATAGAGGGTCGTCATCTCCTCATCCAGAGACACCCTGTTCTTCATCACGCTCGAAGACATTGACCAAATGATCCAAATTCCCCGTGCTGACTTTGCGTCTCCTTTCAACCTAGAAATCCTTACGGAGTTGTATCAGAAGATGACTTTTCCCCAGAGAGCTCAAATATTTGAGATTTTCCTTCCCACCTCTACTCAATTCCCTTCCACAAATCCCCCTTACCCGTCATACATGTTCTCCACCAAGGGAAACCAGGTCATTTCCTCCCTTTGTTCTCTGTTAGGGTACTATTCCGACCAGTGGGTAGATGAGCCCATTCTGGGTTTTCTATCCATTTTCTCCATTGATGAAAATCCCACCACCCAGTTTGATTTCAGCACCTTCTTCGCAAACAATATTCACGAACAATTCGTGAATTTTAGCATGGAAGGCATGTTCAGATACTCGTCTATATTGGCATACATGTTTGTGCTCTATCAAGCAGATAAATTTAGTTTTTCCATGCAGAAAATGGACGCAGATGGAAGGCCTTAGCCAGTCACAGCATGGACATCTTTGTTGAAGCATAACTCCACAGAATATAGTTTCAAGGCATTCATAGATATTTTCTACCACCCGATGGTAAGCATGCTGAGCGGAAAACCCGAGCCTCGAATAAATGACGAATTCCAGAGAATTTTGCATCTCTCGGACAACACAAAGATCGGGGATTGGTAGCTGTATCAAAACCATTCCGAGATCAGAGTATTCGGGTGCGAGTTGGCACCCTACAAGTTGCCAAAGTATGTGCCGGTAAGAATCTTTTCGTTAGAGTATATAAGATAGATCATGAATTCAGATGACATCCATTTTGTGTCCCTGAAGAAAAAGCAACAACTTAGAATCAAGGGACAGATTGCCTCCTTCATCTGCAACAGTCGAGGTGCCGGGGAAGAAGCTGATAGGATGTTGAAAGAAATGAAGTTCTTTATGATTTTTCCATGGCACTATGATCCATGCGGGATCAATTCAGAAATGCGGGTGAAAAATAAAAACATCCCATATGTTCATGAGTCCAAGCCCGAGATTGAAAAATTCACCAATCAGACAGTGTGGGTGCCTGCCACCTTGATCGAAGTGGAATAGAAGGTTCCCCCAACCAATGTGCCACCAACGACCATGCCACAGGTCACTAAGGAAAAAATGCCTCGACAAGAATCATCTCCGCCTGTCACGGAGGTGTCGTCTGAAGATTTCTAGTTGCACACCAAGAGGCCCAAGACAATTTCAGTTCCTGGCCCTACGGGGGAGAAAGAAACCCCGCCTACCATAGTGGTCAAGTCTGTCATCCCACCTTTCGGATCAATCCTACATAAGGAAATCACCTCAGCAGTGCCAAGGAAATCCTCAGACTCCCCACTGGATACTCAACCGGGTAATGCTGGGCCCAAGTTGAGCATTTTCGAGAAGTATGAGTTGATTAAGAAAAAGAATCAAACTCTTTCCAGTAGTACTTACGCTCAATTTCGAAATTAGACGTCGACTGCGCAGCATAGGCTGTTGTTTTCATTTGACACAGAAAAAGGCAGGATGCACATGGACTTCCTTCAGGCGTAGGTACCAGACCCCAAGGTGATTACAGATTACAAGAGGGCCACCTTCGAATTCCAGATGAAGGACGTCCACCCAACAGATCAGATGGATCTGCACAAATAGACCGGGGAGATGGTATTCCATACATTGGCACATGCTTCTGCTTCTGCAGCCAAATTGTAGGTGTCGCTCAACAATGCTCAAACGCAGCTCAAGCTAGAGAATATATCGTCCTTTGCAAAGGACAATAGAATCAAGACTTTGGAGGAG
>JZKD02S1638947.1:111731-125416 GCA_000966675.3 Picea glauca | reverse complement strand
AATGGCCCCTTGTTCACACTAAAAGATGGTTGAATAATGCCTCAAAGTTATGCTATAAAAGGAAGCCATGGGTGCACTACATTTTCAAGGAATTCATTTGTATTGTTATGCTACTAATATTCTCTTGGAGGATCCTCTTTCCTCATCAAGAGTATGCTAGCACCATTGCACCTAGTCATTCATATCACCTCTATAATGAATGTGCTTTGGATTCTCTTCACCATTTCATTCTAGTTCCTCATTTGTAAGAAGAGCTCAATATTTGGGTCTCTAAGAGCCCTCCCTTAGAGGAAGAGGGGACCCAATGTATCCCTTTCTCTTCAGTGTTTTATTTCCACTAATACAATCCTTTCCATTGGTGGCATGAGTCTTGTTTGTTCCTTGTTCTTATGTTCTTATGCACTATAGTTTAATTGTTTTTATCATTCTTAGTTTAATTATTTGCTTATCTTTTATGATTTATCTTTCTAACCCTTTTGTTTACTATTGTCTTTCCTAGTTGACCCAGATGGGATTGTAAGCACCATTATTTTGCTCATTTAGGTGACAAAAGAGGTGAAACAAATTGGCGACTCCACTAGGGAAAGGTATCAATTTCCTACCCCATTTGGGTTATTTTAGTTCTTATTTTTGTTTATTTAACTTGCAGGGATCATAACTGAGCCAAGCTAACCTACAAAAGGCCAAGTTCAAAGATGAGCAGAGAGAATTTCATCAAAAAATTTCTTCACAATCATGTAACATATAGTACAAGCATGTTTTAACCCACAGGCACGTCTTCAACGAACATGCGCCAAAACCACTATATCGCTCAATGCCTTCTGTGCACCTGCACCCATAAATCACTTTCAGATCATGCATTGGCACTCAGAGCGCCCCTATCTATTCCGAGGCCCGCGCACCTGTGCAGAAAAATACACATTGTAAGATTTTTGTGAACTGTTGAAGGTCCATAGACTTCTTAAAGTCGATTCCATGCATATTGTAATCTGCACCACACTTACATTCCCTCTCCATATAAAGGGAATAGTCAAAACATAGGCACTTATGGGGTTAAAAATCATTATTTTTCCTTTTTTTCTTTCATGTTGCCACATGGATGGCTTACTTTGATTAAAGTTTAAGTTGGAATCATTCTACATCACATATAAAACTTGCATTGTGACCATAAATTGGATATCAATAGTTCAATATGCTCTTCTCTCGCGCCCCAAAGTGATCTTGAGAATCATAAATAGGTTGAAGGAAAATCTCATCTCCCTTAAAAAGAAAAAATCTTTAGGAGAGGACAACAACCCCCTTGGGACTCCTCTTATTTTATTTTTTCAAACACATCTTAAGATTGTAATGGGCCCATACATGCCCACATGCTACAAAGATAGGATAGTGTTGAAATTTACTTTCTTAGATTAAATCAGTAGGGAAGTTTTAAGGTTTTGTAATGGGCCCATACATGCCCACATTTCCACAATGTAGAATAGTTTCAAGGATTTCTTAGATTAAATCACATTAGGGATTTAAAGGAATAGTAAGGACCCACATGTCCACATGCTAGTTTCCTAGGGGATTTAAAATTTTGCAAGGTTGTACCAATGACATTTAGTTAATTAGGTAATCAAGACTTGTAAGGACCAAGAGAAGTCCAAATGCAGCAAGGTGACACCTAAATTATTAAAAATATTGGCACACTTTCACTTGATTCACACACAAAGTCACTACTCACTCAGTTTCATTTCGAAACGTGGAGGTTAAAGTAAGTTTTCTCCAAAGGGATTCCAAAACATCCCAACCTTTTCTTGACAAAACTCTCCACTCCCACTTAATTTCAATGAGATTGGCTCACACCCCCGATCTCTCAAACAATGACACCTAAAATTTTTCTAAAAAACTCACTAATTTTTCCTCCACAGGAGGTGACAAAATAATTTTTTTAGTCTAGGTAGGATTTCGGGGATAGGCATCCAAATAACTCCCCATTATATGGTTCTCACATATTCAAACAATAGAAGTTGTCAAATAGGGAACTTTAAATCATCCAAGTCAAGTGTTCCTAACACCATAAGGCAAGGAAATACCCATGAAGGGTTGAAGACCGAGGTCCAGTTGTTCTGTGCGTCCCTCCTTGACGCAACGACCTCTTGGACGGGATCCAACCCGTGACCCATTTCTTAGGCCAAAAATCTAAATGTCACACTTTGACCAAGGTACCTAGTGACCAAATTTTAGGACATCTACCCAGGTGGAAATTGTGGGTTGCAATTGCACCTTGATCGGATTTTGTGTGGCTATTGGGAAATATTGCCAGCTCTTTCGGGATATGCACCCTCTACCCCTCATTATAACTGATTACTTCATCCTTCACTAGTTCCTCTTTNCATTCTTGACCCTCTTTCAACTACCAATTTGTCATGACAATGGCCTAGAACTACTCTCAGAATTTAAACAAACCTCTTTCATGCAAATCACTGACCACATTCATGAATGGCGTCAGAGGCGTAGTCTCTGCAAAGATGAAGCTACTCCACAAGAATGTCTCAATTTGTTCCTCAAATCACTTGTTTCCCTCCATGCCAAAGATGTGGCCTCCACCTTTCCCCAGTCTGAAGAAGAAGCCATTACCAAGGCCCTACAGTTTGAACTCATTTACTCATAGTCAGGGTACTTGTATATAGTACTACTTGATGCCCCGAGACCCGTGCCATTTGGCCAGGAAAAACTTGGGATGTTTCACTCAGTGGATGGATTGATTAGTACCACTACACACCACAATTCACATCCCCAACAACCACCAATGTATGGAACCCCTCAATATCCACCTGCATACAACGGACCCCCTTATTATAATACTCCCCCTTATCCACAACCATACCCCTTGACCTTTCCTCTGCCCACCAACAGACCACCGCCAACACCCACAATACACCCCATAGCTCAACCTAATTCTGGTACCCCCTCCACCTCTGATTACACCCTAAGAACTAGTGAAACCACCATGCCTTCCTATGCATCCTATGGATTGTTACCATAGCATAATCCATACTTTCCATTTCCTAGTCCCCTCCAACCTATTCCTTCACCACAAGGACAACCACATGCTAGAGTTAAATTTATTCAACCATATCCCATTCAACAATACCAAAATTTTGAACAACTAAATAAGGATAATCCATCCCATCAGTCGAACAATGCCAAAAATAAAGGGAAAAAATGAAACAATAATAATCTCGGACCAGGAGGAAACCAAAAACAACCCCAGTAGAACCAACCTGTAGGGGGCAACTAGAACCAGGGGAACCAGAACCCTCAAGGGGGAAATAAAAAAAATGCCAAGGAAATAAAAACAACAATATTCAGACAAAATTCCCTTGTTCCCTTTGCGGTGAGTATGGCCATTATAGACACCATTTCCCCCAAATGACAGACTTGAAATGGATGAAAGAATCTAGTAATGGACCACATCCGCTAGCCCTGCCTTCCCCCTAGTATGCCCCACAACAATATGTGCATCACCCACCCTCGACCATGTTGCAAAACCCCATATCACATCAATGGGTGATGAACACCCAACACAAGATGCACCCTGCCCCATCACAGGCAGAACCATATCACAACCCAAGAACTTTGGCAGATTGAACTATCCTCTTCACTAGTGAGGAAGAGGTCCTTCTACAAATGCGCATTCATCAATAAAGTGCACCCTTTGACCCGACTCCCACTACCTCGGAGGCCACCCCATTCATGACTGGCCCACCTTTGATGATTTCATGACCTAATACTGAAACACCTCTTCACATCCCTCACATCCCATTATAAAGGAATGCCCACAACCCTCAATCTAGGGCAACCCATAATTATAGTCTGGTCGATGACTTGGCCCAATCCCCCACCACTATGTCAGTCTTAGAAGTTCTTCAAACCTGTCCTACTCAATGGAATTCATTACTTTCCAATCTAGGGGCAGTCGGCCCTGTTGATACTTGTCTCATCACATTTGATCTCGAAAGTGGAGAACCCTGTCTCCCCACTCTTGTTGCTTTTCAAATACCGGTTCAAATCCAGAACATCACCATTCACCACTACATCATTGACGAAGGTGCATCCACATGCATCATGTCGAAAACCGTTTGGAAAAAACTTGGCTCTCCAGAACTAATACCATCCACTATTACTCTGAGGGATTATGATGGACGATCCTCGTCTCCTAAGGGGATCTTCCAAAATGTCCCTATCGAACTTGGGGGAAAAACTATCCTTATTGACATTAAGGTTATTGATGCCCCACTCGACTACAATATTTTGTTTGGGCATAGCTACATGTATGCTATGAAGGCATTCACCTCTTTTGTGTTCCGAACCATGATGTTTCCCCATAACGGAAAGATCATTACCATTGATTAGGTATCACATTATGAGCCTAACCCTTCAACCAACATCAACAACATCCTTCCTTTCATCCACACTAATCCAGATGCCTATCTACTCATCGAGATGGGCCCCATAATTTTTAGCAACCCATCCTTACTAGGGATATACCACGGAGCACCACCACTTATCCATCCTTCCGCAAAAGTATGTGTCATCTCCACCAAAGAAACAACAACTGAATATACTCTCCCTCCCACCGAGGCCCCTTTCATCCCTGACGTCCCACTAGTCACAAAACTCCTTCCTTGGGAATCTCCTTGACCTTGTTCATCTCTACTCGTTCCTGATCTTCCCCTCCCCCAAGGCCATATCCTGGTTTNCATTCTTGACCCTCTTTCAACTACCAATTTGTCATGACAATGGCCTAGAACTACTCTCAGAATTTAAACAAACCTCTTTCATGCAAATCACTGACCACATTCATGAATGGCGTCAGAGGCGTAGTCTCTGCAAAGATGAAGCTACTCCACAAGAATGTCTCAATTTGTTCCTCAAATCACTTGTTTCCCTCCATGCCAAAGATGTGGCCTCCACCTTTCCCCAGTCTGAAGAAGAAGCCATTACCAAGGCCCTACAGTTTGAACTCATTTACTCATAGTCAGGGTACTTGTATATAGTACTACTTGATGCCCCGAGACCCGTGCCATTTGGCCAGGAAAAACTTGGGATGTTTCACTCAGTGGATGGATTGATTAGTACCACTACACACCACAATTCACATCCCCAACAACCACCAATGTATGGAACCCCTCAATATCCACCTGCATACAACGGACCCCCTTATTATAATACTCCCCCTTATCCACAACCATACCCCTTGACCTTTCCTCTGCCCACCAACAGACCACCGCCAACACCCACAATACACCCCATAGCTCAACCTAATTCTGGTACCCCCTTCACCTCTGATTACACCCTAAGAACTAGTGAAACCACCATGCCTTCCTATGCATCCTATGGATTGTTACCACAACATAATCCATACTTTCCATTTCCTAGTCCCCTCCAACCTATTCCTTCACCACAAGGACAAACACATGCTAGAGTTAACTTTATTCAACCATCTCCCATTCAACAATACCAAAATTTTGAACAACTAAATAAGGATAATCCATCCCATCAGTCTAACAATGCCAAAAATAAAGGGAAAAAATGAAACAATAATAATCTCGGACCAGGAGGAAACCAAAAACAACCCTAGTAGAACCAACCTGTAGGGGGCAACTAGAACCAGGGGAACCAGAACCCTCAAGGGGGAAATAAAAAAAAACGCCAAGGAAATAAAAACAACAATATTCAGACAAAATTCCCTTGTTCCCTTTGCGGTGAGTATGGCCATTATAGACACCATTTCCCCCAAATGCCAGACTTGAAATGGATGAAAGAATCTAGTAATGGACCACATCCGCTAGCCCTGCCTTCCCCCTAGTATGCCCCACAACAATATGTGCATCACCCACCCTCAACCATGTTGCAAAACCCCATATCACATCAATGGGTGATGAACACCCAACACAAGATGCACCCTGCCCCATCACAGGCAGGACCATATCACAACCCAAGAACTTTGGCAGATTGAACTATCCTCTTCACTAGTGAGGAAGAGGTCCTTCTACAAATGCACATTCATCAATACAGTGCACCCTTTGACCTGACTCCCACTACCTCGGAGGCCACCCCATTCATGACTGGCCCACCTTTGATGATTTCATGACCTAATACTGAAACACCTCTTCACATCCCTCGCATCCCATTATAAAGGAATGCCCACAACCCTCAATCTAGGGCAACCCATAATTATAGTCTGGTCGATGACTTGGCCCAATCCCCCACCACCATGTCAGTCTTAGAAGTTCTTCAAACCTGTCCTACTCAATGGAATTCATTACTTTCCAATCTAGGGGCAGTCGACCCTGTTGGTACTCGTCTCATCACATTTGATCTCGAAAGTGGAGAACCCTGTCTCCCCACTCTTGTCTCTTTTCAAATACCGGTTCAAATCCAGAACATCACCATTCACCACTACATCATTGACGAAGGTGCATCCACATGCATCATGTCGAAAACCGTTTGGCAAAAACTTGGCTCTCCAGAACTAATATCATCCACTATTACTCTGAGGGATTATGATGGATGATCCTCGTCTCCTAAGGGGATCTTCCAAAATGTCCCTATCGAACTTGGGGGAAAAACTATCCTTATTGACATTAAGGTTATTGATGCCCCACTCGACTACAATATTTTGTTTGGGCATAGCTACATGTATTCTATGAAGGAATTCACCTCTTTTGTGTTCCGAACCATGATGTTTCCCCATAACGGAAATATCATTACCATTGATTAGGTATCACATTATGAGCCTAACCCTTCAACCAACATCGACAACATCCTTCCTTTCATCCACACTAATCCAGATGCCTATCTACTCATCGAGATGGGCCCCATAATTTTTAGCGACCCATCCTTACTAGGGATATACCATGGAGCACCACCACTTATCCATCCTTCTGCAAAAGTATGTGTCGTCACCACCAAAGGAACAACAACTGAATATACTCTCCCTCCCACCGAGGCCCCTTTCATCCCTGACGTCCCACTAGTCACAAAACTCCTTCCTCGGGAATCTCCTTGACCTTGTTCATCTCTACTCGTTCCTGATCTTCCCCTCCCCCAAGGCCATATCCTGGTTTGGGAAATAGTCCCCCAAGCCATTACCCAAATCCATTTCTTTTACCCCCCACCGGGTGTATAATATTTCCAAGTAGCCGCAATGCTCACCCTTCCTAACATGGTATTGGAAATCCTAGTATGGTATCTACATCCACCTGAGATGGTCCCTCAACCATTCGTCCCTTCCCAAACAGAAGGACTCCTGATGCAGATTCCCATACTTACCCCCACCGTCCCACCCACACCCCCACTCATTATCACCCTTGCAACAACTAGGGGAAGACAAAAAAAGAAGGAGCCCACTGCTCCACTTCCCCCACGTGTCCAACCTCCTTGTGCGCTATGCGAGAAATATGGACACCCCACCAACAAGTGTCCATCTCTCTGTGAGTTACGTAATCTCATTCAACTCCCTCGATCACCACCACCGCTCGTTGATTCCTCCAGTACTGTCATTATCTCCTAGAACACAAGTGGCAAAGGAATATGAACCAAATTCTCATGTGCCATCTTTTCAGAATATGGCCATTACACACACCATTGTCTAGCGTTACCTTAGTTCCAACAGATGCTAACAGTTGTACGCTAGAGCTTTCAGAAAGAACCCACCCCAACACATGTCACCGATATACATTATGTCACAACCTCAGTCAATGAATGTATGAGATGTCCTTGCTCTCTATGTGAATCACTTGATCATTTCACATATCAATTTCCTATGATCATTGAATATAGGCGTCGCCAATTGACCCTTATTCAAAATCATACACCCCCTCCTCCAACAGAACCAGTGAGTACCCTTACCCCATCACTTGATATGGTTCATATCCTTTCACTAGAACCTGAGGCACTCCCTACTCCCCCACGGTTCCTAGACGATTTATATGAGGATTTGCCCCCAATCCCCCTAATTCGCCAATTCATTTCCCCACGAAAATTCTACGCCCGACTACCATTTTCAACCCACAATATCTCGATATTTGGCTTATGTCAAGTGAACCATCGCAACCTCCTTACAATACCCCCTCTACATATTCACCACCAGAAAACAACCCGACGATGACAGTCACCAAAGTCATTCATTTCGATCCCCTATATTCTTGACAGTTTCACTGCGACGAAGACATCCTTGAGGAGTTAACTAAACCCAATTTCCCATGGGACACGCTCCACCACAAAGCACTTTTTCCTTCAAAGAGAGAAGAAGAATCATGTAAATGAGGCTCAAACTCATATTCAAGAAAGACTATAAGGACTACCAAAAAATAACGAGTCTTCTTTTAATCCCTTTTCAGACCCTCTAAACATGAAAATATTACTGAGCGATCTTATAACCTTTCATGCTCGTTAAACTGAAATTTGAAGTCACGTCTATCTGATGGTAGTTTACCCCTTTTTTGGTTCAGACGGTCAACTGTACGAACAAAGGTATACTCTATGGAACTTCCTTTCTTTAGAAGAGTAATCCCAGGTATAATTTTATCCCTTTTTCGGACCTGAGGGACTAAACTTACGAAAAAGAAACCCCCACGGAGTCCAGAGTTAAGCTCTTTTCAGACTCCCTAAAATTAAAAAGATCACTGAGTGACCTTAATCTTTCACACTCGTTAAATTGGTCCAGAAGAATATTCCCGACGGAGTCCATAGTTAAGATTTTTTTAGACTCCTTAAAAGAGAAAAAATGGCCGAGTGATCTTGTCCTTGTCACACTCGTTAAAATGGTTTTGAATCGACATCTAATCGGTGCTAGTTTACCCCTTTTTCGAACCGACTAGACTATATTCGAAAAAGGTACCCCAATGGAGTCTCCTTTTATGTTTTTTCAGACTCTCTAAATATGAAAAACCACCGAGCTTACCTTCTCTGAGCTCGTTAAACTTACATCAAAGGATGTTACCATTGTGTGTTTTATCAACAACATTTGCATACCTTATCCACCAGCCTTGTGATAGTTTGCTTCTTCATTTTAACACCTTTGGCCGCTGAATGATTTTCCCGAGTATCATTTTACTAGAACATTAGTCTTGTCCTTGTGCCTTGAGATTTTATGTTTGCAATACTCATTCCTCCATTGTAACATAATATTCCTTTATTCTTTTTCCAAAATTATCGAAAAGAACAAAAAAATCAAATATACCCCAAAAAGAGGAAGGGAAAAGTATTTTCTTTATTGGCAGCATAATAAGTCGCCCTTGGATAAAGCACATCTGTCCATTTTTTCATCAGACTATGGGATGTAGTATGACCTTAGGAATCTTTTATTGCTATATAGAGTTGTGTCCTCCACCGTTTGGTTATTCTTCCAAACATATGGAGAGTTTGCGTTGCCTCCTCCTTCGTAGACTTATGATTAACATATATGTTTCCTGAGTCTCATCACTTGTCATGATATTGTCCAAGGGAAGTTTGTCACTAAGCCTGAGTTGACCCCTCTGCAATATGTCTCTTGTCTGCATACCCGATGATCCTGAACGTCCAATCAAGTCCTTGTTCGAAATCACTAAAGCCTTCAGTCCGATCATCAACATTATCGAGTCCATGACCGACGACCCGTCAAAGACCTATGGGTAGTGCAATCGTACACTCATATTACACTCCTACCCAAGTTTTGGGAAGATTTTGAAGTTGTTGCTTGAGCTCTGAAGATCTCATCTCCAGCCATCAAGCCGAATCAACTTCTGGAAGATGGATACTCTATATGTATATCTTTCTGATTTCGAGATGTAGATCCACTATGTATTGTTCGCGACTACTCTTTATAGTTATTTTACATGGATATACAGTGTATTTGATTGGTATCCATGGTTCTATTTTTATCCTGAGCATGGGTATGCCCGCCTTAGTGAGACATTTGTTTTATTTTGCAGATGACACCTCCCGGTTCTTGATCCTTGGGCTCAATCGTTTGGCACATTCGTAAATATTGGTAATGTATTTCGGCCATCAGATGTTGTTTTAACCTCACACATTAGGGGGCATCTGTTATAACCCTAAATTTCACCACACATGCTTACCTTGCATCATGCCAACTCATATCCCTTCTTTTCCAAAACACCGCTGAACAACTCTTTGAAAATCCTCTTGATAAAGGCCCACGTGCCCTAACTCATTACTGCACGTGTGTACACGCTAGATGACCCAAAACAGCCCATGTGGACTGACAAAAGCATGAAAAAAGGAAAGTTTCCGACGGAACAAAAAGCTATGGGTGAGTTAACTGAAACTCCCAGCCATGCATGGTGAAGGGTTTGTCCAAATACCTAGCCCTTTCTATCCTATAAAAGAAGGGGTAGGGGTTCCATTTGAAAGAGGGAAAAAATAGCAAAGAAACTCTTCCCATTTACGTATTCCATTGTCCCAACCCTTTAGCCTTTCCTAATGCCAAAGAAGATTTAAAGCAAAGAAGTTGAAGGACAGAAGAAGAGGAGCCTAGGATTAGGTTCAAGGAGCGGTGGCCGGTCTCAACTTTTGTAAGTTGACTCATTTTAAGTAACAAAGAGAATGATTTTCTCATCCCAATTCATGAACTTTTTATGGTTTGATTAGTTTATGTTTGACTTCTAACCCGTTGGTATATAAGTAGTATGCATGCATAGTTGTTTCTCATCTTGAATGCAGGTCATCTTTGGAAGGAGCATTGCGAACAAGTAATCAAGCACAATGGAGGATTGACATCAAACACCGGTAACGAGGTAGGTTGATATTTCCATGCATTTACTAAGAAAAGGGGATTTAAATCTAGGGATGAAGGTAGAAAGTAATTTCTATTCGGTCATATCTACATGCAAAGTCTGAACTCTATTTGCTAGTTCGTAAGGTGTTTTTCCCCAACAACAGAATTGGCGACCATACTGGGGAAAGCTGATATGGAAAAACAGATTCCCTGCTAGCTCAGACTTTGCAGAAATGAAAAGAAAAGATAGGCAAGAAAAAGTAGTCTTTAAACTACCCAAAAATTAAATAAACTTCTAGGAACCCTAGAGATTCTCCCCAGTATGGTCGCCAATTCTGTTGTTGGGGAAAAACACCCTACGGACTAGCAAATAGAGTTCAGAATTTGCATGCAGATATGACCGAATAGAAATTACTTTCTACCTTCATCCCTAGATTTAAATCCCCTTTTCTTAGTAAATGCATGTAAAGATCAACCTACCTCGTTACCAGTGTTTGATGTCGATCCTCCGTTGTGCTTGATTACTTGTTCGCAATGCTCCTTCCAAAGATGACCTGCATTCAAGATGAGCAACAACTATGCATGCATACTAATTATATACTAATGGATTAGAAATCAAACATAAACTAATCAAACCATAAAAAGATCATGAATTGGGACAGAAAAAGCATTCTCTTTATTACTTAAAATGAGTCAACTTACAAAAGTTGAGACCGGCCACCACTCCTTGAACCTGATCCTGGGCTCCTCTTCTTCTATCCTTCAACTTCTTTTCTTTAAATCTCCTTTGGCATTAGGAAAGGATAAAGGGTTGGGACAATGGAATACATAAATGGGCAGAGTTTCTTTGCTATATTTTTTTCCTCTTTCAAATGGTACCCCTACCCCTTCTTTTATAGGCTAGAAGGAGCTAGGTATTTGGACGAACCCTCGGCCATGCATGGCCAGGAGTTTTAGTTAACTCACGCATAGCTTTTTGTTCCATCGACAACTTTTATTTTTTCATGATTTTGTCGATCCACGTGGGTTGTTTTGGGTCATCCAGCATGTACACGCGTACAGTAATAAGTTAGGGTACGTGGGCCTTTATTCAAGAGGGTTTTCAAAGAGTTGTTTAGCAGTGTTTTGGAAAATAAGGGATATGATTTGGCCTGATGCTAGGTAAGCATGTGTGGTGAAATTTAGGGTTATAACAAGCCTTCTAACCAAAACCCCATCTACTTAGTTGAAACCAAATAGTTTCTCCCATCAGGGCATATAGATTGGTACAAAAACCCTATCCCTGCCCCCAACGGTTTCAAAGAAGGAAATATGGCCAATATTTTCCCCACCATCAAAATCAATATTTCCATCAAATTTGGAGTCATAGAGGAAATTATCATTGGCACCGCATGCTCTCCTGAATAAATCACCACCTACAAAGATTTCTTCCAGGAATACCGAGACATCTTTTCCTGGTCCTACACAGAGATGCCCAACCTTGATCCCTCTATTGTCAAACATCGTATCAACACCTAGCCCGATAGCACACCTGTTCGTAAAAAAAAACATCCCTTACACCCATCCAAAGAAGCGGCCATCAAGGCCGAAATTCACAAATTATGCGTTGCAGGGTTCATATACCCCATCGCATATACATAATGGGTCTCCAACCCTATCCCTTTCAACAAAAAATAGAGCACTATCTGTATCTATACAGACTTCCATGATCTCAATCATGCCTGTCCCAAAGACAACTTTCCAATGCCCTTTATCGACCAAATTATCAATGATTGTGCCAGTCACGAGGCTCTGTCCTTCATGGACGATTTCTCTGGCTACAACCAAATTCAAATCCACCTAGCTGATCAGTACAAAACCGCATTCACTACCCCGTGGGACACTTTTTCATATCCTGTCATGCCTTTCAGCCTCAAGAATGTAGGAGCCACTTTCCAATGCGTCATGCCTACATTTAACAACACCGTTGACACTGTAGCACGCTTCTTATTCAACCACGTCATATCCCACTTTGGATTCCCGCTACAACTAGGCTCCAATCACGGGAAACAATTCAAGAATGAGATCTTTGTCAAAATCTTCTCTCGGTTAGGATTCTCCCACGAGTTAGCCTCCCCATACTACTCTCAGTCCAACAGATAGGTAGAGGCTATCAACAAGGTCCTCAAAACCATGTTGCAGAGAATGGTTAACAAACATAAGACCAATTAACACCATATGTTATTTTCCGTGCTCTGGGCTTATCGCACGACAGTGAAAAATTCCACTGGTTTCACAACATTTCATCTAGTGCATAGGGTCGAGGCAACTCTTCCCATCAAGTGAAAAATTCCCACATTACACATCGCTATTGAGCTATTACCTTCCACTGCTCCAATGGAGCAGCGTTTGCTGAACTTAGAGTCCCTGGATGAACATCATCGATATTCATTACAGAACAATGAGGCAGCCAAAAAATGGTCTAAAACCACTTTCGATCACGATGTCAACCTTTGCTCATTCAATGAAGGCGACCTCGTCATTGCTTACGATATCTCTCATGATACCCTTGTCCATGGAAAATTTGAGTCACTATGGCATGGACCTTACATCATCCAACATTGCCTCACTAAAGGTGCATACATTCTGGCCTCTCCCGAAAGCCAACCTCTCAAAGAACCCGTCAACGGGTTGTACTTAAAGAAATTTTACGCCTGAGCGTAGCCATACTACACTAGCATTTTTTTTTGTACGTTTTTTTTTGTAGAGTTTCTAATATTCTTTCTCCCATACCTCATGTCTAATCTACCATTTATGTTATTTACAGATTCCTCCTCCATTGGCCTACCACATCGGTTACACCGACGGAACTAGATGTTGGACACAAAATCTCGCTTCGGCCGCTTGGGCCCTCTATTCACCCTCACATGAACTGCTC
>JZKD02S1638947.1:101504-111721 GCA_000966675.3 Picea glauca | reverse complement strand
GATCTTGTCCTTGTCACACTCGTTAAAATGGTTTTGAATCGACATCTAATCGGTGCTAGTTTACCCCTTTTTCGAACCGACTAGACTATATTCGAAAAAGGTACCCCAATGGAGTATCCTTTTATGTTTTTTCAGACTCTCTAAATATGAAAAACCACCGAGCTTACCTTCTCTGAGCTCTTTAAACTTACATCAAAGGATGTTACCATTGTGTGTTTTATCAACAACATTTTCATACCTTATCCACCAGCCTTGTGACAGTTTGCTTCTTCATTTTAACACCTTTGGCCGCTGAAGGATTTTCCCGAGTATCATTTTACTAGAACATTAGTCTTGTCCTTGTGCCTTGAGATTTTATGTTTGCAATACTCATTCCTCCATTGTAACATAATATTCCTTTATTCTTTTTCCAAAATTATCGAAAAGAACAAAAAAATCAAATATACCCCAAAAAGAGGAAGGGAAAAGTATTTTCTTTATTGGCAGCATAATGAGTCGCCCTTGGATAAAGCACATCTGTCTGTTTTTTCATCAGACTATGGGATGTAGTATGACCTTAGGAATCGTTTCTTGCTATATAGAGTTGTGTCCTCCACCGTTTGGTTATTCTTCCAAACATATGGAGAGTTTGCGTTGCCTCCTCCTTCGTAGAATTATGATTAACATATATGTTTCCTGAGTCTCATCACTTGTCATGATATTCTCCAAGGGAAGTTTGTCACTAAGATTGAGTTGACCCCTCTGTAATATGTCTCTTGTCTGCATACCCGACGATCCTGAATGTCCAATCAAGTCCTTTTTTGAAATCACTGAAGCCTTCAGTCCGATCATCAACATTATCGAGTCCATGACCGACGACCCGTCAAAGACCTATGGGTAGTGCAATCGTACACTCATATTACACTCCTACCCAAGTTTTGGGAATATTTTGAAGTTGTTGCTTGAGCTTTGAAGATCTCATCTCCAACCATCAAGCCGAATCAACTTCTGGAAGATGGATACTCTATATGTATATCTTTCTGATTTCGATATGTAGATCCACTATGTATTGTTCGCGGCTACTCTTTATAGTTATTTTACATGGATATACAGTGTATTTGATTGGTATCCATGGTTCTATTTTTATCCTGAGCATGGGTATGCCCGCCTTAGTGAGACATTTGTTTTATTTTTCAGATGACACCTCTCGGTTCTTGATCCTTGGGCTCAATCGTTTGGCACATTCGTAAATATTGGTAATGTATTTCGTCCATCAGATGTTGTTCTGACCTCACACATTAGGGGGCATCTGTTATAACCCTAAATTGCACCACACATGCTTACCTGGCATCAGGCCAACTCATATCCCTTCTTTTCCAAAACACCGCTGAACAACTCTTTGAAAATCCTCTTGAATAAAGGCCCACGTGCCCTAACTCATTACTGCACGCGTGTACACTCTGGCTGACCCAAAACAGCCCATGTGGACCGACAAAAGCATGAAAAAAGGAAAGTTTCCGATGGAACAAAAATCTATGGGTGAGTTAACTGAAACTCCCAGCCATGCATGGTGAAGGGTTCGTCCAAATACCTAGCTCCTTCTATCCTATAAAAGAAGGGGTAGGGGTTCCATTTGAAAGAGGAAAAAAATAGAAAAGAAACTCTTCCCATTTACGTATTCCATTGTCCCAACCCTTTAGCCTTTCCTAATGCCAAAGAATATTTAAAGCAAAGAAGTTGAAGGAAAGAAGAAGAGGAGCCTAGGATGAGGTTCAAGGAGTGATGGTTGGTCTCAACTTTTGTAAGTTGACTCATTTTAAGTAACAAAGAGAATGCTTTTCTCGTCCCAATTCATGAACTTTTTATGGTTTGATTAGTTTATGTTTGATTTCTAACCCGTTAGTATATAAGTAGTATGGATGCATAGTTGTTTCTCGTCTTGAATGCAGGTCATCTTTGGAAGGAGCATTGCGAACAAGTAATCAAGCACAATGGAGGATTGACATCAAACACCGGTAACGAGGTAGGTTGATCTTTCCATGCATTTACTAAGAAAAGGGGATTAAAATCTAGGGATGAAGGTAGAAAGTAATTTCTATTCGGTCATATCTACATGCAAAGTCTGAACTCTATTTGCTAGTTCGTAAGGTGTTTTTCCCCAACAACAGAATTGGCGACCATACTGGGGAAAGCTGATATGGAAAAACAGACTCCCTGCTAGCTCAGACTTTACAGAAATGAAAAGAAAAAATAGGCAAGAAAAACTAGTCTTTAAACTACCCAAAAATTAAATAAACTTCTAGGAACCCTAGAGATTATCCCCAGTATGGTCGCCAATTCTGTTGTTGGGGAAAAACACCCTACGGACTAGAAAATAGAGTTCAGAATTTGCATGCAGATATGACTGAATAGAAATTACTTTCTACCTTCATCCCTAGATTTAAATCCCCTTTTCTTAGTAAATGCATGTAAAGATCAACCTACCTCGTTACCGGTGTTTGATGTTGATCCTCCGTTGTGCTTGATTACTTGTTCGCAATGCTCCTTTCAAAGATGACCTGCATTCAAGATGAGCAACAACTATGCATGCATACTACTTATATACTAACAGATTAGAAATCAAACATAAACTAATCAAACCATAAAAATATCATGAATTGGGACAGAAAAAGCATTCTCTTTATTACTTAAAATGAGTCAACTTACAAAAGTTGAGACCGGCCACCACTCCTTGAACCTAATCCTGGGCTCCTCTTCTTCTATCCTTCAACTTCTTTTCTTTAAATCTCCTTTGGCATTAGGAAAGGCTAAAGGGTTGGGACAATGGAATACATAAATGGGTAGAGTTTCGTTGCTATATTTTTTTCCTCTTTCAAATGGTACCCCTACCCCTTCTTTTATAGGCTAGAAGGAGCTAGGTATTTGGATGAACCCTCGTCCATGCATGGCCAGGAGTTTCAGTTAACTCACGCATAGCTTTTTGTTCCATCGACAACTTTTCTTTTTTCATGCTTTTTTCGGTCCACGTGGGTTGTTTTGGGTCATCCAGCATGTACACGCGTACAGTAATGAGTTAGGGTACGTGGGCCTTTATTCAAGAGGGTTTTCAAAGAGTTGTTTAGCAGTGTTTTGGAAAATAAGGGATATGATTTGGCTTGATGCTAGGTAAGCATGTGTGGTGCAATTTAGGGTTATAACAAGCCTTCTAACCAAAACCCCATCTACTTAGTTGAAACCAAATAGTTTCTCCCATCAGGGCATATAGACTGGTACAAAAACCCTATCCCTGCCCCCAACGCTTTCAAAGAAGGAAATATGGCCAATATTTTCCCCACCATCAAAATCAATATTTCCATCAAATTTGGAGTCATAGAGGAAATTATCATTGGCACCGCATGCTCTCCTGAATAAATCACCACCTACAAAGATTTCTTCCAGGAATACCGAGACATCTTTTCCTGGTCCTACACAGAGATGCCCAACCTTGATCCCTCTATTGTCAAACATCGTATCAACACCTAGCCCGATAGCACACCTGTTCGTAAAAAAAAACATCCCTTACACCCATCCAAAGAAGCGGCCATCAAGGCCGAAATTCACAAATTATGCGTTGCAGGGTTCATATACCCCATCGCATATACATAATGGGTCTCCAACCCTATCCCTTTCAACAAAAAATAGAGCACTATCTGTATCTATACAGACTTCCATGATCTCAATCATGCCTGTCCCAAAGACAACTTTCCAATGCCCTTTATCGACCAAATTATCAATGATTGTGCCAGTCACGAGGCTCTGTCCTTCATGGACGATTTCTCTGGCTACAACCAAATTCAAATCCACCTAGCTGATCAGTACAAAACCGCATTCACTACCCCGTGGGACACTTTTTCATATCCTGTCATGCCTTTCAGCCTCAAGAATGTAGGAGCCACTTTCCAATGCGTCATGCCTACATTTAACAACACCGTTGACACTGTAGCACGCTTCTTATTCAACCACGTCATATCCCACTTTGGATTCCCGCTACAACTAGGCTCCAATCACGGGAAACAATTCAAGAATGAGATCTTTGTCAAAATCTTCTCTCGGTTAGGATTCTCCCACGAGTTAGCCTCCCCATACTACTCTCAGTCCAACAGATAGGTAGAGGCTATCAACAAGGTCCTCAAAACCATGTTGCAGAGAATGGTTAACAAACATAAGACCAATTAACACCATATGTTATTTTCCGTGCTCTGGGCTTATCGCACGACAGTGAAAAATTCCACTGGTTTCACAACATTTCATCTAGTGCATAGGGTCGAGGCAACTCTTCCCATCAAGTGAAAAATTCCCACATTACACATCGCTATTGAGCTATTACCTTCCACTGCTCCAATGGAGCAGCGTTTGCTGAACTTAGAGTCCCTGGATGAACATCATCGATATTCATTACAGAACAATGAGGCAGCCAAAAAATGGTCTAAAACCACTTTCGATCACGATGTCAACCTTTGCTCATTCAATGAAGGCGACCTCGTCATTGCTTACGATATCTCTCATGATACCCTTGTCCATGGAAAATTTGAGTCACTATGGCATGGACCTTACATCATCCAACATTGCCTCACTAAAGGTGCATACATTCTGGCCTCTCCCGAAAGCCAACCTCTCAAAGAACCCGTCAACGGGTTGTACTTAAAGAAATTTTACGCCTGAGCGTAGCCATACTACACTAGCATTTTTTTTTGTACGTTTTTTTTTGTAGAGTTTCTAATATTCTTTCTCCCATACCTCATGTCTAATCTACCATTTATGTTATTTACAGATTCCTCCTCCATTGGCCTACCACATCGGTTACACCGACGGAACTAGATGTTGGACACAAAATCTCGCTTCGGCCGCTTGGGCCCTCTATTCACCCTCACATGAACTGCTCNTGTACTTAAAGAAGTTTTACGCCTGAGCGTAGCCATACTACACTAGCATTTTTTTTTGTACGCTTTTTTTTGTAGAGTTTCTAATATTCTTTCTCCCATACCTCATGTCTAATCTACCATTTATGTTATTGACAGATTCCTCCTCCATTGGCCTACCACATCGGTTACACCGACGGAACTAGATGTTGGACACAAAATCTCGCTTCGGCCGCTTGGGCCCTCTATTCACCCTCACATGAACTGCTCCACTCTAGTAGCATATGTTTGGATTCAACAACCAATAAACAAGCAGAGTATACAGTCATCATCAGCCTCCTCGCTGAGGCTTTCCATCATAATATTCATCACCTTAGTGTCTTACTAGATTCCCAACTCATCGTCCTCTAGCTCAACAATGTGTATCGTGTCCGTGATCCTTGCCTCTTTCGCAAATACCTGCAAGTTAGACTTTTATCTTGATATTTTAATTCCATTACATTTACACATATTCCAAGATATCTTAATCAAATAGCAGACAACATGGCCAACCTAGTGTTAGATTGGCATTTATCACATCAAGTTACCATTACGCATACATCACACATCAATAATCTATCACAACATATAAATTAGACACCATCATCAAAAAACACTAAAAACCATCAACACATGAGAACACCACAAAGATCCCAAAATGTATATCCATATATATATATATATCAGTCAATGTCTCATCAGTGTTTACAAAAAAATAATATACAGAATATACCATCTGTAGGTAGGTGAACCACCTTACCCCTATAGGTACAAAAATGGTGCCACCTCACCACATACAAAATGGGCTCACCACCCTATATCAGTAGAAAAAATACATAAACACAGAAGCACTCATGGTGCCTCTAGAGCTCCTCCACGTGGCCCTCTCTCTGGAGGAGGGGCCCCACTAGCTAGGGGTCCCTCGGGTCCTGGAGGTAGTATCCCAGTCATCGTCGCCCCTGCTATATATTCTCTTTGAACCACGGTCCTCCATGCCACCGAAACACCCACACACTATTCCAAGACTCCCTCATCTAGGATCCATGAACACATGCCCTCAGGAACTCCCTGTAGTACCGCTTCCAAGCGGTGACGAATATCCTCGAAATCTCCCCTAGCCTCTACCGGAGGAGCATGCGATGGCCCTGCACTGGGGTCACCAAAATGGTGTTTCCTGGCTGCTCTCTCATCATCAGCGGGCCTTGCCCCAACATCATCACATCGTCGTCGCTCTCCTGCCCGTAGCTCTCCCTGTGGAGGTCTCATTGGCCCCTGACAAGCTGGGCTCCTCATTGGTCACTGCCTCCCTAAGGAGTTGTTATCAGACTAATCAATAGGTGTGGACACTAAATAATATCCCTAGATCCACATGGATCTAGAACAAAATAGGACAAGACATGACTCTTTCCCTAAGTTGTGATCATTGAATCTGCTAATAAGCAGGAATAAGTGACATACCTTAATATCGCTTCCTTAGGACTCTATTTCTCCCACTTCACTTCGGTGCTCTCATGAGTTCAATCCCAAGACAACACAAACCAACCAAAGTGAATATAGAAAAATGTATTCAACTTCAACTTATGCATATGATCAAGGAATTACACAATAAAGTAAGAGTGACTTTATGGGAAAGGGACATGCCGCTGTATCATATTAATTGAAAGTAGAAGATACAACCTGATCACCTTGATGTTGAAATCATCCTGTCAGTGACCCTTGGTTCCAATAAACACACTTTCTCTATACTTGCATGAAGAATATCCAATTCTTCTTGATAGACCAACTAGAGCCTTCAAGCCTCTGTCCAAGCAGGGTTCTTCACACAATTCTTTCACCAATTCTTCATTCAATCTTTCTTAACCTTTTCCATGATAAACCTTTCAATATATAGGAGAAGGAGAGATGGTTAAATAGATGAGGATGATCCCATCAAATCTGAGAAGTCGGTAAAATGACAACCATACGAATGCCAACTCATTTTCTAGAAGATTCCCTTCTAGAACCCTCGAGACCTCTTCTCTTTTCCAANCATGGTGCCTCTAGAGCTCCTCCACGTGGCCCTCTCTCTGGAGGAGGGGCCCCACTAGCTAGGGGTCCCTCGGGTCCTGGAGGTAGTATCCCAGTCATCGTCGCCCCTGCTATATCTTCTCTTTGAACCACGGTCCTCCATGCCACCAAAACACCCACACACTATTCCAAGACTCCCTCATCTAGGATCCATGAACACATGCCCTCAAGCACTCCCTGTAGTACCACTTCCAAGCGGTGACGAATATCCTCGAAATCTCCCCTATCCTCTGTCGGAGGAGCATGCGATGGCCCTGCACTGGGGTCACCAAAATGGTGTTTCCTGGCTGCTCTCTCATCATCAGCAGGCCTTGCCCCAACATCATCACATCGTCGTCGCTCTCCTGCCCGTAGCTCTCCCTGTGGAGGTCTCATTGGCCCCTGACAAGATGGTCTCTTCATTGGTCACTGCCTCCCTAAGGAGTTGTTATCAGACTAATCAATAGGTGTGGACACTAAATAATATCCCTAGATCCACATGGATCTAGAACAAAATAGGACAGGACATGACTCTTTCCCTAAGTTGTGATCATTGAATCTGCTAATAAGCAGGAATAAGTGACATACCTTTATATCGCTTCCTTAGGACTTTGTTTCTCCCACTTCGCTTCAGTTCTCTCATGATTTCAAGCCCAAGACAACACAAACCAACCAAAGTGAATATAGGAAAATGTATTCAACTTCAACTTATGCATATGATCAAGGAATTACACAATAAAGTAAGAGTGACTTTATGGGAAAGGGACATGCCGCTGTATCATATTAATTGAAAGTAGAAGATACAACCTGATCACCTTGATGTTGCAATCATCCTTTCAGTGACCCTTGGTTCCAAGAAACACACTTTCTCTATACTTGCATGAAGAATATCCAATTCTTCTTGATAGACCAACTAGAGCCTTCAAGCCTCTGTCCAAGCAGGGTTCTTCACACAATTCTTTCACCAATTCTTCATTCAATATTTCTTAACCTTTTCCATGATAAAACTTTCAATATATAGGAGAAGGAGATATGGTTACATGGATGAGGATGATCCCATCATATCTGAGAAGTCGGTAAACTGACAATCATACGAATGCCAACTCATTTTCTAGAAGATTCCCTTCTAGAACCCTCGAGACCTCTTCTCTTTTCCAAGATTAAAAACAGGTTCACACCCTATATATGGAGCAAACTATGAGAAGTTCACACCCTAGGCGTAGGTGGCCTGTGATAATGAGGGAGTCTCGCACCCTAGGTCATATGCAGCCTATGAACTCACTTTGAAAATATGTTTTTGGAAGGAGACAAGATCCACTTTTCTCAGGAAAAAAGTCCTTGTTGGGAGCCTGAATACACCATTGTTAGTACATCACCAAGATGACCAAAATCATGTGTAACAGGATGCCCCCCAAAGTATGAGGATGGAATCAGTGACAGTCGAAATACTTTGTAAACTGTGTGTGTGTGTCGGAAACCAGGAGTGCACCTAATTGAAAACCTGCAAACAACCAAGCATCTGCAGAATATAGTACCAGTTCTGAGGTAGGCATTCCCATACTCATATCACAAACAAATGAAATCATGAACGTGGGTCATGGACACTAATCATACACTGTGGATCCATGCTATCAAATATACTGCATAGCCACCAGGAATACACTATGGATCTATGCAATAAGACTCAAATTAGGACGCCATAGCCACGAGACATACAAAGTGGATCTATGTGTCGATGAAAATCATACATACTCCATCTCAGCCTAGATCAAAAAGATGAAACCCAGGGTATTCAATCCCATCACCTGAAATTATGAATCTAACCATGTGATTACATGTGCCGAAGTTGAACATGGTAGAAACCACTTGATTACCGATCATTGATGAAACCGTTAACAAGTGCGAGGGAAATCACCATTAATGTAAATGAATCCCAAGGTACACTAGTACAATCCAATGAATGTGAATAAATGATATGAGGTCGAACATTCAATGAAATCTCCTAATCAGAGGTCAATAATGAAAACCCACTGTTGAAAGTGAGAGAACATGCCATTGAGGCATGCAATTTCCAAGGTACCAAGTAATTTCTAAGCCTTGTTTCCAGATAATGAGTTGGAGTCGACGGAACAAGACTCATCACAGGAGGGCCTTGATGTATCCCCCATCAATGACACAAAATGAGTAATATATTTTGAAGGTGAAACAGAGCATGAATATAGACGAAAATGGACATAAGGAAGGCCGACTTGGTAAGAATGGACAACTGCAGATGGTCAACTCAATAGAGGTTTCAGATGAACTTCTCTTGAACATATGAACGACACGACCAGGTATTTGGCAGCACTGACTCAGAGACGACTCAGGATATGACCTTGTAGCAAGTCAAATGAGAGACAAATGGATTTCCCAAACCGACTTCCAATAATGAATAGTGGGTGTCATGTTCAAGAGTGACACTTACTGCCAATAATATGAAAATGAAAACACATTCCTTTCCCAAATTTTCCCCCACCATTTATGGCGAGTACCTCTTTATTTTTATGCAATCTCGAGGAGGATAACATATGCTTGTTGATGTAATCTCATCCTTCGGACGAGTCCCTTGGAGTATGTTTAATGAACCCTAGGAAGGATTGGTTTGGTACCATTATAGGTCTTTCGATGTTTGGTTAACGAGTCCAAAGATAGACAACTCGAAGCTTTTTCATGATTATAGAGTCTGGAAAAACACTCAAAAGAGAACTCTCTCAGTTCCTTTTTCGTAAAGCAGTCTGATGAGACCGAAAAATAGATAAATTATCGCCCAACAGACATTTTCTTTAAATACTTTAACGAGCATGAAAAGAACAAGGTCACTCGGAAAACTTTTCATGTTTAGAGAGTCTGAAAAGAGCTTAAAGATAACTCCAGGGGGTTCCTTTTTCGTATAACCTTTATGATCCCAAAAAAGTGATAAAAGTGTGCTCGATTATGTTCTCATGTATTTTCGAGCGTGAGAACGAACAAAGACCAAGCTCGAGGTTTTTTCTAAAAACCATAAAAAACAATTAAGAATGCGATGAAAAAGAGAAAATATATGTACTCCTTCATGTGGACTTCAAAGTCATTATATCTGCAAAAAGTCGCACTCATAGGGATATTAGGCATTAGGTTTGATGAATAAAACAATTATAAAAATCAACAAAAATGGTAAAAAGTAAATATAAGTGGGTAAAAGGGATTTTACCATAGTCATTGTGACTTTGCCAAGAA
>JZKD02S1638947.1:56659-69164 GCA_000966675.3 Picea glauca | reverse complement strand
TTTATATGATGCTTTTCCCCCCAAATCCCCCCAATTCTCCAATTCATTTCCCCATGGAAATGCTACGCCCAACTACCATTTTCAACCCACAATATCTTGTTATTTGGTTTATGTCAACAAAACCATAACCACCTCCTTGTGATACCCCCTCTACATCATCACCACTAAAAAACAACCCCATAGTGACCATCACTAAAGTTACTCCTCTCGATCCCCTATATTTTCGACAGTTTCACTACGACGAAGACATCCTTGAGGAGTTAACTACACCCGATTGCCCATGGGATGCGCTCCACCACAAAGCGCTTTTTCCTTCATAGGAATCCTTCATGACTACTAAACAAAACTTATCCATATGGATATCGGTGGCCACTCACCTTTTCCAACTGGCTCAAAACAATTTTATGGCAATTTTGGCAATTTACTATTTTTTTGAGGACCTAAAGGAAGGTTTTTTGGGATCATCCCAACTCATTGATATCAAAAAGTATTATTGTGGCCCCAAAATGAATCTCCTCTACTATACCTTTCCAATGGGCTATCATACACCTAAAACAAAGATCGTATGCAAAAGTTACGACCCCGGGAAGTTAATATACTAACTTACCCAAACGGGGCCCACATGACTTTTGGCGCTTCATCTCCTAGGGTTAGGTTTTTGGATGTATAGGGTTTTTGGAATTCCTATTTATTGTAAAATTCCTTCAAAGCCTCATTTTAATCATCTTCTTGTGAATGAGCACAAAATTCACATCTCTTCTTAGAGATAAACCACCACCATTCTAGCAAGCTTGTTTCTACTGCGTTTTACAGTTTCAGCTTATTTCATTATTGAATAGAAAACTGGTTTTACTGTATATCTGTTATTTTTTGTTAAGAATATATTAATAATATGTATTCATTTCTTTCTTCTCATAAAATCTGGATCACTGGTATCAGAGCGGTCTGCTCCTTGTTGTCTTAATGCATGTCCCCAGGGATGATTTTAAGGATGGAAATTTATTTTAAAATGTAGAAACCTTGGCGAATATTACTTATCCTTCATATGCCAAATATAAATGTTTGGAGATATTTTTGTAAACATATTCAAATTTATAAGGATTTTATATAGATTTTATAAAATTTTGGCAATTTTTAAGGTAAAATAATTTTATCCTATAGAATTTGGGTGAATCATTTTTAAAATAGTGAATCTCGTTTTTAGAAAAACCATAAAAAAATAGCCCATGAGAGAAATTTAGCCCCAAAAATCATCCATGCATGTCCCCTACGAGGTCAAAGTACAAAGAGTTGGGTCTTGAGCCTGTTTCCCTTGAGGACAAAAGCTCTCGCATGCCCAAGCAACCTCTCATGGCAGGAGAAAAGAAAGATGATGGGACAAGAGATCCTCTCAAACTATTAACTGAGGAAGACCTCACACAACAAAGGAACGAGATGATGGATAGTTTCGCGCAAATCCTTCGGCGGCTACCAACAGGCGACGCATCTTCTTCGAGAAGAGGTGCCACCCCCTTCAAGGTACAAATAAACTTCGATATTCCTATATTTGAAGGTCAGATAGATGCAAATGTTGTAGAAAAGTGGTTGAATCTGATAGAAGGGTATTTTTCTGTCTATAACTTCTCGAATAGAGAAAAGATTACTTTTGCGCTCCTCAAAACTGTTCCCCATGTCAAAAATTGGTGGGAAACGTTTTGTGAGCAAAAAGAAATAGAGGAACCCTCATTATTTATAGTCACAACCACCTGGGATTCCTTCAGGGATGTTATTAAGGAACAATACTACCTTTTCGGAAGTTATGATGAATTGTATACCAAATGGACCACACTATGGCAATAAAGAGACCAAGCAGTGCCAGATTTCACAAATATATTCCATACCTTGTGCACCAAGCTGGGTATCAAAGATTTAGAGTGACATCTGGTGCTCAAGTATCATGGTGCTCTACATAGATACATCCAGAATGAAATGGAATTTCTAGACATCTCATCCTTGGGCACGGCCTACCAATATGTCGTCAAAATCGAGTAGAAGCTCAAACAAAAGACGTGACAATTTGGGCCTGGGAAAACCTCATAAAAAAATCTAGGAAAGGGAAACCCCAACCCATAGAACAAAGGATAGAGAAAAGATGGATAGTATCAGGAAAAAAAGTCCAAGCCACAAGCAAAGAAGGACACTAGAAACATAAAGAAAGATACTAGGAAGTGGTGCGACTTCCATAAGAGCCCTTGGCATAACACTGCTGATTTTTTCTCAAAGAAGTTGTTGGTGGTCGAAGTGAAAGCCTCTGAATCAAATGCAGACTTTGACTATGAGCCAGAACCAGAAAGGGGAATACAGATCATTGATGCAAAACCCAGTGCCACCATTTCTACCACCAAGCTCCATCCTGGTGAACCAGATGAGCCAGAAGAAGGAGAGTGCCTCTTCCATTCACAAATGTGTGTAAAAGGCACCCTGTTGCACTTCATCATTGATAGTGGTAGCCAGAAGAACCTCATCTCTGCATAGGTCATCAAGCGGTCGAACCTTCCCACAATGCCTCACCCACAACCCTACACCATTGGATGGCTCCTCCAAGGAAGCGATCTCCGCATCATCCAATAGTGTCAACTATCATATGACATCAAGCCCTTCAAAGATGAGGTACTGTGTGATGTTTCTCCTCTCGAAGTTTGTGATGTTCTTTTGGGACAACCTTATTTATGGAAACGTCATGTTGTATATGAGTCTAGGAATCATAGTGTTATTATTACTTTGAACATGAAATTGTATAGGATACCTAAGGCAATCCCACCTAGTGCTATTTCCTTGATCTCTGCTAAGAAATGAAGGAAGGTCATATCTCAGCTGGGGAAGTTTGTCTTCTTCATGACTTTCTCTTAGAATAAGTGAAATATCATAGCCACATCTAGGGTCTCTACATCTGACCTCTCCAGACAACAGAAGCAAGTAAGTAAGTTCATGGAATATTACTCAAATATCTTCTCCTCACCTACCCAATGGGCCAGTCTATCATCACTCTCTGTTAGATAATGAGGAGATCAAGCGACAAATCCAAGAACTGCTCCACAAGGGGCACATCCATACAAGATCATCACCTTGCGGAAGCCCAATCATGTTGGTATAGAAGAAAGATGGAACCTGGTGAATCTGCATTGATTACTAGGTTCTGAATAAAATCAAATTCATAAACTGGTACCCAATTCCCTGAATCGACCACCTCCTTGATCAACTCATGGGGGATAAATACTTCAGTAAGATTGATCTAAATTATAGCTACCACTAGGTCCCGATAGAACATACAGATGTATGGAAGACCTCCTTCAAGTCAAAGGAAGGCCTTTTTGAATGGTTGGTCATGCCCTTTCATTTCACAAATGCCCCAACCACTTTCATGAGGATGATGGATGATATCCTGCGACCATTCACCAATAATTTTTTCATGGTGTATCTGGATGACATTCTCATTTACCACAATACTTAGGTCAAACACTTGCAGCATATTCAGTAGGTTATGCACACCTTGCGGTAGCACAAGCTATACACCAACTTGGAAAAATTCTCCTTTGGCATGGACAGGGTCCATTACCTAGGCTACATCATTGATCATCATGGTGTAGATGTGGATCCAGCCAAGATCCAAGTCATCCATGACTAGCTATCCCCAACCACACTCATTGAGCTTTGAAGCTTCTTGGGCCTTTCCAATTTCTACCGCAAGTTTGTGTTGGGATTCTCCCATATTGCATGGACCCTCAGCCAAATCACCAGGGGTGGTGGTAAGGAAAAATTTGCATGGGTTCAGTCCCAACAGTAAGAGTTTGATTATTTGAAGCAGCGCTTGTGCTCATCCCCAGTACTTTCACTACCAGACCTACAACATCCCTTTGAGATCGAGACAAATTCTTCAGACTATGCTGTGGGTGTTTTTCTCACTCAGCACGGCCACCCAGTGGCCTATCATAGTGAGACGCTATCCAATTATATTCGTAAGTACCCTACTTATGACAAAGAAATGTACTTTGTTGTGAAAACCTGCTGCTAGTGGAGACATTACATTCTTGTGAAGGAGACAATCATACACACTGATCATAAGCCATTGCAGTTTATGAATGCATAAGGAAAATTGCAGAATTATTGCCATCAAAAGTGGTCCACATACTTGCAGCAATTACACCTCAACATCAAGTATAAAATAGGAAGCACCAATCGTGTCTCTAATTGCCTCAAAAGACCACCAGTTGTGGCACTCACCACTGTGCTAGAATCTATCGACCATGAGACCTATGTATGGCCCCAACTCTATGAGATAGACCCAGACTTTGCGACCACCTACCAAATGTTGGGTGAAAACATAGTTTTCGATAATTTCTATCTCTAGGATGGGTTGTTGTGTCGTCTGGGTCATATCTTTGTTCCATCAAGCGATCGAGTGAAGATGATCTGGAAATCCCACTACATTCAGGTGGAAATACACTTCAGCGTTGAAAAGACAGTGGTGATTCTACAAAAAAAAATCTACTAGCCAAAACTTCGACAGGAGGTCAGCAAGTATATCAGGTCCTGCACTGCCTGTTCTATTGCCAAACCAACCACTAAGAAATAGGTCTTGTACATGCCTCTTCCTACTCCTAACAAGCCATGGGAATCCATATCAATGGACTACATGTCAAGTCTCATGTCCACCAAGTGGGGAAATGACCGTGTTTTTGTGGTTGTTGACCACTTTTCTAAGATGGCGATTCTGGTTGCCTGCAAGAAGAGCATCACAGCAAAGGCCACTGCTAAGCTCTTATTTGAATGGGTCTGGGTACATTTTGGACTCCCAAAAAACATTGTCTCAGATAGGGACAATCAATTTCCTAGCACATTATAGTCAAGCCTCTGGTCACTACTGGACACCAAGCTAACCAATCTACGACCTTCCACCCCCAGAAAGATGGCCAAATGGAGGTCGTAAATTGAATGGTTGTGCATATCCTTCATATGTATAATTCAAAGAACCCTCGCACATGGTATGATATCCTTCCCTATGTCCAACATAGCTACAATCAAGCCCTGCATAGCTCAACTGGCCACAACCCCTTTCAGGTGGGGTTGGGATTCCAACCATTGGGTCCCATAGATGTTGCACTTCCCCTTATGGTCACCTCGACCAAATCATCGCCTATTCCAAATTAAGTTGACAAAGACACCTGGTTCATTGAGCAGATCCAACACATCCACCAATAGGTTTAGGATATCCTATAGAATTCCAATGACAAGTACAAACAACTCCATGATCAACATTGGGTGCCACATAAGTTTCAGGTGGGAGACAAAGTTTGGTTGCTCTTGCAGAAAGAATGCCTTACAGGACCCCATAGAAATATTTTACCACTCTATTATGGGCCGTAAGCCATCACCAAGGCCATGGGGGATAATTATTTTGAGCTCAACATTCCTCCTTTGCTTTTCCTTCACCCAGTGTTCAATGTGGATCTCCTTCGCATTTATTTCCCACCATTATTGGACACCTCAAATGTAGAAGAACAACTGAAAACAAAAAATATCAACCATGAATTCATCCAACAGGCATCCAATGATCATATTGTGGACACACAGATCAAGGGAACACGACAACAAAGGATCCAACTTTATCGGGTTGTCAAAGCAGGGCAGCTCCTGCACCAAGGCAAGTGGTTCACCTGAGGCCAAATTCAGCAAAACTTTCCTCATCTGATGGGGGAAATCAACACAATGAATACCATTTCCTCCTAAGGAGGGAGTATTGATCCACATGGATATCGATTTCAACCCACCTTTTCCAACTGGCTCAAAATATTTTTCTGGCAATTTTGGCAATTTACTATTTTTAGCAGTTTTCACTTTCAGAGCCATTTTGAGGGCCTAAATGAAGATTTTTCAGGATCACCCCAATTTAATGATAGGATAAGGAATTATTGAGGCCTAAAAATTAATCTCCTCTATAATACCTTTCCAACGGGCTATCATATGCCTAAAATGAAGATAGTATGCAAAAGTTACGACCTCGGGAAGTTAATGTACTAACTTACCCAAACGGGGCCCACATGAATTTTGGTGCTTCATCTCCTAAGGTTAGGTTTTTGGATGTCTAGGGTTTTTCGAATTCATGTTTATTGTAAAAGGCCTTAAGAGCCTCATTGTAATCATCTTCTTGTGAATGAGCACAACCGTCACATCTCTTCTCAGAGATAATTCGACACCATTCCAACAAGCTTGTTTTCGCTACATTTTATAGTTTCATCTTATTTCATTATTGAATAAAAAACCAGTTTTATTGTGTCTCTATTATTTTTTGTTAAGAATCTATTAATAATCTGTATTCATTTTGTTCTTCTCATAAAATCCAGATCAAAAACCCCATATACGTAGTCGAAACCAAAGATTTTCTCCCATTGGGGCATATAGATTGGTTCAATAACCCTATCCCTACTGCCGACACTTTTGAAGAAGGCAATATGGCCAATATTTCCCCCACCATCAAAATCGATATTTCCATCAAATCTGGGGTCACAGAGGAAATCACCATTGGCATCGCATGCTCTCCTGAAGAAATCACCGCCTACAAAGCTCTCTTCCAAGAATACCGGGACATTTTTTCCTGGTCATACATAGAGATGCATGGCCTTGATCTCTCTATTGTTGAAAATCGTATAGACACCTAGCCTGATATCACACCTTTTTGTAAAAAACAACATCCTCTACACCCATCCAAAGTTGCAGCCATCAAAGCCGAAATTGGCAAATTACGCACTGTGGGGTTCATATACCCCATCGCATATACGCCATGGGTCTCCAACCATGTCCCTGTCAACAAAAAATAGGGCACTATCCACATCTATATGAAATTTCATGATCTCAATCATGCCTGTCCCAAGGACAACTTTCCAATGCCCTTTATCGACCAAATTATCGATGATTGCGTCATTCACGAGGCTCTGTCATTCATGGACGGTTTCTATGGCTACAACCAAATTCAAATTCACCCAACCGATTAGTACAAAACCACATTTACTACCCCTGGGGGAAATTTTGTGTATCGTGTCATGCCTTTCGGCCTAAAAGGCATAGGAGCCACTTTCCAATGTGCCATGACATACATTTTTCATGATCTCGCTCAAATCATTCTCACCTACTTGGACGATCTCACCGCTCGGTCCAAAAAACTCACTTAGCATCTCAATGATTTACGAATCATCTTCCAATGGTGTTGTCAGTACAACATCCACTTGAATCCCCTCAAGTGTGTGTTATGCATCACTTTTGGGAACCTCCTTGGGTTTATCATTTCCCAACGTGGCATTACAGTTGACCCCCTCAAGGTCCAAGCCATCATAGAAATTCCACCCCCTCGAAATTTATGCCAACTGCAAAGTCTACAAGGCAAAGCTAACTTTTTACGATGCTTTGTCCCATATTACACTACTCATGCACACAGATTCCTTCTCTTACCTCGCCAAAACATCCCATTCCACTGGGATGAACATGCCCAAACCGCTTTTGATGATCTTAAAGTGTCCCTCTCCAATGCCCCTTTAATTAGTCCACCCAACTATAACTACGACTACATCCTCTATATCTCGACCTCAGTCGTCTTAGTAGTAGGAGTTCTCGTCCAACTAGGGGACGATGATCATGAGAATTCAATTTACTACATTAGAAAAAATCTTTCAAGGACACCCTTGAAATACAGTCACGAAGAGAAATTGGCCCTTGCAGTTGTCCTTGCAGTCCAAAAATTGTGCCATTACATATTTCTTCGAACTACCAAAGTCATAGAAGATTCCAACCCCATGCAATACTTGCTCAGTCACCAGCAAATTAACTGTAAATTTTCCCGATGGATCGTCATCCTTCAAGAGTATGAACTCGAATTTTCAACACCCAGGAGAAAGAAATCCCTCATCCTCGCAGAATTCATCATGGCATTTCCATTCGATACTACCCATATCCCCATCAATACCTCCTTCCTCGATGAACATATCTTTTACATCCCCTCGGATGACCCTTGGTACGACGATCTTCTCATCTACCTCCGAACACAGAAATTTAGAAACCACCTCTCCTGAGATGATCGTCGATGTATTCGTCACGAGGCTCCCTACTACCTACTTATTGGTGATATCTTATATCGGTGAGGGGTCGACACTGTACTACGCTGATGTTTGACTATTGACGAGGCCGATTCATTCTTGAACAACTGTCACAGTGGCACTTGTGGGGGCTACCTATCAGGGATGTCCACCACTCATAAAATCATTCACGTCGATTACTTTTTTCCTACATTGTTTCACGATTGCATCCACACTGTGAAGTGATGTGACAAATGTTTTCTTTATGCCAACAAAGCCAAAGCACCACCTGCTCTTCTACACCCAATCATTACTGCCGACACCTTTTATGAATGGGGCATAGACTTCATGACTTGCAACCCTTCCTCCAGCAATGGACACAAATACATCATCATTGTAGTCGATTACTTCACCAAGTGGGCTGAAGCCATGCCTTTCTTCAACAACACCGTTGACACTTTCGTGCATTTTTTCTTTAACCATGTCATTTCCTCTTTTGGAGTACCACTACAACTAGTCTCTGATAATGGGAAACATTTCAAGAATGAGATTTTCATTGAACTCTCATCCAGGTTAGGATTCTCCCATGAGTTTTCCTCCCCATACTACCCTCAGTCAAATGGACAGGTCGAAGAAGTCAATGTGGTCCTCAAAACCATGTTGTAGTGCATGGTTAAAAAACATAAGACCAATTGGCATCATATGTTATTTTACATGTTATGGGCTTATTGCACGGTAGTGAAAACTTCCACTGGTTTCACACCATTTCATCTAGTCCACGGGGTCGAGGCCACTCTTCCCATTGAGTGCAAAATTCCCACCTTACGCACCACTATTGAGCTATTACTCGACACTACTCCAATGTAGCAGCGTTTGATGAACTTAGAGTCCCTGGATGAGGATCATCGATATTCATTACAAAACAATAAGGCAACCAAAATATGGTCAAAGGCCACCTTTGTTCGCCATGTCAACCTTCACTCATTCAATGAAGGNTACTTGGACGATCTCACCGCTCGGTCCAAAAAACTCACTTAGCATCTCAATGATTTACGAATCATCTTCCAATGGTGTTGTCAGTACAACATCCACTTGAATCCCCTCAAGTGTGTGTTATGCATCACTTTTGGGAACCTCCTTGGGTTTATCATTTCCCAACGTGGCATTACAGTTGACCCCCTCAAGGTCCAAGCCATCATAGAAATTCCACCCCCTCGAAATTTATGCCAACTGCAAAGTCTACAAGGCAAAGCTAACTTTTTACGATGCTTTGTCCCATATTACACTACTCATGCACACAGATTCCTTCTCTTACCTCGCCAAAACATCCCATTCCACTGGGATGAACATGCCCAAACCGCTTTTGATGATCTTAAAGTGTCCCTCTCCAATGCCCCTTTAATTAGTCCACCCAACTATAACTACGACTACATCCTCTATATCTCGACCTCAGTCGTCTTAGTAGTAGGAGTTCTCGTCCAACTAGGGGACGATGATCATGAGAATTCAATTTACTACATTAGAAAAAATCTTTCAAGGACACCCTTGAAATACAGTCACGAAGAGAAATTGGCCCTTGCAGTTGTCCTTGCAGTCCAAAAATTGTGCCATTACATATTTCTTCGAACTACCAAAGTCATAGAAGATTCCAACCCCATGCAATACTTGCTCAGTCACCAGCAAATTAACTGTAAATTTTCCCGATGGATCGTCATCCTTCAAGAGTACGACCTCGAATTTTCAACACCCAGGAGAAAGAAATCCCTCGTCCTCGCAGAATTCATCATGGAATTTCCCTTCGATACTACCCATATCCCCATCAATACCTCCTTCCTCGATGAACATATATTTTACATCCCCTCGGATGACCCTTGGTACGATGATCTTCTCATCTACCTCCGAACACAGAAATTCAGAAACCACCTCTCCCGAGATGATCGTCGACGTATTCGTCACGAGGCTCCCTACTACCTACTTATTGGTGATATCTTATATCGGTGAGGGGTCGACACTGTACTAAGCTGATGTTTGACTATTGACGAGACCGATTCATTCTTGAACAACTGTCACAGTGGCGCTTGTGGGGGCCACCTATCAGGGATGTCCACCACTCATAAAATCATTCACGTCGATTACTTTTGTCCTACATTGTTTCACGATTGCATCCACACTGTGAAGCGATGTGACAAATGTTTTCTTTATTCCAACAAAGCCAAAGCACCACCTGCTCTTCTACACCCAATCATTACTGCCGACACCTTTTACGAATGGGGCATAGACTNACATATTTCTTCGAACTACCAAAGTCATAGAAGATTCCAACCCCATGCAATACTTGCTCAGTCACCAGCAAATTAACTGTAAATTTTCCCGATGGATCGTCATCCTTCAAGAGTATGAACTCGAATTTTCAACACCCAGGAGAAAGAAATCCCTCATCCTCGCAGAATTCATCATGGCATTTCCATTCGATACTACCCATATCCCCATCAATACCTCCTTCCTCGATGAACATATCTTTTACATCCCCTCGGATGACCCTTGGTACGACGATCTTCTCATCTACCTCCGAACACAGAAATTTAGAAACCACCTCTCCTGAGATGATCGTCGATGTATTCGTCACGAGGCTCCCTACTACCTACTTATTGGTGATATCTTATATCGGTGAGGGGTCGACACTGTACTACGCTGATGTTTGACTATTGACGAGGCCGATTCATTCTTGAACAACTGTCACAGTGGCACTTGTGGGGGCTACCTATCAGGGATGTCCACCACTCATAAAATCATTCACGTCGATTACTTTTTTCCTACATTGTTTCACGATTGCATCCACACTGTGAAGTGATGTGACAAATGTTTTCTTTATGCCAACAAAGCCAAAGCACCACCTGCTCTTCTACACCCAATCATTACTGCCGACACCTTTTATGAATGGGGCATAGACTTCATGACTTGCAACCCTTCCTCCAGCAATGGACACAAATACATCATCATTGTAGTCGATTACTTCACCAAGTGGGCTGAAGCCATGCCTTTCTTCAACAACACCGTTGACACTTTCGTGCATTTTTTCTTTAACCATGTCATTTCCTCTTTTGGAGTACCACTACAACTAGTCTCTGATAATGGGAAACATTTCAAGAATGAGATTTTCATTGAACTCTCATCCAGGTTAGGATTCTCCCATGAGTTTTCCTCCCCATACTACCCTCAGTCAAATGGACAGGTCGAAGAAGTCAATGTGGTCCTCAAAACCATGTTGTAGTGCATGGTTAAAAAACATAAGACCAATTGGCATCATATGTTATTTTACATGTTATGGGCTTATTGCACGGTAGTGAAAACTTCCACTGGTTTCACACCATTTCATCTAGTCCACGGGGTCGAGGCCACTCTTCCCATTGAGTGCAAAATTCCCACCTTACGCACCACTATTGAGCTATTACTCGACACTACTCCAATGTAGCAGCGTTTGATGAACTTAGAGTCCCTGGATGAGGATCATCGATATTCATTACAAAACAATAAGGCAACCAAAATATGGTCAAAGGCCACCTTTGTTCGCCATGTCAACCTTCACTCATTCAATGAAGGTGACCTCATCCTTGCTTACGATATCGCTCACGATACCCTCATCCATGGAAAATTTGAGTCACTTTGGCATGGACCTTACATCATCCAACATTGCCTCACTAAAGGCACATACATTCTATCCTCTCCCGAAGGCCACCACCTTAAAGAACCCATCAACGGGTTGTACTTAAAGAAATTTTATGCCTGAGAATAGCCATTCTACACTACGATATTTCTTTTTGTACATTTTTGTAGAGTTTTTAATCTTCTTTCTTCCATACCTCATGTCTAATCTATCATTTTTGTTATTGACATATGCCTCCCCCATTAACCTACCACATCAGTTATGCCAACGGAGATAGCAGTTGGACACAGAATCTCGCTTCGGCCGCTTGGGCCCTCTATTCACCCTCACATGAACTGCTCCACTCAAGTGTCATATGTTTGGGCTCAACAACCAATAACCAAGTAGAGTATAGGTCCATCATTGGCCTCCTCACTGAGGCTAGCCATCGCCATATTCATCACCTTAGAATTCTACTAGATTCCCAACCAGTTTTCCTCTAGGTCAACAATGTGTATCGTGTCCACAATCCTTGCCTCTTCCACAAATACCTGCAAGTTATACTTTTATCTTAACATTTTGATTCCATCACATTTACACATATTCCAATACAATTTAATCAAATAACAATTAATATGGCTAAACAAGTGTTAGATTGGCATTTATCACATCAAAGTACCCATATGCATACATAAATCATCAACAGTTTGTCACAACATATAGATTAGACATCATCAAAAACACTAAAAAACATCAACAC
>JZKD02S1638947.1:44365-56543 GCA_000966675.3 Picea glauca | reverse complement strand
GTTCAATGTGTCATTAGTGTTTACAAAAAATAGTACATCAGGTACAACATTCGTAGGTAGGAAAACCATCTTACTGCTATCGATACAAAATGGTGCTACACCACCATGTACAAAATGGGCTCACCAGCCTATATATATACAAAAAATACATAAATACAGAGGCACTCATGGTGCCTCTATATTTCCACCACATGGCCCTCTCTCTGGAGGAGGGGCCCCACTAGCTAGGGGTCCCTCAGGTCCTATAGGCAGTCTCCCAGTCATCTCCGCCCCCACTACATCCACTCTCCGAACGACGGTCCGCCACCAGAACACCCACACAATGCTCCAAGACTCCCTCGTCCAAGATATGTGATTTAGGTACTCCCTATAGTACCACCTCCAAGCGGCGGTGAACATCCTCGAAATCTCCCTTGGCCTCTCTCTCATCATCAGTGAGCCTCAACCCAACATCATCCCTCCGTCATTGCTCTAATGCCCAAGACTCTCCCTGCAAAGACCTCACCAACCCCTGGCGAGCTGACTCTCTAACCAAATCCACCTCATGCCCATGAGGTCCCACATATGCACATACAAAAAACAAGTTATAGCATCAACATCCACCCATACATAAAAATATACATCCTATACTATATAAATATCAAATCATCAAATATCACATCATACCTCTGTGGTCGAAAACCTATCCTCGGGGTAACACCATCTCTGGATCATCTCAGAAGTCCACCCCACAATATGAATATCACAGTATGATCTGTGGCATCTGATGCCACACCTGTGCAGCCTCAGCCATGAAATAGTGTCCACCCTCCCCACCACCGTGACATACGAGGATCATCACCCACCTCCTCAGTCGCAACTCTTGCATTCCAGGAGCACCTAAAAACAGTCTAGGGTGCAACATCGACACCCTCTCCAAAAAACATAACACCAAGATAGACCCAATGAAAAAATTCCCCGAGTCAGCAGCACGACACCTATCAAGTTGCCCTACCATATTGGCATGGAGCATTAAGCCCCAGGCAAAATGATCACCCACCATTTCCCTCTCCATGATGCTTATCTGACCTCCACTGATTCGCTGAGTCATGAGAGATCCATAGACTCTCACAATCATCACTGCCACAAAACAATGTACAAGGGTGTCCATCGCCCCAATACTCACCATGGATCCCAACATAAAGTTCTCCCCCGAACAATATCTCTGAGATAAGACAACCAACTGACCATCCCTGGGTACTACGCGATCCGCTAGTAGTGGAGTTCCCCGAAAATGGAGCCCATTTAGAAAATATACATCCTCCACCATCATGAAGGCTAGTTTCTCACCCCGCACCATAAAGAAATGCAGGTCAGGGCTCCACATCCTGATTAGAAACTGTAAAAGATACTCTTGTGTCCGCACTAGAAAACACTCAAAAAACTTCAACAACCCACATGTTTCTAAAGCGTCTCAGACTGTCGGCTCCTCATCCCTCACTTCCTCCCCTAGGCATGACCAGTCCCTCTCTCTCCAATGAACCGACATCTTCTAAATGATCACCTGCATCCACATATGAAGCACTTGATTAGCCATCATAATCCACAAAAACGTCAAAATCTCCAAAAAAGATAAGTTTTTACACCCTCCAGTTTTTCCTCAAAGGCGTGACTATTTTTCCCCACAGGCATGCACACATGCACGCATGTTCATCCCCCATTCGTGCACTCATGTGTGACTGTTGGCCATACAGAGGCGCATGCATGCGTCTCTGTCACACATACATGCACACATCATAGCGCACCTGTTCACTACACAGTTGCGCATGCATGCACAACTGTTAGGAATAGAGACGTGCATGTATGTGATGTTGTGCCTTGCACAGGCGCGCATTCCATGCACACCTATTTTCCCCATTAGGGCACCCCCATGAATGGATGTCTGCATTATAGGTGCGTACCCGTGCATGCGAATTTATCGATCTCCCGAACACTAAAGGACCCACACCCACAAAACCCCCTGTACGACCCTTTGTACAAGACCTACCCAAAAACAGAAACCCTACTTCTATGCAGAAGGATACGACAACTAACTTGAAGCTCGTTGATCCATAATCGGCTACCTTGATCTCCCAAAATCTCCAAATCTCCTCTCAAATCACTTTTCCACTCAATAAGACAGAAGGTACAAATGAGGTGTCTTTGTGGGCCCTACAGCTATATATAGTCCATTTTTCCAAACTTCCAGACTCAAATATGGGAGCTCTGGGCACCCATTTTTCAATCCATCTTCAGCCACGGGATCAAGACCCCGTTACCTACATAATTCCATTCCCTGGGCCATTTTCCATCCTCAACCCTTGGGGGACATTTTTCTCATATTACACTCAGGTACACATGCTTACATTATTGAATAAGTACTATATGATATTTCTCTTCAGATATGGTTCATGTTGGGTATTGAGTTTTCATGTGTGCAGGTACCTGATCATTACACCTCAGAAGTATCCTTTCAGGTATATTATCGACACTAGCATGTAGGCATTCCCTCTGAATATCAAAATGCATCTCCCAGTCACACCCTCCGATATTTGCCTCTAGGATCCCTATATCTGGCTCTGCAGTACTGTCACCTCCACTGCATTTTGATACTGTGACCTGGTAGCACTGTCCTCCACATGAGTTGTCCCATTCATAGTTCCCCTGGGAATTTTGACACTCACGTTGTTTTCAACCTTTAGGGATGGGAGTCCCAATAGTCTTACATAATGTTGAGAATCAACCACATACTCCTTCTCCTCATTTTACTAACCTGCCCAAATGGACTCCCAGGTTACTTCATCATGGTTCTATTTTTACTGCACCCCCACAGTATCATTAACCATCCATTTCATCCACCATCAGTTTTCCCCTCTACATATTGTCCTCCATACATTTCCCTAATACATAAAACTGCCCTAACCCTCCACTTTTTTTCCATGAAACTATCATCAAGCCAAGCCATCTTACACTGGGGAACCCATTTCTATATCTACACAGTTATCCCAACTCATTTTTTATTCTTTTGATAATTTTACAAACCCTTTTTCTGCATTTTCATAGCTTTCTGTTGTCACCTTTAGAAACCTTCATTTTCCCAGCAAATCAACCCTTGTCACCCTTGGTTGGGGAATTTTTCACTTCCCAACATCAATGACATTATCCATAAACCCCGAGTATCTTACAGCCCATATACCTTTTTGATCTCTGTGTTTGTCCATTTTGTCGCGCCTCTGGCACAACTCACCCTCATTTAGTCGTCCCCCTGATGCTAGATTCAGTATTACGGTTGCTTCCACTTTGCATATCTCCCCAACCAAGGGAAGTCTTGAGTCTCACCGCATATTGACTTCATCCACGTACCTCATCAGTTCTTGATCTCATCCATTGGATTTCAAGAATCCCTTTTCTTCTTGGAGTTGTGTATCCCTTTCTATCGACATCGACATGGTTTCCAGAAGGGCAACAATATCTTGACTCTCATTACCTTTACAATGAGGAGTCTTCGACGACACAAGGAAAACCACCATTTTTCTCTACTGTCGTTGACCTCCATAACATTTGAATTCAACACTATCTCATGTTACAGTGGGTATTACTTTGTGACTATTGTAGTTGTTTTATCTTAGCCAAATACCTCTAAAATTTGATAGACTATCAATGTTTGCACATTATCGACACTTCTCACAGGTGTCCTTACCTTTTTCATATTTTGTTCATCATAATTGTCCTCTGTTATTATCAAACTACCCTAGAGGGCGCTGCAGTGATCTGTGTTAACACGCAGCTTGAGTTACTATATTACATCTTTTTGAGTCACATGACATGAGAATGGGGCATGCTCACCTCATTTGTACACTGTTTTTTTTTCCACACCTTGGGAAAGGCTTGGGTCTTACAGGTTGCCCTCTCCTTCCAATGTGTCAGTCTTGACACTCCCTACAGAGCTATTTCTTAAACAGGTACTCTCAGTATAAGAAACATTGATTTACTTCAGCTATACATATGCTCATAACCTCACACATCAGGGGGCATCTGTTATCACTGAAATTTCATTCGCAAATGGTTACAGGAATCTAGCGTATTCAAAACACTCATTAGTTCACTCATGGACCAAAATACATATTCAAAAGGTCTAAAACTATACAACCAACAATAAAATAAGCATGGGCTAAAAATACACAAGGCGTGTGTGCACATGCGACAGTCAGATAACATAGGAAAAGAGCACATGCGCCTGATGCACAACTGTGGATGCAAAAATCCATGCACACCTCAAAAAAACACATTTATGATATTGGTCGGCCTTCCACCCACTTCTGGTTCAGCTTCCAAGTCGATTTGACATCCAAATCTCAGTTGAATCCAACTGGGGGGTTGGTCAAAGACCTAAAGGTTCCCTAAAGGGCCCCTTATTCACACTAAGAACTGGTTTCATAATACCTCAAAGCTATGATATAAAAGGAAACAATGGGTGCACTATATTTTCAAGGAATTCATTTGTATTGTTATGCTGCTAATATTCTCTTGGAGGATCCTCTGTCCTCATCAAGAGCATTCTATCACCATTTCACTTAGACGTTCATATCACCTCTAGATTGAATGTCCTTTGGATTCTCTTCACCATTTCATTTTAGTTTCTTATTTGTAAGAAGAGCTCAATATTTGGGGGTCCAAGAGCCCTCCATTAGAGGAAGATTGGACCCAAAGTCTCCCTTTCTCTTTGGTGTTTTCTTTCCACTAATACAATTATTTCCATTGGTCACATAAGTCTTGTTTATTTCTTGTTCTAATGTCCTTATGCACTTTAGTTTAATTTCTTTTATTGTTCTTAGTTTAATTATTTTCTTATCCTTTATAATTTATACTTCTAACTCTTTCCTCTACTGTTGTCTTGCCTAGCTAACCCAATTGGGCTTGTAAGAACCCTTATTTTTCTCATTTAGGTGACAAAATAGGTGCAATAGACCCCTCTTGGTGGGGGATTTGTGGGCAATTTCCCTAAAGCAAAATTTTGGGAAAATTGTCGTCTAAAATAATGTGGAACATTCATTATAAGGTCACATATTTGAAGGTAGAAGTTATTTTAGGGATTTTTTCCATAGAAGGAAACCCTCTTTTATGAGGGAATTTTATTGTGGATGTGTATTATCATAAATATTGTATTTTGAGAGAGGAGGCTATGAGAGAAAGAAGAGTAAATTACAATAGATGTGTTGTAGGTTGTATCCCTTCATTTTGATGGATAATAATAAGGAAGAGCCTGGAAATTTATTTGTTCGACGTAGCCCACACTGGGTGAACCACGTATATATGTGTCTCTCTTTTATTGTGTATCTTTTGTGTTTTATTTCCACATTTGTTTTATTTTATTGCTCTGCGATTTTGTTTTTCTAACATTTATCTTGTTAATGCTTGGACTATGTAAGGAATCTCTATTGTTATTGCTTATTTTTATGGTTACAAGGTTAAATTTTTAATAGTTTTGGGATTATAAGTTCATACAACCCCAATAATCCCATCATAATTGTCTTGGAATAATTTCTTTCACAAAGTAATATTAGGAGAAGTAAAGAGTTACACCCTCCTAGGTTTTTCCTAGCTAGTTTTGCTTACCTTGGGGAGTAAAAGTGATTACACCCCCAAGGAAATAGAACAACTATCTCTCTCATTTAAAATAATCCATAAACCAATAGTTAAATGAACTAATCTCTTACATTGGAGAAATAAAATCATTGCATTGGGATGTGTGGAATCACGAGATATTGAAATTGTTTAAATTGAAATCTTTTCTATATTCTTAAAGCTATCCAAGGCCACTAGAGCATCGTGTTTCTCCAAGGATTTATTTATGATGTAATAATTTTGTGCCACAACCATTAGGGCTGCATAAAAACACTTCATAACTTTCAAATTTACTCATCTTCTAACCGTCTGAATTTGCTAGAAATCTACCAAATTAATCTACTAGTTGTTGTGCTTGTTTTGGTGGTTTACTTGAAAATTTCTGTGGTTGTAATTTTATTCTATAGAAATTGTATTCTACATCCATAAGTATGAAATAATATCTCTTTAATATTTTTACCTAATAGCCTTTAATTGTTGCTAAAGTCTTGTGCTATCATACTTGAGTTACACTAGTAATTGCTAGCTAATCTCTTGCATATTTTCTTGGATTTAGTGACTTGTTTAACAACTCTTTTATTCATTTCATTGTTGATATATATCACTATATACTACTTCTTATTGGAAAAGCATGTTTCACTTGATTTTCCATTAGATTATTGGGCTTGTATCTTGTGTTTTCTTGTGTCTTGGGTAGGTACAACATTCCTCCATAGATACTCAAGAACTTGGAAACCATTGACCATCTTTGAGACTCATTCGCGAGCCATCCTTCACTTAGTAGTTTAACCTATAGGGGCTTCACTTCCATAAAATCACTTTCTGTAATATCCCTCGGCCGAACCCAATTGTAAATGTAATTGAAGTGTACTTAAGTTGGTGAGTTGTTTTGACATCATTTTTGTAATACACCTTTCATGGAATAGTGTGCACATGCACTGAGCAGTAAAACGATGTAGTGTAAACATTCCTAGATACCGCACACAGTAACTAAAGTGCACACAGTATGGAGGTTAGTGAGCCTCGTGTATATGATATGTGTGATAGGCTAGTTAGCCAGTTATATAAGTTGGGATGCTTATGTTTTGGTATTAGGCCGGAGTGCCTAGATGCTAAAGGCCAATGCGCTTATTTTGTACATATCTCATGCTTAATATAAAATACATCGTTGTGCATAGACCAACCATGATAAATAAGATGGGGGACTGAACTTCATCAGTTAGGGAAAGGGAGGGCCAAAATTTAAGGGAAAGGGATAAGCTAGAGAGCTTAAGCCAAAAAGGAATATTACACCAATATTTCCTAAAACATAAAGTATGGATAATTATTTTATCCTAAGTTCTAAAGTTGGGGACAAGTGGACCAAAGCAACTTTTGATATGACAAGTGTCAATTTGCGGACATGCATTGATATTGTGGGGACTTAGCTCATTTGGTCATTATTCATGGGTATTCTTACTAGTATCTTGACCATCATTCTCACCATCACTTTCACAGTCAGTTTCATGGTGATTCCTTCCATCACTCAGTTATCTAGTCAATGATTCCATGACCATTTTCACTCAAAAAATCAATTATCCTTGAGACATCCATTTCACCATATCTAACCCTATTTCCATAACATTTTTCTGGTTGGTGTACATGGTTAGCTTGGAGTGGGACTAAAGAAGCGGGTTGTCAGGCCTGTGAGAAATTATGTGAGCAGGAAAATTTCTAGGGATTGATTCCGAAAGGTGCTAAACTGCAGCTAGAGTGCTCTGAGACTTCTGGTCCGACCTATTGATGAAGCCCTGGAAGGGAAGTGGGGCATCCGAGGGACTGTTGAGCAGAGAAGGGGCACACTTCCTTGTGTGGGACAGGTGTGTGGGGAATGAGAAATTGTAGGATATTAGTTGAGTGAGCACCTCAAACATAGTATTTCCTGTTTTCCATGAGCCTTAGCCTGGTTAGGAACCCTTTACCTAGGTGGAGTTTAGTCGCAACTCGGGGGTGACTCACTATTGAGAGTGATGAACAGTGTAGTCTAAGGTTGGGAGGTTTGTGGAGATTCTGTATGCAGTTGGTGACAATATTTCCAAGATAGGTACCAATTATATGATAAAATTATATGTTGCATTGTTATTTACGTGCTTATGTTACGGTTTACCATATATGTGATTAGAATTGCATGTATGTTTATGGGTATTTCCCTATATATGTTGCATATCTGTGGTTATTCTTATTCCAGTATGAAATCGTATATTACAAAATGTAATGATTTCTTTATGTCTATATGTAAAGCTTCCACAAGATTGTTGTATGTATATGTTTAAGTTGCATGCAGTTTGAAGAGAAAACATATGTGGCATAACTCAGTTGAATAATCGGTATGTTACCATATGTTTCGCAGTAAGGGAATGAAAGCGTTCCCTAGAGTAGCATGGCTCAGCCTGTTTAAGGTTGGGGGTGTTACCAACTAGTATCAGAGCATGAGAGATTGCTATGGAGTGGCATTCCCCACCCTCTGGGTGGCCGGGGGACATTACAAATTGGTATCAGAGCTTTAGTTTCAAAACTAAGCCTGGATGGGCCAGAATGGTTCTAATGAAGTGAATATTCACAGAAGAATAACTTTGAAGTGACCAAAATTCAAGTCACAGAGCATCCATGGAAAATGTTGGCATGCTGGCATGTGCGATAAATTTTTGCAGCGCACGAAAAACGTTGGCATGCAAGTATGCGCGGTAAATTGTGGCACCGCGCAGAATATTATTGTGTGTGGATGCACACACTGAATTTATCCTTGCGCGTTGAGAACGCACATAGTAATGTGCACATGGGGTGCGCAAGTATTGCATAACAAAAAGGAGTTTTGTTGGTACGTGCAAAGTATGAGTATAAGTTGTCTCGCGACAGTGTATTCAATAGTGCATGTATATTATTGTGCACGATGGAACATATTGAACTTTGACATGGTGCAATGCATAGGGAGAAATGCATGTGGAGTATTGGTGCACGATACCCAAAACTGTGTGCAGTGGATATTGGCGCACAACGCAAAAGTAGCGCATGCAAGTTTTCAACGTGATGAAGAAGAAATGCATAGTGAATATAGGTGCACGGAAATGAGTTTTACCTTGTGATATTTCTATGCACGATAAATATAAATGTACAGGTCGAATTTTAGTGCACGCAAATTCATTTGAGAGATGATGAATGTGAGTTTAATTGCATAATATTAGAAGAAAAAGAAACACACAACCGCATCGGAGAATTAATTAAAAGGAATTTCGAGTTTTATATTCCTCTGATTCAGACAGATGGAAGTGAAATATAAGCTTACAAGAAAAGCATACTATAAAAGAAAACAAGACGCATAACACCACCAGATAGAATTTTTTATTAAATAGTCCAAAATCCACTTCTTATTTATATAATCGTATTAATCACAAAATTATAAAAAGGGGATGACAATAGTTATCATGTTGTAAAAAGGGCCATATAAGAACATGCCTATCATCTCTGGTGCTCCTTACCTCCACTACCAATTGTTCAAAATTTGTTGAAACATACTTAATTTTAGTGGGATACTCACTTCGACTTAGCGATCTCCGCCTTTAAAGAATCCAACTAGACTAGTTGATTCTCTCCAACACTTTAGGCCGTTTCAGCTGTGGATTCCTCCTTCTTATGTCGCTTGCTCCTTTTCTTCTTAGCAGTTGGCATGTTGATGGCTAAATCCCTCACAATGGGATTCCTCTTGGCTTCCAATGTAGAGTCGATAGCAGGTTTTGTGTGAAACTTAGTCGCTAGTATATGTGCGACTACCCTTTCCATCTTATTCACAGGAAAGTCTAGCATGTTGCTTGAATAACCAGTCTCACTGGATTTATCCTTGTCCATCTATCTTAGTTCATGGATACCGAAATGATTTTGTAGAGAGAAGAAAGTCAAGCAATTTTGAGATTGCTTCGTTTATGGATAAGCATATACCTTCATACTTGAGGATTGGTAGTTATAGAATTCCAATTATGAAGCGCAGATGGATTACGTACAAGAGTGTTGGGTTTCCATGCTCGGATAATCCATTTCAAATGATTAACTTTAGAGTTCATTACATGGTGGTGTTCAACTAACGTCACATGGCTGCGAAGTATTGAACGAGTGAAACAGGGTGATCTGACTAGCCGTCGCCCGTTCCACAAGTGGTGGATTCGACATGTTGAAACACATGATATCGCATCTTGGTGAAAGTGGTTTCGACAAACCACCTTCTTGCACAGATGTATCTCTGAAGGCACCACACGTATATATTCTCAATATTTGGATCTTATCTAGAATTTTCATGGTGATAACACCAGGAAATCAAGAGAGATAATTATGATGTATATATGGAACCAAAATGGTTCATATTTTTTCATGAATTGTTAAATTGTTAGCCTCATACATTTCGATGGCTGCACGTTTTGCAGAATTAACAAAAACNACATATTTCTTCGAACTACCAAAGTCATAGAAGATTCCAACCCCATGCAATACTTGCTCAGTCACCAGCAAATTAACTGTAAATTTTCCCGATGGATCGTCATCCTTCAAGAGTATGAACTCGAATTTTCAACACCCAGGAGAAAGAAATCCCTCATCCTCGCAGAATTCATCATGGCATTTCCATTCGATACTACCCATATCCCCATCAATACCTCCTTCCTCGATGAACATATCTTTTACATCCCCTCGGATGACCCTTGGTACGACGATCTTCTCATCTACCTCCGAACACAGAAATTTAGAAACCACCTCTCCTGAGATGATCGTCGATGTATTCGTCACGAGGCTCCCTACTACCTACTTATTGGTGATATCTTATATCGGTGAGGGGTCGACACTGTACTACGCTGATGTTTGACTATTGACGAGGCCGATTCATTCTTGAACAACTGTCACAGTGGCACTTGTGGGGGCTACCTATCAGGGATGTCCACCACTCATAAAATCATTCACGTCGATTACTTTTTTCCTACATTGTTTCACGATTGCATCCACACTGTGAAGTGATGTGACAAATGTTTTCTTTATGCCAACAAAGCCAAAGCACCACCTGCTCTTCTACACCCAATCATTACTGCCGACACCTTTTATGAATGGGGCATAGACTTCATGACTTGCAACCCTTCCTCCAGCAATGGACACAAATACATCATCATTGTAGTCGATTACTTCACCAAGTGGGCTGAAGCCATGCCTTTCTTCAACAACACCGTTGACACTTTCGTGCATTTTTTCTTTAACCATGTCATTTCCTCTTTTGGAGTACCACTACAACTAGTCTCTGATAATGGGAAACATTTCAAGAATGAGATTTTCATTGAACTCTCATCCAGGTTAGGATTCTCCCATGAGTTTTCCTCCCCATACTACCCTCAGTCAAATGGACAGGTCGAAGAAGTCAATGTGGTCCTCAAAACCATGTTGTAGTGCATGGTTAAAAAACATAAGACCAATTGGCATCATATGTTATTTTACATGTTATGGGCTTATTGCACGGTAGTGAAAACTTCCACTGGTTTCACACCATTTCATCTAGTCCACGGGGTCGAGGCCACTCTTCCCATTGAGTGCAAAATTCCCACCTTACGCACCACTATTGAGCTATTACTCGACACTACTCCAATGTAGCAGCGTTTGATGAACTTAGAGTCCCTGGATGAGGATCATCGATATTCATTACAAAACAATAAGGCAACCAAAATATGGTCAAAGGCCACCTTTGTTCGCCATGTCAACCTTCACTCATTCAATGAAGGCGACCTCATCCTTGCTTACGATATCACTCACGATACCCTCATCCATGGAAAATTCGAGTCACTTTGGCATGGACCTTACATCATCCAACATTGCCTCACTAAAGGCGCATACATTCTATCCTCTCCCGAAGGCCACCACCTTAAAGAACCCATCAACGGGTTGTACTTAAAGAAATTTTACGCATGAGCATAGCCATTCTACACTACGCTATTTCTTTTTGTACATTTTTGTAGAGTTTTTATTCTTCTTTCTTCCATACCTCATGTCTAATCTATCATTTTTGTTATTGACATATGCCTCCCCCATCAACCTACCACATCAGTTGTGCCAATGGAGATAGCAGTTGGACACAGAATCTCGCTTCGGCCGCTTAGGGCCCTCTATTCACCCTCACATGAACTGCTCCACTCGAGTGTCATATGTTTGGGCTCAACAACCAATAACCAAGCAGAGTATAGGTCCATCATTGGCCTCCTCACTGAGGCTAGCCATCGCCATATTCATCACCTTAGCATTCTACTAGATTCCCAACCAGTTTTCCTCCAGGTCAACAATGTGTATCGTGTCCACAATCCTTGCCTCTTCCACAAATACCTGCAAGTTAGACTTTTATCTTAACATTTTGATTCCATCACATTTACACATATTCCAATACAATTTAATCAAATAACAATTAATATGGCTAAACAAGTGTTAGATTGGCATTTATCACATCAAAATACCCATATGCATACATAAATCATCAACAGTT
>JZKD02S1638947.1:32128-44315 GCA_000966675.3 Picea glauca | reverse complement strand
GTTCAATGTGTCATTAGTGTTTACAAAAAATAGTACATCAGGTACAACATTCGTAGGTAGGAAAACCATCTTACTGCTATCGATACAAAATGGTGCTACACCACCATGTACAAAATGGGCTCACCAGCCTATATATATACAAAAAATACATAAATACAGAGGCACTCATGGTGCCTCTATATTTCCACCACATGGCCCTCTCTCTGGAGGAGGGGCCCCACTAGCTAGGGGTCCCTCAGGTCCTATAGGCAGTCTCCCAGTCATCTCCGCCCCCACTACATCCACTCTCCGAACGACGGTCCGCCACCAGAACACCCACACAATGCTCCAAGACTCCCTCGTCCAAGATATGTGATTTAGGTACTCCCTATAGTACCACCTCCAAGCGGCGGTGAACATCCTCGAAATCTCCCTTGGCCTCTCTCTCATCATCAGTGAGCCTCAACCCAACATCATCCCTCCGTCATTGCTCTAATGCCCAAGACTCTCCCTGCAAAGACCTCACCAACCCCTGGCGAGCTGACTCTCTAACCAAATCCACCTCATGCCCATGAGGTCCCACATATGCACATACAAAAAACAAGTTATAGCATCAACATCCACCCATACATAAAAATATACATCCTATACTATATAAATATCAAATCATCAAATATCACATCATACCTCTGTGGTCGAAAACCTATCCTCGGGGTAACACCATCTCTGGATCATCTCAGAAGTCCACCCCACAATATGAATATCACAGTATGATCTGTGGCATCTGATGCCACACCTGTGCAGCCTCAGCCATGAAATAGTGTCCACCCTCCCCACCACCGTGACATACGAGGATCATCACCCACCTCCTCAGTCGCAACTCTTGCATTCCAGGAGCACCTAAAAACAGTCTAGGGTGCAACATCGACACCCTCTCCAAAAAACATAACACCAAGATAGACCCAATGAAAAAATTCCCCGAGTCAGCAGCACGACACCTATCAAGTTGCCCTACCATATTGGCATGGAGCATTAAGCCCCAGGCAAAATGATCACCCACCATTTCCCTCTCCATGATGCTTATCTGACCTCCACTGATTCGCTGAGTCATGAGAGATCCATAGACTCTCACAATCATCACTGCCACAAAACAATGTACAAGGGTGTCCATCGCCCCAATACTCACCATGGATCCCAACATAAAGTTCTCCCCCGAACAATATCTCTGAGATAAGACAACCAACTGACCATCCCTGGGTACTACGCGATCCGCTAGTAGTGGAGTTCCCCGAAAATGGAGCCCATTTAGAAAATATACATCCTCCACCATCATGAAGGCTAGTTTCTCACCCCGCACCATAAAGAAATGCAGGTCAGGGCTCCACATCCTGATTAGAAACTGTAAAAGATACTCTTGTGTCCGCACTAGAAAACACTCAAAAAACTTCAACAACCCACATGTTTCTAAAGCGTCTCAGACTGTCGGCTCCTCATCCCTCACTTCCTCCCCTAGGCATGACCAGTCCCTCTCTCTCCAATGAACCGACATCTTCTAAATGATCACCTGCATCCACATATGAAGCACTTGATTAGCCATCATAATCCACAAAAACGTCAAAATCTCCAAAAAAGATAAGTTTTTACACCCTCCAGTTTTTCCTCAAAGGCGTGACTATTTTTCCCCACAGGCATGCACACATGCACGCATGTTCATCCCCCATTCGTGCACTCATGTGTGACTGTTGGCCATACAGAGGCGCATGCATGCGTCTCTGTCACACATACATGCACACATCATAGCGCACCTGTTCACTACACAGTTGCGCATGCATGCACAACTGTTAGGAATAGAGACGTGCATGTATGTGATGTTGTGCCTTGCACAGGCGCGCATTCCATGCACACCTATTTTCCCCATTAGGGCACCCCCATGAATGGATGTCTGCATTATAGGTGCGTACCCGTGCATGCGAATTTATCGATCTCCCGAACACTAAAGGACCCACACCCACAAAACCCCCTGTACGACCCTTTGTACAAGACCTACCCAAAAACAGAAACCCTACTTCTATGCAGAAGGATACGACAACTAACTTGAAGCTCGTTGATCCATAATCGGCTACCTTGATCTCCCAAAATCTCCAAATCTCCTCTCAAATCACTTTTCCACTCAATAAGACAGAAGGTACAAATGAGGTGTCTTTGTGGGCCCTACAGCTATATATAGTCCATTTTTCCAAACTTCCAGACTCAAATATGGGAGCTCTGGGCACCCATTTTTCAATCCATCTTCAGCCACGGGATCAAGACCCCGTTACCTACATAATTCCATTCCCTGGGCCATTTTCCATCCTCAACCCTTGGGGGACATTTTTCTCATATTACACTCAGGTACACATGCTTACATTATTGAATAAGTACTATATGATATTTCTCTTCAGATATGGTTCATGTTGGGTATTGAGTTTTCATGTGTGCAGGTACCTGATCATTACACCTCAGAAGTATCCTTTCAGGTATATTATCGACACTAGCATGTAGGCATTCCCTCTGAATATCAAAATGCATCTCCCAGTCACACCCTCCGATATTTGCCTCTAGGATCCCTATATCTGGCTCTGCAGTACTGTCACCTCCACTGCATTTTGATACTGTGACCTGGTAGCACTGTCCTCCACATGAGTTGTCCCATTCATAGTTCCCCTGGGAATTTTGACACTCACGTTGTTTTCAACCTTTAGGGATGGGAGTCCCAATAGTCTTACATAATGTTGAGAATCAACCACATACTCCTTCTCCTCATTTTACTAACCTGCCCAAATGGACTCCCAGGTTACTTCATCATGGTTCTATTTTTACTGCACCCCCACAGTATCATTAACCATCCATTTCATCCACCATCAGTTTTCCCCTCTACATATTGTCCTCCATACATTTCCCTAATACATAAAACTGCCCTAACCCTCCACTTTTTTTCCATGAAACTATCATCAAGCCAAGCCATCTTACACTGGGGAACCCATTTCTATATCTACACAGTTATCCCAACTCATTTTTTATTCTTTTGATAATTTTACAAACCCTTTTTCTGCATTTTCATAGCTTTCTGTTGTCACCTTTAGAAACCTTCATTTTCCCAGCAAATCAACCCTTGTCACCCTTGGTTGGGGAATTTTTCACTTCCCAACATCAATGACATTATCCATAAACCCCGAGTATCTTACAGCCCATATACCTTTTTGATCTCTGTGTTTGTCCATTTTGTCGCGCCTCTGGCACAACTCACCCTCATTTAGTCGTCCCCCTGATGCTAGATTCAGTATTACGGTTGCTTCCACTTTGCATATCTCCCCAACCAAGGGAAGTCTTGAGTCTCACCGCATATTGACTTCATCCACGTACCTCATCAGTTCTTGATCTCATCCATTGGATTTCAAGAATCCCTTTTCTTCTTGGAGTTGTGTATCCCTTTCTATCGACATCGACATGGTTTCCAGAAGGGCAACAATATCTTGACTCTCATTACCTTTACAATGAGGAGTCTTCGACGACACAAGGAAAACCACCATTTTTCTCTACTGTCGTTGACCTCCATAACATTTGAATTCAACACTATCTCATGTTACAGTGGGTATTACTTTGTGACTATTGTAGTTGTTTTATCTTAGCCAAATACCTCTAAAATTTGATAGACTATCAATGTTTGCACATTATCGACACTTCTCACAGGTGTCCTTACCTTTTTCATATTTTGTTCATCATAATTGTCCTCTGTTATTATCAAACTACCCTAGAGGGCGCTGCAGTGATCTGTGTTAACACGCAGCTTGAGTTACTATATTACATCTTTTTGAGTCACATGACATGAGAATGGGGCATGCTCACCTCATTTGTACACTGTTTTTTTTTCCACACCTTGGGAAAGGCTTGGGTCTTACAGGTTGCCCTCTCCTTCCAATGTGTCAGTCTTGACACTCCCTACAGAGCTATTTCTTAAACAGGTACTCTCAGTATAAGAAACATTGATTTACTTCAGCTATACATATGCTCATAACCTCACACATCAGGGGGCATCTGTTATCACTGAAATTTCATTCGCAAATGGTTACAGGAATCTAGCGTATTCAAAACACTCATTAGTTCACTCATGGACCAAAATACATATTCAAAAGGTCTAAAACTATACAACCAACAATAAAATAAGCATGGGCTAAAAATACACAAGGCGTGTGTGCACATGCGACAGTCAGATAACATAGGAAAAGAGCACATGCGCCTGATGCACAACTGTGGATGCAAAAATCCATGCACACCTCAAAAAAACACATTTATGATATTGGTCGGCCTTCCACCCACTTCTGGTTCAGCTTCCAAGTCGATTTGACATCCAAATCTCAGTTGAATCCAACTGGGGGGTTGGTCAAAGACCTAAAGGTTCCCTAAAGGGCCCCTTATTCACACTAAGAACTGGTTTCATAATACCTCAAAGCTATGATATAAAAGGAAACAATGGGTGCACTATATTTTCAAGGAATTCATTTGTATTGTTATGCTGCTAATATTCTCTTGGAGGATCCTCTGTCCTCATCAAGAGCATTCTATCACCATTTCACTTAGACGTTCATATCACCTCTAGATTGAATGTCCTTTGGATTCTCTTCACCATTTCATTTTAGTTTCTTATTTGTAAGAAGAGCTCAATATTTGGGGGTCCAAGAGCCCTCCATTAGAGGAAGATTGGACCCAAAGTCTCCCTTTCTCTTTGGTGTTTTCTTTCCACTAATACAATTATTTCCATTGGTCACATAAGTCTTGTTTATTTCTTGTTCTAATGTCCTTATGCACTTTAGTTTAATTTCTTTTATTGTTCTTAGTTTAATTATTTTCTTATCCTTTATAATTTATACTTCTAACTCTTTCCTCTACTGTTGTCTTGCCTAGCTAACCCAATTGGGCTTGTAAGAACCCTTATTTTTCTCATTTAGGTGACAAAATAGGTGCAATAGACCCCTCTTGGTGGGGGATTTGTGGGCAATTTCCCTAAAGCAAAATTTTGGGAAAATTGTCGTCTAAAATAATGTGGAACATTCATTATAAGGTCACATATTTGAAGGTAGAAGTTATTTTAGGGATTTTTTCCATAGAAGGAAACCCTCTTTTATGAGGGAATTTTATTGTGGATGTGTATTATCATAAATATTGTATTTTGAGAGAGGAGGCTATGAGAGAAAGAAGAGTAAATTACAATAGATGTGTTGTAGGTTGTATCCCTTCATTTTGATGGATAATAATAAGGAAGAGCCTGGAAATTTATTTGTTCGACGTAGCCCACACTGGGTGAACCACGTATATATGTGTCTCTCTTTTATTGTGTATCTTTTGTGTTTTATTTCCACATTTGTTTTATTTTATTGCTCTGCGATTTTGTTTTTCTAACATTTATCTTGTTAATGCTTGGACTATGTAAGGAATCTCTATTGTTATTGCTTATTTTTATGGTTACAAGGTTAAATTTTTAATAGTTTTGGGATTATAAGTTCATACAACCCCAATAATCCCATCATAATTGTCTTGGAATAATTTCTTTCACAAAGTAATATTAGGAGAAGTAAAGAGTTACACCCTCCTAGGTTTTTCCTAGCTAGTTTTGCTTACCTTGGGGAGTAAAAGTGATTACACCCCCAAGGAAATAGAACAACTATCTCTCTCATTTAAAATAATCCATAAACCAATAGTTAAATGAACTAATCTCTTACATTGGAGAAATAAAATCATTGCATTGGGATGTGTGGAATCACGAGATATTGAAATTGTTTAAATTGAAATCTTTTCTATATTCTTAAAGCTATCCAAGGCCACTAGAGCATCGTGTTTCTCCAAGGATTTATTTATGATGTAATAATTTTGTGCCACAACCATTAGGGCTGCATAAAAACACTTCATAACTTTCAAATTTACTCATCTTCTAACCGTCTGAATTTGCTAGAAATCTACCAAATTAATCTACTAGTTGTTGTGCTTGTTTTGGTGGTTTACTTGAAAATTTCTGTGGTTGTAATTTTATTCTATAGAAATTGTATTCTACATCCATAAGTATGAAATAATATCTCTTTAATATTTTTACCTAATAGCCTTTAATTGTTGCTAAAGTCTTGTGCTATCATACTTGAGTTACACTAGTAATTGCTAGCTAATCTCTTGCATATTTTCTTGGATTTAGTGACTTGTTTAACAACTCTTTTATTCATTTCATTGTTGATATATATCACTATATACTACTTCTTATTGGAAAAGCATGTTTCACTTGATTTTCCATTAGATTATTGGGCTTGTATCTTGTGTTTTCTTGTGTCTTGGGTAGGTACAACATTCCTCCATAGATACTCAAGAACTTGGAAACCATTGACCATCTTTGAGACTCATTCGCGAGCCATCCTTCACTTAGTAGTTTAACCTATAGGGGCTTCACTTCCATAAAATCACTTTCTGTAATATCCCTCGGCCGAACCCAATTGTAAATGTAATTGAAGTGTACTTAAGTTGGTGAGTTGTTTTGACATCATTTTTGTAATACACCTTTCATGGAATAGTGTGCACATGCACTGAGCAGTAAAACGATGTAGTGTAAACATTCCTAGATACCGCACACAGTAACTAAAGTGCACACAGTATGGAGGTTAGTGAGCCTCGTGTATATGATATGTGTGATAGGCTAGTTAGCCAGTTATATAAGTTGGGATGCTTATGTTTTGGTATTAGGCCGGAGTGCCTAGATGCTAAAGGCCAATGCGCTTATTTTGTACATATCTCATGCTTAATATAAAATACATCGTTGTGCATAGACCAACCATGATAAATAAGATGGGGGACTGAACTTCATCAGTTAGGGAAAGGGAGGGCCAAAATTTAAGGGAAAGGGATAAGCTAGAGAGCTTAAGCCAAAAAGGAATATTACACCAATATTTCCTAAAACATAAAGTATGGATAATTATTTTATCCTAAGTTCTAAAGTTGGGGACAAGTGGACCAAAGCAACTTTTGATATGACAAGTGTCAATTTGCGGACATGCATTGATATTGTGGGGACTTAGCTCATTTGGTCATTATTCATGGGTATTCTTACTAGTATCTTGACCATCATTCTCACCATCACTTTCACAGTCAGTTTCATGGTGATTCCTTCCATCACTCAGTTATCTAGTCAATGATTCCATGACCATTTTCACTCAAAAAATCAATTATCCTTGAGACATCCATTTCACCATATCTAACCCTATTTCCATAACATTTTTCTGGTTGGTGTACATGGTTAGCTTGGAGTGGGACTAAAGAAGCGGGTTGTCAGGCCTGTGAGAAATTATGTGAGCAGGAAAATTTCTAGGGATTGATTCCGAAAGGTGCTAAACTGCAGCTAGAGTGCTCTGAGACTTCTGGTCCGACCTATTGATGAAGCCCTGGAAGGGAAGTGGGGCATCCGAGGGACTGTTGAGCAGAGAAGGGGCACACTTCCTTGTGTGGGACAGGTGTGTGGGGAATGAGAAATTGTAGGATATTAGTTGAGTGAGCACCTCAAACATAGTATTTCCTGTTTTCCATGAGCCTTAGCCTGGTTAGGAACCCTTTACCTAGGTGGAGTTTAGTCGCAACTCGGGGGTGACTCACTATTGAGAGTGATGAACAGTGTAGTCTAAGGTTGGGAGGTTTGTGGAGATTCTGTATGCAGTTGGTGACAATATTTCCAAGATAGGTACCAATTATATGATAAAATTATATGTTGCATTGTTATTTACGTGCTTATGTTACGGTTTACCATATATGTGATTAGAATTGCATGTATGTTTATGGGTATTTCCCTATATATGTTGCATATCTGTGGTTATTCTTATTCCAGTATGAAATCGTATATTACAAAATGTAATGATTTCTTTATGTCTATATGTAAAGCTTCCACAAGATTGTTGTATGTATATGTTTAAGTTGCATGCAGTTTGAAGAGAAAACATATGTGGCATAACTCAGTTGAATAATCGGTATGTTACCATATGTTTCGCAGTAAGGGAATGAAAGCGTTCCCTAGAGTAGCATGGCTCAGCCTGTTTAAGGTTGGGGGTGTTACCAACTAGTATCAGAGCATGAGAGATTGCTATGGAGTGGCATTCCCCACCCTCTGGGTGGCCGGGGGACATTACAAATTGGTATCAGAGCTTTAGTTTCAAAACTAAGCCTGGATGGGCCAGAATGGTTCTAATGAAGTGAATATTCACAGAAGAATAACTTTGAAGTGACCAAAATTCAAGTCACAGAGCATCCATGGAAAATGTTGGCATGCTGGCATGTGCGATAAATTTTTGCAGCGCACGAAAAACGTTGGCATGCAAGTATGCGCGGTAAATTGTGGCACCGCGCAGAATATTATTGTGTGTGGATGCACACACTGAATTTATCCTTGCGCGTTGAGAACGCACATAGTAATGTGCACATGGGGTGCGCAAGTATTGCATAACAAAAAGGAGTTTTGTTGGTACGTGCAAAGTATGAGTATAAGTTGTCTCGCGACAGTGTATTCAATAGTGCATGTATATTATTGTGCACGATGGAACATATTGAACTTTGACATGGTGCAATGCATAGGGAGAAATGCATGTGGAGTATTGGTGCACGATACCCAAAACTGTGTGCAGTGGATATTGGCGCACAACGCAAAAGTAGCGCATGCAAGTTTTCAACGTGATGAAGAAGAAATGCATAGTGAATATAGGTGCACGGAAATGAGTTTTACCTTGTGATATTTCTATGCACGATAAATATAAATGTACAGGTCGAATTTTAGTGCACGCAAATTCATTTGAGAGATGATGAATGTGAGTTTAATTGCATAATATTAGAAGAAAAAGAAACACACAACCGCATCGGAGAATTAATTAAAAGGAATTTCGAGTTTTATATTCCTCTGATTCAGACAGATGGAAGTGAAATATAAGCTTACAAGAAAAGCATACTATAAAAGAAAACAAGACGCATAACACCACCAGATAGAATTTTTTATTAAATAGTCCAAAATCCACTTCTTATTTATATAATCGTATTAATCACAAAATTATAAAAAGGGGATGACAATAGTTATCATGTTGTAAAAAGGGCCATATAAGAACATGCCTATCATCTCTGGTGCTCCTTACCTCCACTACCAATTGTTCAAAATTTGTTGAAACATACTTAATTTTAGTGGGATACTCACTTCGACTTAGCGATCTCCGCCTTTAAAGAATCCAACTAGACTAGTTGATTCTCTCCAACACTTTAGGCCGTTTCAGCTGTGGATTCCTCCTTCTTATGTCGCTTGCTCCTTTTCTTCTTAGCAGTTGGCATGTTGATGGCTAAATCCCTCACAATGGGATTCCTCTTGGCTTCCAATGTAGAGTCGATAGCAGGTTTTGTGTGAAACTTAGTCGCTAGTATATGTGCGACTACCCTTTCCATCTTATTCACAGGAAAGTCTAGCATGTTGCTTGAATAACCAGTCTCACTGGATTTATCCTTGTCCATCTATCTTAGTTCATGGATACCGAAATGATTTTGTAGAGAGAAGAAAGTCAAGCAATTTTGAGATTGCTTCGTTTATGGATAAGCATATACCTTCATACTTGAGGATTGGTAGTTATAGAATTCCAATTATGAAGCGCAGATGGATTACGTACAAGAGTGTTGGGTTTCCATGCTCGGATAATCCATTTCAAATGATTAACTTTAGAGTTCATTACATGGTGGTGTTCAACTAACGTCACATGGCTGCGAAGTATTGAACGAGTGAAACAGGGTGATCTGACTAGCCGTCGCCCGTTCCACAAGTGGTGGATTCGACATGTTGAAACACATGATATCGCATCTTGGTGAAAGTGGTTTCGACAAACCACCTTCTTGCACAGATGTATCTCTGAAGGCACCACACGTATATATTCTCAATATTTGGATCTTATCTAGAATTTTCATGGTGATAACACCAGGAAATCAAGAGAGATAATTATGATGTATATATGGAACCAAAATGGTTCATATTTTTTCATGAATTGTTAAATTGTTAGCCTCATACATTTCGATGGCTGCACGTTTTGCAGAATTAACAAAAACGAGATCAGATCAAACTAGTGTGAAGTCCATAGGAATGGAAGAAGCACAAGGAAATTATAGTCAGCAAGATGAGAGCAAAGCGGTGGATGTCCATTTGGGCATTGAAGGAACGAACTTCAATAGACATGGAGAAGAAAGAAATGAAAACATGAATATGGATGAGACCATTAAGAATTTGCAGAAGGATGTACAAATCCATAAATCTGATAATGAAAGGCTTATGAGAGCCAAAGAGCAACAAGATGACTTCAACATGAAGTTATTGGAGGGCTTGAACAGAATAGAAAAAAAATTGGTTAAGGAGAGTGGCTCATGAAAATCTAGAAGTCACAAGCCTTCGGATGAGGAAATAAAAGCAAGAAGTGTTAGTAGACATCACCATCTTTCCCCAAGGCATTCCAATAAGTGATCAAAATCTGGACAAGGGGTCAAATTTTAGCTCAAAAATCAACGTTCTTGGAATTTCCTCAAAACGAACAAGAGCGTAGAACTCGTCGTTATGAACCCAACGCAACTTGTTTGGGTTCAAACAGACGTTGGGAGCGAGAGATATTGCAATCTGTTTGAATTGTTAAATAGGTAAAAAAAGGGACGTTGACTGTGCAGTCCATACAGTCCGTATGGATGTTGACGTGGCATGACCGTATGTTGATGTGGCAGAGGTTGTACATCTAGGTGGCATATGATGACGTAGCCTTCACTCATTGGCAGATGTGAAGGAATCATTTGACAACACGTGGCATTATTTTGGCAAGTGTTTTGGTGCCATGTGGCCCAGTCATGGGCTTCCATGTGGCACCCCGTTATTGGCAATGGTTGTTAGCTCAAACTTTTATGGAGTCCGTGGGATTTGAACCCTGGACCTCCATGCGCCGTGTAAAGCCTTAGCAAAGTTCGCATTGCCAACACGCCACCATAGTAGCCATCACTATGTAACAGTTTTAAATTTATTTAAATTTGTGTTAATGTTAAGTTGGTAGGGGGCTGGGTTGGGGCTTAGCCCTCAGCCCGCAGTCTTGTGTATTGGTTCATATGGCCACCGGTTAATACATTGCGCACGCGAGATTTGGTACATTTTAAAAAAGGTTAGCCCCCGGTCGCGCACTCCATTACATATGACCGTGTCTATTTTTGCACGGGGTTTTGGATTCAGTTTAAATAGTTTAACCACGTGCCCAACACTTGGCACTTAATTGTTGGCTTTTAATATTTAGCCCTTTTGTATTTGTGCGAGGTCACATGGATCCATGTGCCCACGAGTTTGACAGTTAGGGGCTGGCGCACCCATAACAGTCCTACAGTTTGCACCATTATGCGGTTGCACCCAGTGTTGGGCTTAAGCACGTGTTTTGGAGCGTGTTCTTGGTTGATAACGCCCAAAGGTGCGTTTTGGCGAACCAGAGACAACAAGCTTGAAGGAAGAGAATGGCAAGAGGCCTATCTTCTTCATTTTTTGGCCGAATGAGGTGTTGTAAAAGCCTAGCTAGGGGTTTTTGGATGTTCTGAATCCATTGGCACTGTTTTCAAAGCCATTTGAAGAATTCTTTTGCATTTGTTTAACCATTGAAGTTTCAGGAAGCTCCAAGGAGCTTGAAGCCCTCATTGATTGAGGTCATGTTTTGGTGAGTCCAAGTTTGTTTTTTGTGACTGAATAGTCATTTTTGGCTAATTGTTATGCTCTGAAAACATTGGGATAGGTTTCAAAGGCTTTTGAGGACTTTTACAAGTGTTGTTTTCCACAAGGAAGCTCAAGGAAGCTTTAGGCCACATGTAGAAGAGGTCATGCTCGGATGAGCCATGATCCGTTTTCATAGTTTTATTAGTCATTTTTTGGGTTTTTATGTATTTTGATCCCATTGGTATAGTCATAATTTCCATTAGAGTTGAGCAACATATTGTAAAAGAATTCTTGACAAATTAATCCCAAAGAGCCAAGTCCATTAATGGAGGCTCAAGGAGATGTATCCCGGAGAGGGGTGAACTCCTTAATCATGTTGTTCTTGTTGTTAGTGTTTGCTGGTTATCATTTGCTGCAAGTTATTTTTGTTGTTGTATTTATGAAAACAACATATTTAATCTT
>JZKD02S1638947.1:0-32118 GCA_000966675.3 Picea glauca | reverse complement strand
GGATGAAAGAGGCCTCGGTGGGAGGGAGAGTATATTCAGTTGTTGTTCCATTGGTGGAGACGACACTGTTATGAGGGATGGCTGAGTAGTGGTGCTCTGTGGTATATCCCTAGCAAGGATGGGTCCTTAAAACTTATGGGGACCACCTCGATGAGTGGATAGGAATTCGGATTGGTGTGGGCAAAAGGGAGGATGTTGTCGATGTTGGATGAAGGGTTAGGATCATAATGTGATACCTGATGGATGGTAATGATCTTTCCCTTATGGGGAAACATCATGGTTCAAAACAAAGAAGAGGCAACTGCCTTCATAGAATACATGTATCTATGAAAAAACAAAATATTGTAGTCGAGTGGGGCATCGATAACCTCAATGTCAATAAGAATGTTTTTCCCCTGAGTTCAATGGGGACATTTTGGAAGAGACCCTCAGGAGACAAGGGTCATTTATCGTAATCCCTCAGAGTAATGGTGGATGGTATTATCTCTGGAGAGCCAAGTTTCTTCCAGACGGTTTTGGACATGATGCATGTGGATGTACCTTCATCAATAATGCAGCAGTGGACTGTGATATTCTAGATTTTAACTGGTATTTGAAAAGTGACAAGAGCGGGGAGACAGGGTTCTCCACTATCGAGATCAAATTTGATGAGTCAAGTATCTACAGGGTCGACTGCGCACAGAGAGGAAAGTAATGGATTCCATTGAGTAGGATAGGTTTGACGAACTTCTAAGACTGACATGGAAGTGGGGGATTGTGCCAAGTCATCAACCAGACTATAATTGTGGGCTGCCTTAGCTTGAGGGTTTTGGACATTCCTTTGCAATGGGATGCAAGGGATGCGAAGAGGTGTTTTAGTATTAGGGCATGGAATCATCAAATTTGGGCCAATCGTGAATGGAGTGGCCTCTGAGGTAGTGGGAGTAGGGTCAGAGGGTGCATTGTATTGACAACTACACATTTTTAGAAGGACTTCTTCCTCACTAGTGAGGAGGATAGTTTGATCTGCAGAAGTGCCCGAGTTATGATATGGTCCTGCCTGTGGTGGGGTAGGTTTCATATCTTATTGGGTGTTCATCAACTCTTGATGTGGTATGGTTTTTTGCAACACAGTCATATCTAGGTGTTGCACATATTGTTGTGGGGCCTGCTGGGGGGCAGGTGAGGCTAGAAGACATGGTCCATTAATAGATTCTTTCATCTGTTTGAAGTCCTCTATTTGGTGGAAATGGTGAGTATAATGTCCATACTCACTGCAAAGGGAGCAAGGGAAGTTTGTATGAATATTGTTGTTGTTCTTCCCTTGGATTTTTTTTTTATTTCCCCCTTGGGGGTTCTGGTTCCCCTGGTTTTGGTTTCCCCCAGTAGGTTGGTTCTACTGGGGTTGGTTCTAGTTTCCTCCTGGTCTGAGATTATTATTGTTTCAATTTTTTCCTTTATTTTTGGCATTGTTCGAATGATGGGATGGATTAGTTGTATTCATCTCTTTAAAATTTTGATACTACTAAATGGGAGAGGGTTGAACAAAATTAATCCCAACATGTGGTTGTCATTTTGGTGAAGGAATGGGTTGGGGGGGGACCAGGGAATGGAAAGTACAGATTATTCTATGGTAATGATCTGTAGGATGCATAGGAAGGTGTGGCTCATTCACTAGTTCTTAGGGTGTAAGTAGAGGGAGAGGGGGTACCGAAACTAGGTTGGGCCATGGGGTGTATTGTGGGTGTTGGCAGTGGTCCATTGGTGGGTGGAGGAAAGGTAAAGGGGTATGGTTGTCGATAAGGGGGAGGATTATAATAAGGGGTTCCACAATATGATGGTGGATATTGAGGTGTTCCATACATCGGTGGTCATTGGGGTTGTGAATTGTGGTGTGTAGTGGTACCAATCAATCCATCCACTGAGTGAGACATCCCAGGTTTGTCTTGGTCGAATGGCATGGGTCTCGGGGTGTCAGGTAGTATCATATACAAGTACCCTGACTATGAGTAAATGAGTTTGAAATGTTAGGCCTTGCTAATGGCTTCTTCTTCAGACTGGGGGAAGGTGGCGGCCACATCTTTGGCAAGGAGGGAAAAAAGTGATTTGAGGAACCAATTGAGACATTGTTGTGTTGTAGATTCATCTTTGCAGAGACTACATTACCGACGCCATTCGTGAATGTGGTCATGGATGTGCATGGTAGAGGTTTGTTTAAATTCCGAGAGTAGTTCGAGGCTATTGTCATGACGAATTGGTAGTTTAAAGAAGGTCAAGAATGCTTTGGCCAAGGATTCAAAGGTCACATGGGACCCATATTTTTCTTCTACATACCACTTAGTTGATGGGCCAGTGAGTGTACATTGAAATGAACTCAATTAGATGGAATCGTCCGTGATGCTATTTGAAGAGAACCATAAGTGAAATGTCATGATATGGTTGGCAGGATCATCTCCCGCTTTTCCTTCAAACTTGGGGATGTCTGAAGGTAGTTTGGTAGGCATTACAGGCCATGTGGGGTTGTGCAATATAGGATCATTGGTGAGTTTAGTCAGATCTGGTATGTTGAGGGAAGCCAAGTATGGAATCTGAGATGGTGGCAGAGGATTAGCTCCAACCATGGTGTGAGTGTTTTGTGTACCTGACCCTTGAGGGGGACTAGGTGGGTTTGTACATCCCCCTTGAGAAGAAGGCCCCCCCCCCCCACTGTCATGTAAAGGAGAGTGTGGGAATGTTTGCCCTTGGGACGTGGACCCAAGAAAATATAATCCCAAGGTAGTATCACTCAAAGGGCTGTGGGAAAGTATGGCTGATGAGTTGGAAAGACTAGGAACTCCCCCTAGAATCGGAGGGATATTTAGCAAGAATCAAGAATGAAGGGGATTCTTTGGGTCCCCTATGATGTCCGACTAGCAAAGTAGATGTGTGAAAATGGTGATGAGAGAAATTAATGAACAAGAGACTGTGTATAACTTGGACCTTCACAATATATATCACAATCATATGTAATCACAAGAACAACATACATAAATCAATTGATAAAGAAGCATACATGTGGGTAAGTGGATTTTGTCCACATGGGAGAACAAAGAAAACAAATGCTCATATCCTAAAAGACATAACGTCCTTCCTTTCAAGCAACACTAGACCTTCCAATAGCACTCAACAGTGGGGTCTGAAGCCACCGGAAGAGGAACTAGTGAAGGATGAAGTAATCAGTTATAATGAGGGGTAGAGGGTGCATGTCTCTAAAGAGCTAGCAATATTTCCCAATAGCCACACAAATTCCGATCAAGGTGCAATTGCAGCCCACAATTTCCACCTGGGTAGATGTCCTAAAATTTGGTCACTAGGTACCTCAGTCAAAGTGTGGCATTTAGATTTTCGGCCTAAGAAATGGTTCACGGGTTGGATCCTGTCCAAGAGGTGGGTGCCTCAAGGGGGGATGAACAAAATAACTGGACCTCAGCCTTCAACCCTTCACTGGTATCTACCTGCCTTATGGTGTAGGAACACTTGACTTGGAGGATTTAAAGTTCCCTATTTGACAACTTCTATTGTTTGAAGACGTGAGAACCAAATAATGAGGAGTTATTTGGATGCCTATCCTTGAAATCCTACCTAGACTAAAAAAATTCTTTTGGCACCTCCTGTGGAGGAAAACATAGTGAGTTTTTTAGAAATGTTTTAGATGTGGTTGTTTGAGAGATTGGGGGTGTGAGCCAATCTCGTTGAAATTAAGTGGGAGTGGATAGTTTGGTCAAGAAAAGGGTGGGGTGTTTCAGAATCCCTTTGGAGGAAACTTACTTCAACCTCCACGTTTTGAGATGAAAACTATGTGAGTGAGAAGTGGCTTTGTGTGTGAACAAGTGAAAGTGTGCAATTTTGTTTTAATAAATCGGGTGTCACCTTGCTACATGTGGACTTATCTTGGTCCTTACAAGTCTTTATTACCTAATAAACTAAATGAAATTGGTACAACCTTGCAAAATTTTAAAGTCCCTAGGAAACTAGCATGTGGACATGCACATCCTTACTATTCCTTTAACTCCCTAATGTGATTTAATCTAAGAAATCTTTGAAACTATCCTAGACTTTGCATGTGTGGGAATGTATGGGCCTATTACAAAACCTTTAAACTTCCCTAGTGATTTAATCTAAGAAAGTAAACTTCAATCACTATCCTATCTTTGTAGCATGTGGGAATGTATGGGCCCGTTACAATTTTAAGATGTGTTTGAAAAAATAAACTAAGAGGAGTCCTGAGGGGGTCATTGTCCTCTCCTAAAGATTTTGTCTTTTTAAGGGAGATGGAATTTTCCCTCAATCTCATTTTGATTCTCAAGATCGCTTTAGGGAACGAGAGAAGAGCATACTCAACGATTGATATCCAATTCTTGGTCCCATTGAAAGTTTTATATGTGATGTAGAATGATTCCAACTAAAAATTTAATCAAAGCAAGCCATCCATGTGGAAACATGAAAGAAAAAAAGGAAAAATAATGATTTTAAACCCCTAAGAACCTATGTTTTGACTAATCCCTTTATATGGAGAGGGAATGTAAGTGTGGTGTAGATTACAATGTGCATGGAATCAATTTTAAGAAGGCTATGGACCCTCCACAAATCACAAAAAGCTTACAATTTGTGTTTTTCTGCACAGGCGCACGAGTCTCAGAATAGACAGATGTGCTGTGAGCGCTAATGTGAGAACTGAAAATGACTTATGGGTGCAGGTGCGCAGAAGGCGTTGAGCATGATCCAGATTATTTTTGGCACGAAATGAGATTGAATACATAATAAAGAAATCCACAGAGATATCATAGATATTCAATAATATAACATAAATGTATTAGAGATGCAACCATAAACAAAGATATATAGTAATACACGATTTCTATTAATGAAATAAATGTACAGAGACTATAAAAATACAGAGTGAAAGACTTGCTAGAATGGTGGCAGCTTATCTCTGAGAAGAGATGTGATGGCTACTCACATTAGAAAGAAGATGATTACAATGAGGATTTGAAGGCCTTTTTACAATAAACAAGAATTACAAAAACACTAGACATCCAAAAACCTAACCCTAGGAGATGAAGCTCCAAAATTCATGTGGGCCCCGTTTGGGTAAGTTAGTACATCAACTTCCCGGGGTCCTAACTTTTTCGTACGATCTTCGTTTTAGGTGTATGATAGCTCATTGGAAAGGTATTGTCTAGGTGGTTCATTTTGGGAGATAAATCATGCCTTTTACTATCATTGAGAACCTCTATCTCAAAAAACATTCATTTAGGCCCTCAAAATGGCCCCAAAAGTTAAAACCTGCTAAAAATAGTAAATTGCCAAAATTGCCAGAAAACTATTTTGAGCCATTCGGAAAAGGTGGGTAGCCATGGATATCCATCTGGATCAATCCTCCCTCATTAGGAAGAAATGGTATCCATTGCATTGGGTTCCCAGGTGAGAGGGAAAAGCGTTTGCTGGATCTGCATCTTGGTGAGCTGCTTGTATTGTTGGAGACGTCGCGTTGATTAGTTTGTGGAAGTCTTTCATGAACTTGTTGAAGCTGAGGTTGTTCAAAAAGTTGAGCTACATGCGAGGAAGGTGTGCAGAAGGAATATTTCACTTTGTTGCAACCTTATCGAACTTCTTCTATTGGATAGAAGGTGCAGGGGGCGAGACTGTAGTGGTTGTAGTGTCCTTTTGTTCCCCTTTTGAAAAAATTGTGAAGAAGCTGAATTTTGTAGTATGAGATACTACCTTGTGACACTTTTTAGGTGGAACAATAGTTGGAACTACCTCTAGTATTCTATAGAGATTACCCCCTAGAGAAACAATGACACTGTGGGGTCGAGACTCATAAACAACGTGGCCCTTCCACATATATGGTTGGCCCAAGAGAACATCACAGACATATAGTGGGGAAACATCACATAATACCTCATCCTTGAAGGGTTGGATGCCATATGACAATCAACATTGTTGGTTGACACGAAGATCTCATCCTTGGCGAACCCACCCGATGTTGTATGGTTGCGGGTGTGGTGTTGTCGACAATCCCAATTGTTTGATGACCTCTGCTAAGATGAGGTTCTTCCAGCTTCCGTTATCAACAATAAAATGTAGATCGGTCCCCTTCACCCACATCTGTGAGTGAAAAAGGTGGTCCCCCTCTTTGGGATCTGTTGCTTCTTCTGGTTGAATTGTTGTGGTCGCGACAATAGAAGTGGGTTCTGTGTCAATGATCTATCCTTTACCATTATTTTCATAATCAAATTCTAAATCAGGGTTTGGATCCTTGTCTTTGATCTCAGCCACCAATGATTGTTTTGAGCAACATTCATCGGTGTTGTGCCAGGGGATTTTTTGGAAATTGCACCATTTTTCAGTGTCCTTCTTTGTCTTCCTGTGACCCTTCTTTTCATGTGGCTTGGACTGGTTTTCGGGAGACTGTTTGTTAGGGATGTATTTTTCATAGTTTGGTTGTTGTGGATTTGTAGAACCAAAATCCCGTTTGTTCTGGTGCTTAAATTTATGCTCGATTTTAACAACATATCGATAGGCAGCACCGAGTGATGGGATGTCCAGAAAATCCATTTCAGTTTGGATGTATCTATGTAGAGCCCCACGATATTTCAGAACCAAATGTCATTTGGAGTCTTTGATACCTAGCTTGGTGCGCAAGGTATGGAAGGTATTGGTGAACTCCATAATTACTTGGCCCCTCTCTTGCCATAGTGTGGTCCATCTCATGTACTGGTCCTCATAGTTGCCAACAGGATAATATTGTTCCTTTACTACATCCATAAAAAAATCCCAAGTGGGATCGACCTCATATATTTCAAACTCCTTTTTGGAACTCTGCTCCCAATAAGTTTCCCACCAATGTTTTACATGGGGGAGATCTTTAATGAGTGCGAAGGTGATATTTTCTTTGTCAGAAAATTTGTGAATAGAGAAATAGCCTTCTAGCAGATTTAACCATTTGTCTAGGTCTTTTGCATATATCTATCCTTCAAATACAGGAATATAAAAATTAAATTGTACCTTGAAAGGTGAGGTGCCTCCAAAGTGGCCGCTTGATGAAGAAACACCTATTGCTATCAGCAGGCGTTGAAGGATGTGGGAAAAATTCCCCATCATTTCTTCCCTCTGTCGTGTGAGAGGTTGCTCAAGCAACAGACTGATAGGATCATCTGCTCTGTCATTTTTGTTTTCTTCTGCCATTGATGGTTTATTGGGTGTGAGAGAGTGATTTTCCTCAAGACAATCTTGAGACCCAACTTTATATACTCAGACCTCATTGGGGACATGCACTAAAAAAAATGACCAAGAACAACCTACTCTGATACCACTGATCCAGATTATTTTCAGCACGAAATGAGATCGAAGATATAATAAAGAAATGCACAGAGATATCACATATATTCAATAATATAACATAAATGTATTAGATATGAAACCATAAATATAGATATACAGTAATACATGATTTCTATTAATGAAAGAAATGTACAGAGACTGTAAAAATACAGAGTGAAAGACTCGCTAGAATGGTGGCAGCTTATCTTTGAGAAGAGATGTGATGGCTACTCGCATTCGCAAGAAGATGATTACAATGAGGCTTTGAAGGCCTTTTTACAATAAAAAGGAATTCAAAAAACCCTAGACATCCAAAAACCTAACCCTAGGATATGAAGCGTGAAATGTCATGTGGGCCCCGTTTGGGTAAGTTAGTACATCAAGTTCCCGAGGTCGTAACTTTTGCATATGATCTTCGTTTTAGGCGTATGATAGATTGTTGGAAAGGTATAGTCAAGGAGATTCATTTTTGGGGTTCAATCATGCCTTCAAATATCATTGAGAACATCGATCTCGAAAAACCTTTATTTAGGCCCTCAAAATGGCCCCGGAAGTTAAAACCTGCTAAAAATAGTAAATTGCCAAAATTGTCAGAAAACTATTTTGAGCAAGTAGAAAAAGGTGGGTGGCCACCGATATCCACCTAGATTAGAGAAATATAGTAGTTTTGGCGCATGTGTGATGAATATTCACATGTGGGTCAAAAAATCCGCTCACGTCTATTACACAGCCGTGAAGAAAATTCTGGATATAATTCTCTCAGCTTAGCTTTGAAATTGGTTTTTTGCAGGTCGGCTTGGGTCGGTTATGGTCCCTGCAAATTAAAGAAACAAAAATAAGAGCTAAAATAACCCAAATGGGGTAGGAAATTGATACCATTCTCCAATGGAGTCACCAATCTGTTGCACCTCTTTTGTCACCTAAATGAGAAAAATAAGGGTGCTTAAAAGCCCAGTTTGGTTAGCTAGGCAAGACAACAGTAGAGGAAAGAGTTAGAAGTATAAAGAATAAAGGATAAGAAAATAATTAAAATAAGAACAATAAAATAAATTAAACTAAAGTGCATAAGGACATTAGAACAATAAATAAACAAGACTCATTCCACCAATGGAAAGGATTGTATTAGTGGAAAGAAAACACCAAAGAGAAAGGGAGACTTTGGGACCCCTCTTCCTCCAAGTGAGGGCTCTTGGAACCCCAAATATTGAGATCTTCTTACAAATAAGAAACTAAAATGAAATGTTGAAGAGAATCCAAAGCACATTCAATCTATAGGTGATATGAATGGCTAAGTGAAATGGTGCTAGCATGCTCTTGATGAGGAAAGAGGATCCTCCAAGAGAATATCAACATCATAACAATACAAATGAATTCCTTAAAAATATAGTGCAGCCATAGCTTCCTTTTATATCATAGCTTTGATTTATTATGCAACCAATTCTTAGTGTGAATAAGGGGCTCTTTAGGGAACCTTTAGGTCTTTGACCAACCCCCCAGTCGGATTCAACCAAGATTTGGATGTCAAATCGACTTGGAAGTTGTACTAGAAGTGGGTGGAATGCTGACCAATATCATAAATGCATCATTTTTAGGTGTGCGTGGCTTTTTGCATCGACAATTTCACATCGGGCGCATGTGCACTTTTCCGACATTATTTGATTGTCGCACGTGCGCACGTGCCTTGTGTATTTTTAGAACATGTTGATTTTATTGCTGGTTGTATAGTTTTGGAACTTTTGGAGATGAATTTTGGTCCATGAGTGAAATAATGAGTGTTTTGAAGATGTTGGATTCCTGTAACAATTTGTGGATGAAATTCTGGTGATAACAGGGTCTAAAAGAAAATCCCCCCTATTACAGGAAAATCCCTCTATGGATAGGTGAATTCCCTCTTGGTAACTAGACTCCTAAGACCAAGACAGAAAGGTGCTAACGTTGATCAATGACATCTCTTTAAACCTATCTAAACTAATGTATAGAGAAGAGGAAGAGGATGTACCTTTTTTCTATGTTTGTCCTCGTTCCAGTCTGAGTTGAGCTCCAATCTCCAAGATCCTCGACAAGTCCTACAATCCAATCAAAGAAAAAACATGCATCCTATTCTACTATTATTAGCTTGAAACTAGATCTATATATTAAATACATGTTCATGTAAATAAACATAATCTTGAAGGAAATAGGCCAAGCACATATATATTAATGAAAACAAAGTAAAGTGCTTACAATTGTAGATGCATATGCAGCAGCCTAATCAAGCTCTCTTTTTCCAAACCCTTTTCCCAAATGATCCACAAGGAGAAAGACTATGCTTCACTGATTATCTCACTTATGAGATCATAAGTTTGAAGCCTTCAATGTCTCCTCAATACCACTTCTCATGAGATCATAAGTTTCCTATCTCTAAAACTCCATCCTCCCATTTCACCATGAGAAGGCCTCTTTGTATACGCTTGGAGAGACCCAACTACCTTAGACATTCTTTGGATAGGTTGAGGATCCTTCTCCATCAGTTGTGGAGCTTCCCTAAGATCCAGTATTGACTTCAGATTCAAATCCAACCAACTCCAGAGATGAGGGGGATTTTTCCCCGATTTTCCTCAACAGTCCAAGATTTACTTAACCAGCCCAACGCTCCCTTAGAATGGGGCACTGAGTGTTGCAACGCTCCCCCAAAGAAGGGTAGTGAGCATTGACCTTGAAAAAATCCCAACGCTCCCCCAAAAGGGTGCATAGAATACTGGAACACTCCCCTAAAAAAGGGTAGGGAGCACTGAGATTCCTTGATAGTGGGTAGGGGAGCGTTGGCCTTCAAAAATGACTTTTGAGTGTTTTTTTCCATGATAAATCTTTTTACTCTTCATCATATGATTTCTCCTTCTTAAACCAGTCTTTGAAGTGTCCTTGTGATGTCGTTTGAGACACGACATGGGCAAGATGATTGTATGATGTATGTGACACTTGCGACACTTATGGCTAAAAAGAGACACTTGCAACACTTGTAACGATGACAATAGGTCATCATTGAAGTGAGTAATTTTGATGTGTAACACACTCCCCCCCACCTGGATCCACCTGGACCCCCCTGGTGATAGTTGTGGGGGGGGAATACCCCCTCCCCTCCCCCCTCCTATTAGGGAATGGGGTCGAAGCACAACTGGAAAAAAAAAATTGAATCAGGAAGATAATCAGGATCCACAACCAACAATAAACTCCTTTTAACCAAGAAAAAACCACCATAAAATCGATAAATAGCCTCCAAGAATATAGCTCCTTACTTATTCATCCAATATCAAAGACAAGTCATCACAAGAGATAGTAGCAAAGAAATATAGGTAAAATTTCCCAAATAGGGCATAAATTTCAGCCAAGGAGCCTTTCTCCAAGTGAGAATGCTATGATTAAATGACAAGAGTTTGATCTCTATTTATACAAATCTCCTAAAAAGAGTTTATTCACTTAAATTTATCATAAAAAATAATGTAATGGGTCAATAACCCTCACTTTTCCCCTTTACAATATTAAAATCCAATTTAACCCTAAAATTGCACATAAGAATCCTTAAAGATGGCATCAACCCTCTCTAGGGTGATGTTTTGAAATTTTTAGGTGGATTTTGAGCTTTGAGATGAATCGTTGGGCCTACAAGGGCTCCTTCCTCATACACTAGGCTCATCTCTTTCATGAAAATTGTTTCTTCCTTAAAAAAATTCCAAGTGGCCATCTCCACCACCAAACCCTAGCCCTAGGGTGATGTCAATCCCTCCAATTGTGACATTTTGGTGTCATGAATAAAAAATTTGGGCTAGGTGAGGTCCTCCAAGGTGCATCTCAAGCCTCCAAAGGTTTTCATCATCATATGATTGTGTGGTTCATGGTATCCATCCTGTGGGATTCATGCCCCAAGGAATCCCAAACTAGGCTTCTTCTTCCAAAATTGTCCACCAACTAGTTCATGCAAAGGCAATCAATACACCCTCCAAGGATCTCAAGCCAAATGAAGCATGATAATTAAATCAAATCAATAAAATATCCACCTAATCATGTGCATAAAAAACCACCTCATCAAACTAAACAAGTTCTCAAAGACCCTATACAATTTGCCAAGTTTAGTTATGGGAGGGTTGACAAAGCGACCTATTGGGTGAATCATACCTTAAGTCAAGGAGTGCTTCCTAGGTGGAATCCTCTCTAATTCATGTGAATACAATGACATGGATAGTGGAAAGACTTTTGGGTATGGTTTTCATGAGATACAAGGGATCTTAGTGTCTCATCTATGGGTGCCTTTGTAGAGGGTGTGTTGCACCTTAATTTTCAATGCATTCTTTTTCCAAGCCCATTTATTTTAATTAATTAATTAAGGTCCAAAAACTTGGTACTCTAGATGGGTTAATAGATTAGATTGGGGGGGAAGTACCATTGTTTCTGTTGGCACAAGGGAACACCCAGGGTTTATCTCCAATATCACACCAACAAGCCCTAACTACTGGCCCTTTCGGAAACACTTGTGAAGTAGATGCAGTTTCACCCAAAGCAACTATGGGGGGTTTGTAGGACAGAGATGTCTACAACCAAGGGGATATCAAGTGGATCCAATACAAAATAAATACAATAGTTATATATCATCTACCAGTTTAGATCTACTTCATAGAACTATCTATCAGATCTAACACAACAATGCAGTAATGTTATACCAATTGAAAAAGAATAGAGCATCAATCACACACAACACAAAATATACATGGTTCACCCTCTCTCTAGGGATACATCCATAGAACTTTTCCTTATAATATATTAAGATGAAGAATATAGTTATTGTCTTCACTCTTAGCTAGCATATCTTCTTTCCTCTCCTCTCTCTTTCTCCCCTTCCCGCACACCTAGCTACAGGGTTGATCTTTTCACCCAGCTGAAGATTTTACAACCCCATAAGGCTCTACACTCAACACTTCTCTCTCACACCATAATCCTCACTCGATCACACAATAAAAAAGATGACAAAAAAAACAACAATAATAACAACAAAAACCCATCCCAGGTCCTTTAGACCTTTATTTATACATTACAAACACTCACTGATAGCCTTAGTCCGAAACCTAGGTGTCAAAACCCTAGGTCAACCTGACCCACGTTTTCAAGGATTCACCAACCTGTCTTTCCTTCCTTATCATGTGGTGCTCTAAAGAATCCAATGGTGGATTTTTCCTCTTGATGAGATGTCCATGATCTGTCTTTCTTACTGATTTGTCATCCTTGATCTCCTCATCCAACGACTTTCTTCCTTTTACTTCGCTCCTTCGTTTCTTCTCTTTTTCTCGCTTCATCCCAGTAACAATCACTGTGTCTTCCATGTAGTTCATATTTTTTCTTTTCTACCTTAACATTCACTTAATTCCATCACTGAGGGCCAACAGGCCCCCAACATACACCTATGACTCATCCCGAGGCACTCCAAATCTGATCTTTCTATTTTTCTTCGACTTTAGACTGCATAGTGCAACCTTTGCTTTCTGCTCTATGCCTCCTCTCCTTCCTTGTGCAGAATATCTTTTTTGTGTCTGGTACCCACTTTCAATTGTACCTAGTACCTAGACCCTTGGGATCATTCTTTTACCGAGAGTTGTGAGGCATCTGGTTTTCATAATATAGCTTCAACCAGCTCCCGTTCACCAAACCTTCCTTCCATTCTCCATTCAAAGTCTTCAACTATGCAACTGCTCCTTTTTTAACATAGGCAACCTCATATGGCCCAACCCAATGTGTTCTGAACTTCCCAGGATGATTTATGAATTTACTGTCATATACCAATACCAGATCACCTTGTTTAAATGCCTTCTTCCTGATGTGTCTGTCATGGTATGCCTTCTCTATTTCTTTCTGTACTTGCTGACGAAATCTTGCAATAAATCTATCTTCTTCTAGTTCGACCAACTGTGCAATCCTTTCTCGAACAATGCCAGTGTCATCCATTTTTGTAAAGGTAGTGATTCTTAAGCTTGGTACCAAATATTCCATTGGGACAATAGCTTCGAGGCCATAAACCAACTTAAAAGGAGTCTTCATTGTTATCTTCTTTCAAGTGGTTCTATAGGCCCGTAGTACTGTGGGTACTCTTAAATACCAGTCATCCCTGTTCACACTGCAAATCTTCATCAGCGTTGTCTCCAAGATCTTGTTGAATGCTTCAACTGTCCCATTTTCTTGTGGATGGTAAGGTGTGCTTGTTTGATAATGAACTTCAAATTCCTCAGTCAAGGCTTCAACTGTCTTATTGATGAAATGTGTGCCTTGATCACTCATAAGGATCTTTGGGCATTCAAACTTGGTTATGATGTCATAAAATAAGAAGCGCGCATCTATAGTTGCACTACATTCCTTAAATTCTCTTGCTTCGACCCATCTGGTCAAGTACTCTGTCGGAGTGATTATGTAGATTGATCTTGTGTGCTTCCCTGGTGGGTTTAAGGGTCCCACGAAGTCAATGACCCATTTCTTGAATTCTTGTAGGGTCAGTTGTGGTGTTAATGACATTTCATCTCTTCTAGATGGTTTCCCAACTCTTTGGAATACATCGTAGGCTCTGTAATATTCTTTATCATATCTGTGTAAGGTAGGCCACCAAAGGACAGCTCTAAGAACCTTCTTCATAGTGGATTTCCCTGTGTAGTGTTCCTAGTTGTTCTAACACAACTCCTAATGCAATACAATATGCATCGACATGCACATGAAACTCTTTACTCCAATCTAGGAAAACTAGAATAGNTAGCAAAGAAATATAGGTAAAATTTCCCAAATAGGGCATAAATTTCAGCCAAGGAGCCTTTCTCCAAGTGAGAATGCTATGATTAAATGACAAGAGTTTGATCTCTATTTATACAAATCTCCTAAAAAGAGTTTATTCACTTAAATTTATCATAAAAAATAATGTAATGGGTCAATAACCCTCACTTTTCCCCTTTACAATATTAAAATCCAATTTAACCCTAAAATTGCACATAAGAATCCTTAAAGATGGCATCAACCCTCTCTAGGGTGATGTTTTGAAATTTTTAGGTGGATTTTGAGCTTTGAGATGAATCGTTGGGCCTACAAGGGCTCCTTCCTCATACACTAGGCTCATCTCTTTCATGAAAATTGTTTCTTCCTTAAAAAAATTCCAAGTGGCCATCTCCACCACCAAACCCTAGCCCTAGGGTGATGTCAATCCCTCCAATTGTGACATTTTGGTGTCATGAATAAAAAATTTGGGCTAGGTGAGGTCCTCCAAGGTGCATCTCAAGCCTCCAAAGGTTTTCATCATCATATGATTGTGTGGTTCATGGTATCCATCCTGTGGGATTCATGCCCCAAGGAATCCCAAACTAGGCTTCTTCTTCCAAAATTGTCCACCAACTAGTTCATGCAAAGGCAATCAATACACCCTCCAAGGATCTCAAGCCAAATGAAGCATGATAATTAAATCAAATCAATAAAATATCCACCTAATCATGTGCATAAAAAACCACCTCATCAAACTAAACAAGTTCTCAAAGACCCTATACAATTTGCCAAGTTTAGTTATGGGAGGGTTGACAAAGCGACCTATTGGGTGAATCATACCTTAAGTCAAGGAGTGCTTCCTAGGTGGAATCCTCTCTAATTCATGTGAATACAATGACATGGATAGTGGAAAGACTTTTGGGTATGGTTTTCATGAGATACAAGGGATCTTAGTGTCTCATCTATGGGTGCCTTTGTAGAGGGTGTGTTGCACCTTAATTTTCAATGCATTCTTTTTCCAAGCCCATTTATTTTAATTAATTAATTAATGTCCAAAAACTTGGTACTCTAGATGGGTTAATAGATTAGATTGGGGGGGCAGTACCATTGTTTCTGTTGGCACAAGGGAAGACCCAGGGTTTATCTCCAATATCACACCAACAAGCCCTAACTACTGGCCCTTTCGGAAACACTTGTGAAGTAGATGCAGTTTCACCCAAAGCAGCTATGGGGGGTTTGTAGGACAGAGATGTCTACAAACAAGGGGATATCAAGTAGATCCAATACAAAATAAATACAATGGTTATATATCATCTACCAGTTTAGATCTACTTCATAGAACTATCTATCAGATCTAACACAGTAATGCAGTAATGTTATACCAATTGAAAAAGAATAGAGCATCAATCACACACAACACAAAATATACATGGTTCACCCTCTCTCTAGGGATACGTCCACAAAACTTTTCCTTATAATATATTAAGATGAAGAATATATTTATTGTCTTCACTCTTAGCTAGCATATCTTCTTTCCTCTCCTCTCTCTTTCTCCCCTTCCCGCACACCTAGTTGCAGGGTTGATCTTTGCACCCAGCTGAAGATTTTACAACCCCATAAGGCTCTACACTCAACACTTCTCTCTCACACCATAATCCTCACTCGATCACACAATAAAAAATATGACAAAAAAAACAACAATAATAACAACAAAAACCCATCCCAGGTCCTTTAGACCTTTATTTATACATTACAAACACTCACTGATAGCCTTAGTCCGAAACCTAGGTTTCAAAACCCTAGATACCAAAACCCTAGGTGTCTAAAACCCTACGTCAACCTGACCCACGTTTTCAAGGATTCACCAACCTGTCTTTCCTTCCTTATCATGTGGTGCTCTAAAGAATCCAATGGTGGATTTTTCCTCTTGATGAGATGTCCATGATCTGTCTTTCTTACTGATTTGTCATCCTTGATCTCCTCATCCAACGACTTTCTTCCTTTTACTTCGCTCCTTCGTTTCTTCTCTTTTTCTCGCTTCATCCCAGTAACAATCACTGTGTCTTCCATGTAGTTCATATTTTTTCTTTTCTACCTTAACATTCACTTAATTCCATCACTGAGGGCCAACAGGCCCCCAACATACACCTATGACTCATCCCGAGGCACTCCAAATCTGATCTTTCTATTTTTCTTCGACTTTAGACTGCATAGTGCAACCTTTGCTTTCTGCTCTATGCCTCCTCTCCTTCCTTGTGCAGAATATCTTTTTTGTGTCTGGTACCCACTTTCAATTGTACCTAGTACCTAGACCCTTGGGATCATTCTTTTACCGAGAGTTGTGAGGCATCTGGTTTTCATAATATAGCTTCAACCAGCTCCCGTTCACCAAACCTTCCTTCCATTCTCCATTCAAAGTCTTCAACTATGCAACTGCTCCTTTTTTAACATAGGCAACCTCATATGGCCCAACCCAATGTGTTCTGAACTTCCCAGGATGATTTATGAATTTACTGTCATATACCAATACCAGATCACCTTGTTTAAATGCCTTCTTCCTGATGTGTCTGTCATGGTATGCCTTCTCTATTTCTTTCTGTACTTGCTGACGAAATCTTGCAATAAATCTATCTTCTTCTAGTTCGACCAACTGTGCAATCCTTTCTCGAACAATGCCAGTGTCATCCATTTTTGTAAAGGTAGTGATTCTTAAGCTTGGTACCAAATATTCCATTGGGACAATAGCTTCGAGGCCATAAACCAACTTAAAAGGAGTCTTCATTGTTATCTTCTTTCAAGTGGTTCTATAGGCCCGTAGTACTGTGGGTACTCTTAAATACCAGTCATCCCTGTTCACACTGCAAATCTTCATCAGCGTTGTCTCCAAGATCTTGTTGAATGCTTCAACTGTCCCATTTTCTTGTGGATGGTAAGGTGTGCTTGTTTGATAATGAACTTCAAATTCCTCAGTCAAGGCTTCAACTGTCTTATTGATGAAATGTGTGCCTTGATCACTCATAAGGATCTTTGGGCATTCAAACTTGGTTATGATGTCATAAAATAAGAAGCGCGCATCTATAGTTGCACTACATTCCTTAAATTCTCTTGCTTCGACCCATCTGGTCAAGTACTCTGTCGGAGTGATTATGTAGATTGATCTTGTGTGCTTCCCTGGTGGGTTTAAGGGTCCCACGAAGTCAATGACCCATTTCTTGAATTCTTGTAGGGTCAGTTGTGGTGTTAATGACATTTCATCTCTTCTAGATGGTTTCCCAACTCTTTGGAATACATCGTAGGCTCTGTAATATTCTTTATCATATCTGTGTAAGGTAGGCCACCAAAGGACAGCTCTAAGAACCTTCTTCATAGTGGATTTCCCTGTGTAGTGTTCCTAGTTGTTCTAACACAACTCCTAATGCAATACAATATGCATCGACATGCACATGAAACTCTTTACTCCAATCTAGGAAAACTAGAATAGACGCGGTAACCATTTTCTATTTCAGTGTGTCGAATATCTATTAGCATTCTTTTGTCCAGTAAAATTGACAATCTTTCTTCAAAATATTCTCCATGGGTGCTCTGATTTGGGCATATCCTTTAATTAACTTCCTGTAATATCCCGTGTGTCCTAGTGCAGTGCGCAGTTGTTTGAATGAAGTAGGAGGGGGTACATTAACTATGATGGAAAATTTAGATGGATCCACCAACAATCCTTTATTGCATACAATATGACCTAAAAACACTCCAAATGGTGAAAATAAAATGCACTTCTTCAGGTTTAAGGAAATTTGACACTGCATGCATTTGTCCAACATTAGACTTAGACATTCAATATGATTCTTCAGTAAACTGAAAATAGTCCAATCATCAAAGTATGCTTCTAGAAATGTATGCATGAATTCTTTGAATTCTTCTACTACGACCCTGGAAAATATGGTTGGGGCATTATTCAATCCAAATGACATTATAGTATATTGGTAGGATCCCCATTCTATGGCAAAGGTAGTATTATGGAGGTCTTCCTTGGAAATATGGATCTGATGGTATCCTGAAAATCCGTCTGTAAAAGAATATACTTCATGACCTCCTACATTATATAACATTTCATCGGTAAATGGCATAGGGAAGGGGTCATGCAAACATGCATCATTAAGCTTCCTGAGATCTACATAGATCCTGATCTCTCCTGTCCTCTTGTCTTGTACCACCATAAGGCTAATCCACTCTGACTCTTCAACATGTTCTATAATCCCTGCTTCTAGTATTTTGTCAAGCTAAATCTTCACTTTCTCCTTATGTTTAGGGTTCAATCTGTAAGGTCTCTGCTTGACTGGTCTTGCATATGTTTTCAAAGGGATCCTCATCTCTCCCATGGGCCCTTTAATTCCCTTCATATCAGTGACCTTGGCTGGAAACAAGTCATGATATTCATGTAGTAGCTCGGTGATCTTGTCGATAGTGGAAGCATCCCAATAATCTCCAACATTTACAAGCTTCGATGTTTTCTCTGTTCCAATATTGACTTTCTTGATCTTGATCGGCTATCCAATAAATGGTAGCTCAACTCTTGATCCATCCACATATCTTTGGCATTGTGTTTCTGTGATTTTCACCTTCCTAGGATCATCGTCTTCATCAATGTTAATGTTGTAACAAACTTATAGTTTCCGGAGAGGCGTAGTCCATTCATCCTCTTCTTTCTCCAAAGGGAGGCTGGGTGCCTCCTCAAATACTTTATATCTTATAGTCTGTAATGCTTAATAGACTATAGGATATTGGCTTTCGAATAAAAAGGTGGTGACAACATTCTAAGTCATGCCTTTCCACTCTGCAGCGATGAGGCACAACTCTCTTGAAGGTACCAGTTGATAGGGATAGTGTCCAACATGTTTATGAATTTGTGCACCCATTGCTCTTGAGGAATGGCTCTCCAGGCTTCCTCGCAACTTTTCACATGGTCCTTTGGGAATCTTCGACTTGTGTACTTAACTTCGCAGTCTTCTACTTGTGATGAGAACCGTAATTTCATCAAAGTACGACACTGTACCCAGTCTATAATGTTGTCTTTATGCATCCCCCACCATCTTGTTGGTGTGGCTTTCAAGGCCTCATCCATTGCCAACAAGTGTTGTTGCATTGGTACACTTTCTTCAAATTCCGATAAGAAGGTTTCTAACGGATTCAGACCATCAAAGGTGGGTAAGTTACTTACTATTGTGTCAATCCAGCATACTTCCTTGGTTAATATAGCACATCTCCTTGTAGATACTTCATACATTTTGTTCTACCAGTTCTCTAGTGCTTCTTCTAAGTCTAATAAACATGTGTTGTCACTTCACCAGCTTAAGTTTCCATCTGCTGTAGGATTAATGTAATTTTGCTATTTGGCAGTTAGCTTGTAAATGTTTTCCAGTTTGTATGCGTGGTCTTCTTCTTTGATGGGCTTAGTGTATCGCGGACCTTCATTGAGATCTAATGGTGCGATGACCCTAAGTCCATATCCTTAAAATGTCATTCATATTTTCTTTAAATCGACCACAGTAGAATTATTGAAATCCCAATCAATTCCTAACAGTGTAGGATAAGGACAACTATCATCAACTATCTCAATTACCTCAAAGTCTGCAATCGTCCTTACTTTGTTGATTTCCATAGGGAAACGTTCCAATATTCCAAAGGGGCTTACTACATACTTATTATCCATCCTAATTCTAATAGGGGAATAGATCAACTTAGGTTTTCCCATCAGTTCCCAAGTTTTCTTGATCATGACATTGACCTATGACCCTAAGTCGAGGACCACATAGTCTATATCATATTATCCAATTTAATAATTCAAGTGTAATTCCTTATTTTTCCTTCTATTCTTGGATAGTTGATGTACTAATTTATTCAGTAAATGATCTAACCTTCCTATCTCATACTGTCTGACCAAATTTTGCAATTCTTGTATAGATTTCTTGTCTTTAATCAGCTCTATAAAGGTATACAAGAAATTGACAAGTTTACTTGCCTCTTTTCCATCTTCGGGTGAAGAAGATTGATCAAATTCTAGAGGCATTCCACATTATCTAAATTCAGGTCGTGTCTTTGATGAATAACCTTGGTCTCCCATGAATTCTCTTCTTTCCTCCTCAAACATTTGTTTTTCTTTCTTTTCATCAAAAGTTTGTGTCTTCTCTGCAACTTTCCTGATTCCTGATTCTTCTGTAGTCTTTCCTTGGGTCATTTTGTCTGCTCCTGTAACAATGCCTCCTTGAGTGATAAAATAAACTCTAGGGTCTTCTCTGTAAGGTTCTTCTTTGATCAATTGTATCTGTGGATTCTATTGAGGTATTCATTTCTCTTGAAGTTTAGCCAGCAATGTTGGACATTCCTCGATGACATGCTCGAAAGAGTTGCAATAACTTCAAGTGGTACAAGGGTTCTGACAGTCCCTTTCCAAGTGTCCAAGTTGTGCACAGTTATAACAGATTATCTATCCTCAGAATCCACCACGAGGGTTGAAGTTTCCTCTCCCAATGGAGTTATACTATGTAGTGTTTCCTTCTTGTTGTACTTCTCCTTGAATCTTGTATATATCCCTTCACCTTTCATGCATGAGATCGTAAGCCCTACAATCCCTATCATCATTGTTGCAACTTTTTTGTCACCTAAACAAGAAAAATAATGGTTCTTACAAGCCCAATTGTGTCATCTAGGCAAGACAATAGTAAAGGAAAGGGTTAGAAAGATAAAGCATAAAAGATAAGAAAAGAATTAAACCAAGAATGATAAAAACAATTAAACTATAGTGCATAAGAACATAAGAACAAGGAACAAACAAGACTCATTCCACCAATGGAAAGGATTGGATTAGTGGAAAGAAAACAACAAAGAGAAAGGGAGACTTTGGGTCCCCTCTTCCTCCAAGGGAGGGCTCTTGGACCCCCAAATATKGAGCTCTTCTTACAAATGAGGAACTAGAATGAAATGGTGAAGAGAATCCAAAGCACATTCATTCTAGAGGTGATATSAATGGCTAAGTGMAATSGTGCTAGCATAMTMTTGATGAGGAAAGAGGATCCTCCAAGAGAATATCAGCAGCATAACAATACAAATGAATTCCTTGAAAATGTAGTGCACCCATGGCTTCCTTTTATAGCATAACTTTGAGGCATTATTCAACCAACTTTTAGAGTGAACAAGGGGCCATTTAGGGCACCCTTAGRTCTTTGACCAGCCACCCAGCTAGATTCAGCCAATATTTGGATGTCAAATTGACTTGGAAGATGAACCAGAAGTGGGTGGGAGGCCGACCAATATCATAAATGYRTCRTTTTGAGGGATGCACAATTTTTTKCRTCCACGGTTGYGCATCGTACGCATGTGCTCTTTTTCCTAAATTTMTGAATGGCGCATGTGCRCGCRCTCCCTGTGTAGTCTTAGTGCATGCTGATTTTACTGTTGATTGTATAGTTTTGGGCCTTTTGGAAATGAATTTTTGGTCCATGGGTGAACTAAGAGCTATTTGGAGATGCTGGATTCCTGTAACTATTTGCGAATGAAATTTCAGTGATAACAAATGCCCCCTGATGTGTGAGTTTAGGATCATACGTATAGCCGAAATACATCAATGTTTCTTCTACTGATAGTACATGTGTAAGAAAGATCATTGTGAGGATTATCAAGAGCGATCCATTAGAGGGAGAGGGGGGCCTGTAGGACCCAATATTTTCCCAGGGTATGTAAAAAATAAAACTGTGTACAAACGAGGTAGGCATGCCTCATGCTTGTGTCATGTAACTCAAAATACAGTGACTGAACCTATTTTGGATGTAGATCACTACAACTCCCTCTAGGTTGGTTTGATAATAACAGAGGAAAATTCTTATGGTGAACAAGATCTGAAAAAATAAGTAAGGACACCTATGAGAAGTGTCGATAAATGTGCAGACATTGATAGTCTATCAAATTTCAGAGGTCTTCAGTTAAGATAAAAAAATTGCAATAGTCACAAAGTAAGACCCACCATAACATGAGATAGTGTTGAATTAAAATGTTAAGGGGGTCAACGATAGCAAAGAAAAATGGTGGTTTTCCCTGTGCTGTGCGAGACTCCTCATTGTAAAGGTAATAAGAGTCAAGATACGGTCTCCCTTATAGAAACTGTGTTGATGTCAACAAAAAGGGAGATGCGAATTCATGAAGCGGAGGGCTTCACGGAATCCACTTGGATAAAATCAATAAATGATGAGTAACATGGAAGAAGTCTAGGAGTAGTGATACTCAAGACTGTCGTTGGTTGGGGAGAGATGTAAAGTGGTAGCAACCGTAAAACTAAATCTAGTGTGAGGGGGACAACTAGATGATGGTAAATTGTGCCAGAGGAATGACAAAATGGATAAACACAAAGATCAAAAGGTGTATGGGCTGTAGGATATTCAAGGTTTATGGATAATGTCATTGATTCCGGGAAGTGAAAAATTCCCCAACCAAGGGTTACAAGGGTTCCTTTGCCGGGGAAAGGAAGGTCTCTAAAGGTGACAACAAAAAGCTATGAAAATGCGGAAAAAGGGTTTGTACAATTACCAAAAGAATAAAAAATAAGTTGGGATAACTATGCAGATAAAGAAATAGGTTCCCTAGTGTAAGATGGCTTGGCCTGATGAGGGTGCAAGCTGCTCGAAAAAAAAGTGGAGGGTGGGGGCCCCATAGGCAGGTTTCTGTATTAGGGAATTGTATGGAGGACAATCTGCAGATGGGAAAACTGATGGTGGGTGAAATGTATGGTTAATGATACTGCGAAGGTGCAGTCAAAACTAGAACCATGATGAAGTAATCTAAGAGTCCATTGGGTAGGCTAGAAAAATGAGGAGAAGGGGTATCTAGCTAGTTCTAAACAATGCGTAAGACTATCGAGACTCCCATACCTAAAGGGTGAAAATGGCATGAGTCTCAAAGTGTTAAGGGGAATATGAATGGGACAACTCATGTGGGGGAGAGTGCTACTAGGTGTCTGTATCAAAATGCAGTGGAGGTGATAAAGTTGTAGAGCCAGATATAGGGATCATAGAGGCAAATATCAGAGGGTGTGACTGGGAGATGCATTTTGATATTCATAGGGAATGACTACATGCTAGTGTTGATAATATACCTGGAAGGATACCGCTAATGTGTAATGATCAAGTACCTGCACACATGAAAACAAAATACCCGATGTGAACAATATTTGAAGAGAAAGATCATATAACAATTATTCAATAATATGTGAATGTAAGAATGCATACCTGAGCGTTAGATGAGAACAATGCCCCAAGGGGGTTGAGGATGGAAAGTGGCTCAGGGAAGGGAATAGTGTAGGTGATAGGGTCCTCATCCCATGGTTGAATATGGAAAAAAAGGACACCCGGAGCTCCCAGAAATGATTATGAAAGTTTGGCAAAATGGACTATATATAGTTGTAGGGCCCATAAGGCCACCTCATTTGTACTTGTTGTCTTATTAAGAGGACGAGAAATTATAGAGGAGATTGGGAGATTCTAGGAGATCGAGGTAGCCAAGTCAGGATCAATGACCTTTAGGTTGGTTTTCATTTCCTCCTACATAGAATTAGGGATTCAGTTTTTGGGTAGGGCATGTACGGAGGGTTGTATAGGCGGTTTTGTGGGTGTGGGCCCCATAGTGCAAGGGTGATCGAGAATGTGCGTGCATGGGTGTGCACCTGTAATTCGGTCATCTGCGCATGAGGGATCCCTAATGGGGAAAATAGGTGTGTATGGCATGCGGTCCTGTGTAATTCACAGTAGTGCATGCATGTGTGTCTATTCCCCTAACAGTTGCGCATGCGTGAGAAGATGTGTAGTGAACAGGTGTGCTATGATGCATGCATGTATGTGTGACAGGGGTGCATGAATGCACCTCTGTATGGCCAATAGTCATGCATGAGTGTGCGACTAGGGGATGAATAGGCATGCATCTGTGCGTGCCTGTGGGAAAAACAACTGCGCCTATGAGGCAAAGCTGAAGGGTGTAAAAACTCATCTTTTTTGGAGATTTTGATGTTTTTATGGGTTATGATTGCTGATAAAGTGTTGTATATGTGGATGCAAGTGATCATTTGGATGATGTCAATTCAATTGAGAGAGAGATATTGGTCACTCCTGTTACACGTGTTTTTGGTCATCTTGGTGATGTACTAACAATGGTGTATTCAGGCTCCCAACAAGGACTTTTTGCCTAAGAAAAGTGGATCTTGTCTCCTTCCAAAAGCATATTTTCAAAGTGAGTTCGTAGGCTACATATGACCTAGGGTGCAATAATCCCTCATTCTCATAGGCCACCTACACCTAGGGTGAAAACTTCTCATAGTTTGATCCATACATAGGGTGAGAACTTGTTTTTAAGCTTGGAAAAGAGAAGAGGTATCGAGGGTTCTAGAAGGGAATATTCTAGAAAATGAGTTGGCATTTGTATGGTTGTCATTTTACCAAATTATCAGAATTGATGGGATCATCCTCATCCATGTAACCATCTCTCCTTCTCCTATATATTGAAAGGTTTCTCATGGAAAAGGTTAAGCAAGATNGAGAAAGTGTGTGTTTCGGAACCAGGGGTCACTGAAAGGAAGCTTGCGACATCAAGGTGATCAGGTTGTATCTTCTACTTTCAATTAATATGATACAACGACATGTCCCTTTACCATAAAGTCACTCTTACTTTATTGTGTAATTCCTTGATCATATGCATATGTTGACGTTGAATACATTTTTCTATCTTCACTTTGGTTGGTTTGTGTTGTCTTGGGATTGACCTCATGAGAGAACCAGAGTGAAGCAGAAGAAACATAGTCCTAAGAAAGTGATATAAAGGTATGCCACTTATTCCTCCTTATTAGTAGATTCAATGATCACAACTTAGGGAAAGAGTCATGTCCTGTTCTGTTTTGTTCTAGATCCAGGTGGATATAGGGAGATCTGTTAGTGTCTACACCTACCGATTAGTCCAATAAAAAATTTGGTGACTCCACTTGGTGTTTTTCCTTGGCCATTTTCTCTTACCTTACCAATTTTCATTTCTATCAATCTCCGAGTCTTGAGGAGACCCTGACAGACTCTCTGGCTCCAGAGGTTCCTTAAAATTTTTTGTCTTTTTTCCAAATTTTTCTTAGTTTTAGTCATTCTCACACTGAACCCTTTTATTGCCTGCAAGAACTACTGGAGTTCGCACCCTAATATGCAGTCCAATGCGAACATATCACACTTTGATTGTGACCAGCCTGTGAGAATGCTCCATTCTCACACTGTACACTACTGCTTGCCTGCGAACCCATTTTGCAAAATTTTGAGATTAAGGTCTTTTGTATGCCTAGATACCCATATTTGTATGTGTGTCTGAAGAGAACTTCTTGGGCCACTGATTGATTGTTTCTTGACTTTGGATTTTGTGAATGATTAGTCTTCAGAAATCAAAAGCACTTCTTGTTCGTTTTTCTCAACTGTTATCTCTTGATCTTTTCTTAACAAGGATATAATCTTAGGTCTTGAAATCCGAGTGCTTGTTTGGTTGGGAGCCGGTGATTGGTTTAAAAGTTGGGATTAATTGTCTTTCTCAATTGCTCATTACTTGGAAAATTGTTGCTCTCATGCATTTGAAAAGACTAGTCTTGTCTGCTTGTTACGTTTGTCTTCATTGAAAGATTGGTTTAGGTTTTGTTGTATATTTTTTTTCATCAGTTGTTGGTTTTTATTAGTTTCACGACTATTGTGTGGTTTCTATTGAAAATTAAAAAACATTTTTATTTTTAAAAGCAATTTTTTATTTTGAAAATATCGGCATTCAATTGTTGAAATAGAATGAATAGAGAATTGGCATTGGTTGTGATTTTGTGATATTGCATTTTCAAAGAAGATTATATTTCATAGTTCAAGATTGTTCCAGAAAACTCCTCTTTCCCTCCCGTAAATAAGATTCATCGAACAATAATTGATATTTTTCATTCCTATCTATGCATTGTTGTGTCCGAGTCTCACACAACATCGGTTTCATTTCCGTCAGCTTTGAGTAACAACAGCCTTTAATAATATCGTGTGAATTTTAAAATTTAATTAGTAACTCTTTTCTAGGACTCTATTACACCAACATTAGCTAGGCTAGATTTTTGGAATAAGGCAGAGAGATACACTCTCCAAAGAACAAAACACACAATAGCATCTTGTGTTAAGGAGTGTCAAATTCCATTTGCAAAATTTTGTCCTGGGAAGCCCTTCTCACACAAGGGTCAAACCTGAGGTCGCATTGATATTGACAGAGTTACTCACCCTACTTTATTGATATCGGTGTAGAGATTTCACATATTACGGGGGTCACTTGAAGGTATACCCACAATGATGAGTGGAAGCCTCTCAAGTTGATTTCAGGCTAGATACCCTGCCCTTGCGTGTGGATCGGATTGTCGACTGTCCCCCCAAGATTTATTGTTGTTGGTGGTAACCTTAGTNCTCCCTGTGTAGTCTTAGTGCATGCTGATTTTACTGTTGATTGTATAGTTTTGGGCCTTTTGGAAATGAATTTTTGGTCCATGGGTGAACTAAGAGCTATTTGGAGATGCTGGATTCCTGTAACTATTTGCGAATGAAATTTCAGTGATAACAAATGCCCCCTGATGTGTGAGTTTAGGATCATACGTATAGCCGAAATACATCAATGTTTCTTCTACTGATAGTACATGTGTAAGAAAGATCATTGTGAGGATTATCAAGAGCGATCCATTAGAGGGAGAGGGGGGCCTGTAGGACCCAATATTTTCCCAGGGTATGTAAAAAATAAAACTGTGTACAAACGAGGTAGGCATGCCTCATGCTTGTGTCATGTAACTCAAAATACAGTGACTGAACCTATTTTGGATGTAGATCACTACAACTCCCTCTAGGTTGGTTTGATAATAACAGAGGAAAATTCTTATGGTGAACAAGATCTGAAAAAATAAGTAAGGACACCTATGAGAAGTGTCGATAAATGTGCAGACATTGATAGTCTATCAAATTTCAGAGGTCTTCAGTTAAGATAAAAAAATTGCAATAGTCACAAAGTAAGACCCACCATAACATGAGATAGTGTTGAATTAAAATGTTAAGGGGGTCAACGATAGCAAAGAAAAATGGTGGTTTTCCCTGTGCTGTGCGAGACTCCTCATTGTAAAGGTAATAAGAGTCAAGATACGGTCTCCCTTATAGAAACTGTGTTGATGTCAACAAAAAGGGAGATGCGAATTCATGAAGCGGAGGGCTTCACGGAATCCACTTGGATAAAATCAATAAATGATGAGTAACATGGAAGAAGTCTAGGAGTAGTGATACTCAAGACTGTCGTTGGTTGGGGAGAGATGTAAAGTGGTAGCAACCGTAAAACTAAATCTAGTGTGAGGGGGACAACTAGATGATGGTAAATTGTGCCAGAGGAATGACAAAATGGATAAACACAAAGATCAAAAGGTGTATGGGCTGTAGGATATTCAAGGTTTATGGATAATGTCATTGATTCCGGGAAGTGAAAAATTCCCCAACCAAGGGTTACAAGGGTTCCTTTGCCGGGGAAAGGAAGGTCTCTAAAGGTGACAACAAAAAGCTATGAAAATGCGGAAAAAGGGTTTGTACAATTACCAAAAGAATAAAAAATAAGTTGGGATAACTATGCAGATAAAGAAATAGGTTCCCTAGTGTAAGATGGCTTGGCCTGATGAGGGTGCAAGCTGCTCGAAAAAAAAGTGGAGGGTGGGGGCCCCATAGGCAGGTTTCTGTATTAGGGAATTGTATGGAGGACAATCTGCAGATGGGAAAACTGATGGTGGGTGAAATGTATGGTTAATGATACTGCGAAGGTGCAGTCAAAACTAGAACCATGATGAAGTAATCTAAGAGTCCATTGGGTAGGCTAGAAAAATGAGGAGAAGGGGTATCTAGCTAGTTCTAAACAATGCGTAAGACTATCGAGACTCCCATACCTAAAGGGTGAAAATGGCATGAGTCTCAAAGTGTTAAGGGGAATATGAATGGGACAACTCATGTGGGGGAGAGTGCTACTAGGTGTCTGTATCAAAATGCAGTGGAGGTGATAAAGTTGTAGAGCCAGATATAGGGATCATAGAGGCAAATATCAGAGGGTGTGACTGGGAGATGCATTTTGATATTCATAGGGAATGACTACATGCTAGTGTTGATAATATACCTGGAAGGATACCGCTAATGTGTAATGATCAAGTACCTGCACACATGAAAACAAAATACCCGATGTGAACAATATTTGAAGAGAAAGATCATATAACAATTATTCAATAATATGTGAATGTAAGAATGCATACCTGAGCGTTAGATGAGAACAATGCCCCAAGGGGGTTGAGGATGGAAAGTGGCTCAGGGAAGGGAATAGTGTAGGTGATAGGGTCCTCATCCCATGGTTGAATATGGAAAAAAAGGACACCCGGAGCTCCCAGAAATGATTATGAAAGTTTGGCAAAATGGACTATATATAGTTGTAGGGCCCATAAGGCCACCTCATTTGTACTTGTTGTCTTATTAAGAGGACGAGAAATTATAGAGGAGATTGGGAGATTCTAGGAGATCGAGGTAGCCAAGTCAGGATCAATGACCTTTAGGTTGGTTTTCATTTCCTCCTACATAGAATTAGGGATTCAGTTTTTGGGTAGGGCATGTACGGAGGGTTGTATAGGCGGTTTTGTGGGTGTGGGCCCCATAGTGCAAGGGTGATTGAGAATGTGCGTGCATGGGTGTGCACCTGTAATTCGGTCATCTGCGTATGAGGGATCCCTAATGGGGAAAATAGGTGTGTATGGCATGCAGTCCTGTGTAATTCATAGTAGTGCATGCATGCACGTCTATTCCCCTAACAGTTGCGCATGTGTGAGAAGATGTGTAGTGAACAGGTGTGCTATGATGCATGCATGTATGTGTGACAGGGGTGCATGAATGTGCCTCTGTATGGCCAATAGTCATGCATGAGTGTGTGACTAGGGTATGAATAGGCGTGCATTTGTGCGTGCCTGTGGGAAAAACAACTGCGCCTATGAGGCAAAGCTGAAGGGTGTAAAAACTCATCTTTTTTGGAGATTTTGATGTTTTTATGGGTTATGATTGTTGATAAAGTGTTGTATATGTGGATGCAAGTGATCATTTGGATGATGCCAATTCACTTGAGAGAGAGATATTGGTCACTCCTATTACACATGTTTTTGGTCATCTTGGTGATGTACTAACAATGGTGTATTCAGGCTCCCAACAAGGACTTTTTGCCTAAGAAAAGTGGATCTTGTCTCCTTCCAAAAACATATTTTCAAAGTGAGTTCACAGGATACATATGACCTAGGGTGCAAGAATCCCTCATTCTCATAGGCCACCTACACCTAGGGTGCAAACTTCTCATAGTTTTCTCCATACATAGGGTGCGGACTTGTTTTTAAGCTTGGAAAAGAGAAGAGGTCTCGAGGGTTCTAGAAGGGAATATTCTAGAAAATGAGTTGGCATTCGTATGGTTGTCATTTTACCAAATTATCAGAATTGATGGGATCATCCTCATCCATGTAACCATCTCTCCTTCTCCTATATATTGAAAGGTTTCTCATGGAAAAGGTTAAGCAAGATTGAATGAAGAATTGGTGAAAGAATTGTGTGAAGAACCCTGCTTGGACATAGGCTTGAAGACTCTAGTTGGTCTATCAAGAAGAATTGGATTTTCTTCATGCAAGTATAGAGAAAGTGTGTGTTTTGGAACCAGGGGTCACTGAAAGGAAGCTTACGACATCAAGGCGATCAGGTTGTATCTTCTACTTTCAATTAATATGATACAATGACATGTCCCTTTACCATAAAGTCACTCTTACTTTATTGTGTAATTCCTTGATCATATGCATATGTTGACGTTGAATACATTTTTCTATCTTCACTTTGGTTGGTTTGTGTTTTCTTGGGATTGACCTCATGAGAGAACCAGAGCGAAGCAGGAGAAACATAGTCCTAAGAAAGTGATATAAAGGTATGCCACTTATTCCTCCTTATTAGTAGATTCAATGATCACAACTTAGGGAAAGAGTCATGTCCTTTTATGTTTTGTTCTAGATCTAGGTGGATCTAGGGAGATCTGTTAGTGTCTACACCTACCGATTAGTCCAATAACAAATTTGGTGACTCCACTTGGTGTTTTTCCTTGGCCATTTGCTCTTACCTTACCAATTTTCATTTCTATCAATCTCTGAGTCTTGAGGAGACCCTGACAGACTCTCTGGCTCCAGAGGTTCCTTAATTTTTTTTGTCTTTTTTCCAAATTTTTCTTAGTTTTAGTCATTCTCACACTGAACCCTTTTATTTCCTGCAAGAACTACTGGAGTTCGCACCCTAATATGCAGTCCAATGCGAACATATCGCACTTTGATTGTGACCAGCCTGTGAGAATGCTCCATTCTCACACTGTACACTACTGCTTGCCTGCGAACCCATTTTGCAAAATTTTGAGATTAAGGTCTTTTGTATGCCCAGATACCCATATTTGTATGTGTGTCTGAAGAGAACTTCTTGGGCCACTGATTGATTGTTTCTTGACTTTGGATTTTGTGAATGATTAGTCTTCAGAAATCAAAAGCACTTCTTGTTCGTTTTTCTCAACTGTTATCTCTTGATCTTTTCTTAACAAGGATATAATCTTAGGTCTTGAAATCCGAGTGCTTGTTTGGTTGGGAGCCGGTGATTGGTTTAAAAGTTGGGATTAATTGTCTTTCTCAATTGCTCATTACTTGGAAAATTGTTGCTCTCATGCATTTGAAAAGACTAGTCTTGTCTGCTTGTTACGTTTGTCTTCATTGAAAGATTGGTTTAGGTTTTGTTGTATATTTTTTTTCATCAGTTGTTGGTTTTTATTAGTTTCACGACTATTGTGTGGTTTCTATTGAAAATTAAAAAACATTTTTATTTTTAAAAGCAATTTTTTATTTTGAAAATATCGGCATTCAATTGTTGAAATAGAATGAATAGAGAATTGGCATTGGTTGTGATTTTGTGATATTGCATTTTCAAAGAAGATTATATTTCATAGTTCAAGATTGTTCCAGAAAACTCCTCTTTCCCTCCCGTAAATAAGATTCATCGAACAATAATTGATATTTTTCATTCCTATCTATGCATTGTTGTGTCCGAGTCTCACACAACATCGGTTTCATTTCCGTCAGCTTTGAGTAACAACAGCCTTTAATAATATCGTGTGAATTTTAAAATTTAATTAGTAACTCTTTTCTAGGACTCTATTACACCAACATTAGCTAGGCTAGATTTTTGGAATAAGGCAGAGAGATACACTCTCCAAAGAACAAAACACACAATAGCATCTTGTGTTAAGGAGTGTCAAATTCCATTTGCAAAATTTTGTCCTGGGAAGCCCTTCTCACACAAGGGTCAAACCTGAGGTCGCATTGATATTGACAGAGTTACTCACCCTACTTTATTGATATCGGTGTAGAGATTTCACATATTACGGGGGTCACTTGAAGGTATACCCACAATGATGAGTGGAAGCCTCTCAAGTTGATTTCAGGCTAGATACCCTGCCCTTGCGTGTGGATCGGATTGTCGACTGTCCCCCCAAGATTTATTGTTGTTGGTGGTAACCTTAGTCGCCTATCGTCTTAGGGTCTTACACAAGGTGACTGTGAAGGGGAAAGTCTTCACGGTACCTATAATCGACGTTGACCAAACTCACTCGGGATCCTTGGAGGGTATACCCACGATTATGTGTGGGAGCTTGCACCAGGGTGTAAGTCCGTTAAGAAGGTCATCAAAGGAACTTTTCCACACTAACCCAGCCCCTTATCATCTCTTTGTTGCGACGTTGGATTTCATCACCAACTATTGACTTCGGAATTAGAAGGTATTGTTTTCTTGGTGTTGTTTCCTATATTTTTTACTAGTGCATGTTGTTTGTTTACCCAAGTTGACCAGAGAATTTTCTTCGTAAGTTTTTAACTCATTCACA
>JZKD02S1638936.1:78716-150799 GCA_000966675.3 Picea glauca | reverse complement strand
GGGTGTTCGTTGTCAGAGTCTTTGTCACGCGCCTTCCATAAGGGGGCGCATTGTTCTTCTTATTTATGTTGTACTTGACTGCGGTCAGTTGGTTGCTGGTTCTGTTGTGTCGGGTTGGATGTAGACACCTCCATGTTCCTCAGAACAGTCGCCCGCCCTGAGGCCTTACATGGTTAAAGATGACGGGATACCGGGCTTGAGCGTTGCTTATGTGTCTTGGAGGTCCTAACCTTGCAGGGTAAGCCGTGCGAGAGGTCAGCCGTATTTGGTGGTCAATTTTACTTTTTGTGGTTCCGTCTTGTTGGTCGTCGAGTGGCGACGTAGAGGTAAATATGTTGTTACTTCCCCGCGCACGCAAACACCTTAAACTCAAAAAAAAAAAAAAAAAAAAATCGCACCTATCACTCGAACGGTTGTCGTAACGAGGCGGTTCGTTACAAGCATGCATATGTAGACACCCTATCTATACTGCAGCCCACGTATGTACATGACCTATCAATTATGAAGCCTACATATGCCTTCTAAAAACTAGGTTTTTTCTCTTATGAAAAATTATGACCCTCTGCAGCCTCTTTCACATCAACCTGCAACCTATCACTATGTCCAAACTATAACTGTACCTTGTGCATACATCCTCATACATAACATTTACCCAAAGCATCTATATATCTCTCTAGTCATGTGCCATATAAGTGTTTGTAATCATGAACAAGTATAATAACTCTCACATGAGATAGACTTTAAACCCTTTTTGATATTCAGCCTCTCGACACATCAACCACTTCACAAATAAAATCTCTCAACCATGTATCAAAAGAACCCTTAACCATATGCCAATAAATACAAGATGTGCCTCAACACTAACAAGATATATCAATGATAAATATTGATTATACTAGCACTATATTTCTGTAGATCAAACTTATACAGAAGGTCCCATGCAACCACTAATCTCTCTAGGGAAAATCCTCAAACCCCCATAACCATTTCTCATGTATACAAAAAAATCCAACTACTCATAGAAACAAGACATACCTTTTGAACCGGTAGATAGAACTGATGTACCTGATCACTGTTGACCTTCCTGGGATCTTTCTTTCAGATTCTAGAGACCAAACATCTTCATCTTCTCAAGTTTCCAGGGCTTGTCTTTCATGTTTGTGCCATAATGTACTACTAGTCCACATACATACACTCCCTTCTCCATTGCAACCTGCGTACACCTCAAAAACTAGGGTTTTTCAGTATTTTTTGTAATTCTGAAACTTTCTCTGTCAATCCTTTGTGCTACTTCAAACTTGCACAACTTCAAATATATCAATGAGTACCTACAATAAACGTTACATAATAATAGATATTCAATGTGCTCAATGGGTTCTAATAGGATATACTTTCTCTCTTATTTATACTTCCATGTAGCTTCCTCAAGGGGTTACCTTGTAACCAACTTAAACCAATTTCCTTCAGACTTGCACAAATTTAGATATATCAATGAGTACATGCAATAAACCTTACACAATAATAGATATCCAATGCACTCAATAGGTGATAATAGGAGAGCCTTTCTCTCTTATTTATATGTCCATCTATATCCCTCAAGGGGTTACCTTCTAACCAGATTAACCCAATTTCCTTCTTTTAGGGCTAACCCACTTCTAACCACTTGTCCACTTCTAACCACTTGTCCAATTCTAACCCACTTTGCTACAAATAGTAAATTCTCCACTTCTAGTTGCAACTAATTTATTTTTAATTAATTTATTATTGCAACAACTTAACCCATGATTTACTCCTAGTTTTACTCACTTGACTAGTAAACTTATTCTAGGAGCTTCTAGAATAATTTTGACTTCTTTGACCTTCTAGATAAATCACAAGGGTTCTCCAACTTCACAAGGCCATAACTCTCTAACCGTGAGGATTTATGTGGTGTTCCACATACCACCGAAAATGGCATGACATGTACTATCCATCTAGAATAGTCTTACCTACAAATATATTAAAATTCATCCCATTATACATAAATCAAATTGAAGTCCCTTAACCATACTGTTGGGGATACCATAATTTTCTACCGAAATTGCTTCAAGGGTTGACATCCATGACAACAACCCAATTAATCAACAATCTCCCCCTTTTTCACTGATGGAAGCATTATGATGCAACTCCGAAGTCATATCACTTATGCTCCCCCTGTGACCATTGCTCCCCTTGGAACCATGCCTATGTGCTCTCTTTCCAAGCATCTAAGTCTCTGACCTACATCTAGTGGATCACTCCCCTTTTGACATCAATGGAAAAGGTAGCTTCCTTTCTGTGGATACTCCCCATAACTGAACTATCCTTGGGGTTGCTCCCCCTAACTGAACTCTTACTAAAAATGTCCCCCCAACCTGAACTGCCTTTTGTATGGTACATCCTCTTGTAAATATAAGACATATAAGATAAGAATTCAAAAACATCCATATGGGAACAGAAATTACTCATATTCTCTGGTGAAGATACTCAAAGGCTTCCCTTGGAACCGATTTTGTGAAGAAATCTGCAACCTGTTCTTTTTTCCCCACATATTCAACTCTGATGTTATTCTATGCAACCTGTTCCCATGGAAAATGATACTTTATTGGAATGTTCTTCTTCTTGGAGTGCATCACTGCATTCTTTGAGATACTGATAACAGTTGTATTATCACAATATATAGGAATGGGCTCATCATACTCCAATTGTATATCTGTCAAAGTTTGTTTCATCCATAGAATCCGTGTACAACATGTTGCTACTGCAATATACTCTTCTTCAGTTGTAGACAATGATATTGATGATTGTTTCTTTCTTATCCATGATCCCAAACAATCACCCAAGTAGAATGTTGCTCCATTGGTGCTTTGTCGGTCATCAATGCAACCTATTCAATCTGCATCTGTGTAGGAAACACGTGATAGATCCTTTCCTTTTGGATGCCATAATGCAAACATTTATATTCCCTTGAGATATCTGAAATCCTATTCACTACTAAAACATGTGATTCCTTTGGTGTTGCTTGAAATTGTGCCACATGTCCAATTGCCTGCATTACATCTGGTCTGGATGTTGTCAAATATAGTAAGTTTTCAATCATTGACATGTACTACCTCTGGTATGTAGACATTGAATCATCATCTTTGCTCAACTTGCAACTGGTTTTCATAGGAGTGTTAACTGGTTTGCAATCTTCCATTCTAAACCTCTTTGGCATTTCTTTGATATACTTAGTTTGAGAAATAAAAATTCCTTGGTTTCTTTGACATATCTGAAGACCCAGAAAGAGGGATAGTTCTCCAAGTAATAACATTTCAAATTCATTCTACATATCCTTTGCAAATTTATGGCTTAACCTATCATCATCACTTCCAAAAATAATATCATCAACATAAAATTCAATTAATAAAATACTATCTTGAGTTACCTTGATGTAGAGGTTATTGTCTACACATCCTTTTCTGAACCCTACTTATTGTAGATATCTATTCAATATATATTACCATGCTCTAGGAGAATTTTTTATACCATACAAGGCCTTCTTCAACCTGCACACATAATCTTCATTTTCTGATAGTTGAAATCCTTATGGTTGTTCAATGTAGACTTCTTCTTCAAGTTCCCCGTTCAGAAAGGTTGATTTTACGTCCATCTGATACACTTTAATATTTTTGGAGCATGCATAAGCTAAGATCAATCAGATTGCTTCCATTCTGGAAACTGGGGAAAACGTCTCTTCAAAGTCAATCCCTTCAACCTGTGTGTATGCTTTACATACCAATATATCCTCGTTCCTTTTAACCTATCCATCTTCATTCAATTTATTTATGAAGACCCACTTTGTGCCAATCACATTCTTGTACCTTGGTCTTGGAACCAATTCCTAAGTGTCATTTTTCTCTATATGATCCAATTCTTCATCCATGGATTTTATCCAAAATTCATCCTTGTTGGCCTCTTCAAAACTATTTGGTTCAATTGTAGATAAGAGTTCTAGGTGCAGTTGTTCTGGTGAACGAATTCTTCTTCTAGTCTCAATTCCTGCATCCTTGTTTCTGATAATCTAATTTGAAGGATGATTATTTTGTACTCGTTTGCTAGGTGTCTTTAGAGGAACTTGTTGAACTTTCTCTTCTACTTATGTATGTTATTCTTCACCTTCCTCTTATGTTGCTTCTTCATCATTTTCTTCTTCTTTATAAACATGATCCACTGATTCCTTTTCTTCTTCCCTTAACTTCCATCTACATGTTTCATCAACTATTACATTGATTATTTCCACAACTTTTTTGAGACTTATATTGTAAAACTTGTATGATTTCCTTGTACTTGAGTAACCGAAAAGTACACCTTTGTCCACATGAGAGTCAAACATTCCCATTCTGTCATCTTCTCTTTTGATGTAGCATTTTCTTCTGAACACTCTGAAGTGTTTCACATTTGTTGGTCTTCCTTTCCATAGCTCGTAGGGAGTTTTTTCACTGTTGTTTCTAAGCATCTCTCTATTTTGAATGTGAATTGTTGTATTCACTGCATGTGTCCAAAAGACATCTGTCAATTTATAATTCATTAACATTGTTCGAGCCATTTCCTGTAATGTCATGTTTTTTCTTTCAACAACTCCATTATGTTGAGGTATCCTAGCAACGAAGAATTGCCTTTTTATTCCATGCTTGCTACAGAAATCCATAAATTCCTTTGAACTAAACTCTCATCCATTATCAGATCTCAAATATTTGAATTTTGAATCCATTTCATTTTCAACCATTTCCTTGTAAACCTTGAAGTTTTCAAATGCTTCTAACTTATTCCTGAGAAAACAAACTACAGTCATTCTTTTATAATCATCAACTAATAACATAAAGTATTTCTCACCTTTTAAACCCTTTGTTCTAGTTGGTCCAACTAGATCAATATGCACAATTTCCATTGGTCTTCTCGTTGATTATTCATTTGATTTGAACCTGGTATTTTTTTTCTTTCCTTGTTGGCAATGCTTGCATATTGTGTTGGTTGGTTTCTTGATCTAGGGAATTTCTCTGACTACTTCCTTTTTTCTGACTTTGACAAGGTTATCAAAGTTTATGTGACCCATTATTTTGTTCCATATTCAACCTTCATCTTCCTTTCCTAGACAACACTTTCATTTCCAATTTCACTTAATACATATATGTTGTTTGAAGTTCTTGCAGTTGTTGCAATCAATTTTCCTGAACCTGCTTTTATTATTTCACACTTTTTTGAATAGAACATAACTTTATGACCTTGGTCACACATTTGACTTACACTTAGAATATTATGTTTCATATCTTCCACTTGTAGAACATTTTCTTCCTTGGTATTCTTGTTTCCAATTTTGACTGTGCCTTTTCCAACGATTCTAGCTAAGTCATCATTTCCAAAAGAGACTGATCCATCTCTTTCCTTTCTTAATGTAAGGAACATGTATTCATCACCTGTCATGTGTTTTGAACAACCACTGTCAACATACCAACCATGTTTCTTGTGTTTATCCCATAGAGCGAGTGTGCATTCTTCATTGTTAAATTGATCCTTCTTTCTTCTCCATATTCTCTATTGAGGTTCATGTATGTGATTGTTGTTATTTTGTTGTGATTCTCTAGGAGGGACTTTCATTCTACAATATTTAACCATGTGTCCAAATTTGTTGCATTTTTAGCATTCCACTTCAATGCTCAATGATTCAAACCTATTGTAGCTTCTTCTCTTTGTTTCATTGGGCCTTATTGGATAACTATTTTGTGCATGACTTTCAATTTTTTTTATGTTCCTTCTATTAGCTATGCAATTTACAAATTTATGTCGAAAATTATTACATTCATAACATAAACCAAAAAATATAGTTTGATACCTGGGAGTTGAAGATATTATAAAAGGAGTTACACTTTTGAATCCTTCTTCATATTGAGGTTGGCTTGTTTCTGACTGTCATTGATTTTGAAAAGTGACTCTTCTAGGTGGAGGAGTGTCCATGTAATCTTCCCTGTAAAACTTCTCGTCTCCTCTAACTATTTCTGCATAGCTTCTTGGTTGTGTTTCTTTATCTCTCATTTTGGAGCTTCAACCTCTTTCTATATGATTGTATCCTAGCCCGGACCTATCATGATGTGGCCTTTGACTGTTGATAATATTATTCAAAACCTTTAAATTTTCTACATATTCTTTTGTTGAAGGTATTTTCTCAATGTAACAACCTCTACTTCCAAATTTCCAATGATCTTGTCTTTTTCTTCCAGTTGTTCTTTAAGTTCTTCTTCAATTATTTTTTATTCTTCTATTTGAACCTTTAATTTAATGATCATATGTTATATTTCTTTAGAGTTTGAATTTTGAATGTATTCTTTCTTTTCTTGTTCTTCTCGGATTTTCTTGTTTTTCTTGTTTTTCTTATTTTCTCTTTTTATAACTTCTATTGCACTCAACAGTTCTTCTTTGTAGTCAACTTATTCCTCTTCATACTCCTCTTCGACATCTTATTTATCAGAGTATTTTATTGCCATGAATAGAACTCTTTATGTCTCACTTTCACTAACTTTATCTTTGTCTAATGAGGAGCAGTCTTCTTTGGTGCAAAAACATTTCTTGGAGACTTTCTTTTTGGTTCTTTTGTCTTTATATATCTATTTTTTGTTTGAATTATCCTCTTCATGTCTTTTCTTTTTCTTGTGAGGACATTTTTTTATCAAAATGACCAATACCATCATAGTTAAAATAAATCAACGAAAGATTACCTTTATATCCGCCTTTGGTTCTTATTCTCAATATTCTGGAAAAGTTTGCCACTTCTCCATCATCTTCTGAGATGTCACTATTGCTTCTATATTATTTTTCCTTTTGCTTTCCATTTTTCTTTGATCTTTTGGATGCTTTGAATGTTTCTTATTTTATACTAGATTTTCTTGTTCAGTTCTCATTTCATAGGCTGTGAATATTCCATGTACTTCATCCATGCTTATTGAGTCTAGATATGCTCTTTTTTCTAGTGTTGAGATCTTAAGATCAAATCTCATTAGAAGAGATATTAGTACCTTTTGAACAATTACATATTCATCAACTTCTTCTCCCAATCCTATGATTTCATTCACTATTTTATAAACTTATAAGAAGTAAGCTGCAATATTATCATCTTCCTTCATCTTTAAATGTTCGAATTGACCTCTATAAGTTTGAAGCTTTGTTGCTTTGAATTTTGAATCTACTTCATAAATATTTTGAAGTTTGTCCCAAATCTCTTTAGCGGAGCTATAATGTATAAATTTGGTAATACCGAATCACAAATACCATTCAGATGTGCATTTGTATATTTTGAATTATTTAGACTAAGTTTCTTTCCATTTTCCTTTGTTGGAGGAACTGTTGGTTCTTTGTATCCATCTACAACTGATTGCCAAACCTCAAATCCAAGTGATTATACATATGTTTTCATCCTTTTTCTCCAAAATGAACAGTTTTGTCCATCAAACTATGTTATTCCATTTTTATACATACTGTTTCTCTCCATGATCTACCTTTCAATGGTTAAACTAATTTTTGAAGGAACCCGCTTAGATACCAATTGTTGGATTACTGAGAGAGGGGGGTGAATCAATAATAGAGAAATTTAATCCATTTTAACCACAATATGCAAGTTTTATTTATATTTGTGATCAATATAGCATTATCATCCAATAAATGCAAAGTAAATAAACCGTGATGAAATCAAAAATCATACACATACACAGTACACCAATATTTTTACGTGGAAACCCAATGCGGGAGAAAACCACATAATGTTTTTTCTTATATGTATTTAAGAATTACATTCATTGGAAGCACCGGCTTCCTTTTTTCTCCAGATGCAACTGGAAGGAAGCTCTGACCCCCTATATTTTTAGGCTACAACCTGAGGGAAGCTACAACTCCCAAATTCTCTGGCTACAACCAGAAGGAGGCTACAACCCCCTGTTTTCTCTGGATACAACAAGAAGGTGGCTAAAACCACTTATCCTTTCCCCCTCCTTTCACCCTGAAATATAAGTTTCAAATGAATATACCACTGCCACACCATCACTGTGAGATATACCACTATAAACATGTGCCAACTTGTACCTCTGAACTATAGGAAACCTGTACCATTTCCCTGTAATCAACCTGTACCTAAACTGAGACTGCACCAACAAAAAACCACAGATACACAACCTTTATGTTCTGTATCATGTGCATGTATGCACCCCATATATACTGTAGCCCGCATATGTATGTGACCTATCTATTATGCATCCTACGTATGCCTTTTGAAATGTAGGGTTTTCTCTCTTCTGAAAAATTATGACCCTCTGCAGCCTCTTTCACATCAACCTGCAACCTATCACTATGTCCAAATTGTAACTATACCCTGTGCATACATCCCCATACATATCCTTTACCCAAAGAATCTATATCTCTCTCTAGTCATGTGCCATATAAGTGTGTGTAATCATGAACAAGTATAATAACTCTCACATGAACTAGACATTAAACGCTTTTTGATATTCAACCTCTCAATACATTAACAATTTCATAAATAAAATATCTCAACCATGTATCACAAGAAACCTTAACCATATGCCAAGAAATACAATATGTGCCTCAACACTAACAAGATATATCAATGATAAATATTGATTATACCATCACTATATTTCTATAGATCAGACTTATACAGAAGGTCCCATGCAACCACTAATCTCTCTAGGGAAAATAATCAAACCTCCATAACCATTTCTCATGTATACAACAAAATCCAACTAATCATAGAAATAATACATACCTTTTGAAACAGTAGATAGATCTGATGTACCTGATCACTGTTGACCTTCCTTGGCTCTTTCTTTCAGACTTTAGACACCCGAAAGCTTCATATTCTCAAATTTCTAGGGATTTTCTTTCATGTACACACCCTAATACACTTCTAGCCCATGTACATATGCTCCCTTCTCCACTGAAGCTCGCATACACCTCAAAAACTAGGGTTTTTTCAGTATATTCTGTAATTCTGAAAATTTCGTCGTCAACCCTTCGTGCTACTTCAAATTGTGTAACTTCAGATATATCAATGAGTACCTGCAATAAACCTTACACAATAATAGATATTCAATGTACTCAATAGGTGCTAATAGGAGAGCCTTTCTCTCTTATTTATACTTCCATGTAGCTTCTTCAAGGGGTTACCTTCTAACCAACTTAACCCAATTTCCTTCTTTTAGGGAGTTGTTAAACTGGTCTAGAAAAGCATCCCTTATGGAGTCCATAGTTAAACTATTTTCAAACTCCTTAAAATTGAAAAGATCGTCGAGTGACCTTGTTCTTTCACACTCATTAATTGGTTCAGAAAAACATTTACTGTATGAGTTTAGCCCTATTTCTGGCCTGTAGATTAAGGAGGAAAAAGGTACACCTCGAGAGATTCATCCCGTCGGGAGAGTTCTCCTGAGAAAATTTTATACTTTTTCGTGCTAAGGGGACTAAATCTAGAAAAGGCTACAAGTCCATAGTTAATCTCTTTTCAGACTTCTTAAAATTGAAAAGATTTTCGAGTGATCTTGTCTTTGTCACACTCGTTAAAATGGTTTTGAATAGACATATTTTTGGTGTTATTTTACCCCTTTTTCGAACAGATTAGACTACCTTCGAAAAAGGTACCCCAGGGGAGTCTTCTTTTATGCCTTTTCAGACTCTCTAAAAGTGAAAAAACACCAAACTTACCTTCTCTGGGCTTGTTAAAATTACATTGAAGGGGGTTTTCATCGTGTCTTATTAATCACATTTGCATCCCTACATATTTGGCATAATGTCGGCTCTGTGTTTCTCTCAAATGAACCTCTGAAGCATGCCTTATACTAAATCCTTGTAGAACTTTGCCTTTGCATTTTGATACCTTGACCCATGGAGGAATTTTCCCGAGTGTCATTTTCCTACACATGTCTCCTTGCCCTGAGCATTAGTGTGTTCCTTGCGCTTGGAATTAGTATGCTTTGCGACACTCGTTCCTCCTTTGTAACGTAACATTCTTTTATTCTTTTTCAAGCTCTTCAAAAATATTGAAAAAGACAAAAAAATCAAATATACACCAAAAAGAGGACATGAAATATATTTCTTTTTATGGAAGCACAATGAGTCACCCTTGGAAAAAGCACATCCTTCCATTTGTTTGTCAAATATTTTGGATTTAATATGACCTTAGGAAGTTTTTCTTGCTACATAGAGTTTTTTCCTCCTCCGTTTGGTTATTGTTCCAAACACATGGAGAGTTTGCGCTGCCTCCTGCATCGCGAACTTATGTCAATGTCATACTTCTTGAGTCTAATCATCTGTCATGCTATTGTACAAGGGACTGTTTACCCAACCTGATTCGGCCTTTATACAATTTGTCTCTTGACCTCATGCCCGACCATCCCCGAAAGTCCAATCAAGTCCTTGCTCAAAATCATTGAATTTCTCTGCCTGATCACCGAGATCCTCTTGTCTGTTCCCGACAAGTCATCGATGAACTATGGGTAGTGAATTCATACATTCACATTACACTCCTACCCAAGTTTTTAAGATCTTGAATTTGTTTCTCGATCTTTGAAGGCCTCATATCCAGCCATCAGGCATCATTGGCTTCTTGAAGATGGATACTATATATGTATATCTTTGATTTTGAGATGTAGATCCATTGTGTATTTCTCGTGGCTACACTTTATATAGTTATATAACATGGATTTGCAGTGTATTTGATTGGAAACCATGATTTATTTCATCCCAAACATGGGTATGCCCGCCTCGGTAAGACATTTATTATTTTTGTAGATGGCACCTCTCGAACTCTGGTCCCGAACTCACTCTCTTCGTACATTGGTGAATATTTGTAATTTATTTTGGCCATAAGATGCTCTTATGACCTCACACGTTAGGGGGCATCTGTTATAACCCTAAATTGCACCATACATGCATACCTGGCATCATGCCCTCTTACTTGCTATTTTTGTCAAGCCATCATTGAGAACTCTTCTTAAAAACACTATTTTTGAAGATGTATGTGCCTTGAACCACTATTTCCTGTATACACATGCTTGTTTGACCACTAAAACTCATGTGAATACGCTAGATGCACCATTACATCCTGCGTATACCCACAAATGTTGCAAAAATTAAAAAGTTGCAAAGAATTCATTGAGATTACGGGCTATTGGGTAGTTTCCCAACTGTCCCACTGCCTATAGCCCTTCACCCAACCGAATAACCATCATTTTTTCATATAAAAGGAGGTGTTGGGGTCTCATTCCCAAGCTAAGAATAAGAACAATGAAACTCTTCCCGTTTCACATCCCCTCCTTGCCCCAAGAATTTGCAGCCACCTTGTGAGATTTGTACCAGAATTTCCCATTCTTTCCTTTTTCCTCCATCATAATCCTATTCCATTCCCTAGAAAGAGGTTGAGAGGATAAATATACGTGGAAGCAAAGTTGTATCTTGGTGAAGAGGATCCTAGACCAGGTTCGAGGAGCAATCGTCAATCTCATTGTAAGTAAACTTTGTGATATCAATAAAAGGAATATTTTTTCTGTCCCAAAATATGATGTGTCAAATCTTTATGTTTGATTTATGTTTTATACTGTCATCTAACCCATAATTCATATATGAGATGCATGTTTGTAGTTCCCTGTTTATCTATTTGTGAATGCAAGTCAGCCTTTTGAGGAGACTTGTAGTCAGCGGAGCAATCGAACGTGGAAGGATCGACATCGGACATGGATTTAAAGACATGGATTTAAAGGTAAAGTTACCGGATCTTTTCACTTTGTATTTCATGCATTGATATGGGGTATATTCGGGGTAGTTATAAAAAGTAGGATACTCTTAGACGATTATATCTGCTTATTTACAAAAAGGAAATGAGCTCCTTGGAGGTGCATTCCCCTCCATTATCAGTTCTTACAATCTTGATCTTATTATCTGTTAGATTTTCTACTTCATCTTTTAATTCTTGGAATTTTCTAAATACTTCATCCTTAGTCTTTAACAGATATAACCATGTCTTTCTCTAGAAGTCATCTATAAATGTCACATAGTAAAGAGAGCCTCCTAGAGACTTCACTAGCATAGGAACACATGCATCTAAATGTATTAGGTTTAATATCTCTGTGGATCTGTTCTCACGTTTTGGGAATGGTTTCTTAATATTATTCCCAAGTGCACATCCTCTGCAACCTCCTTCATGCACATATTTTAATTTTGGTATGCCTACAACCATTTGTTTTAGAGATGTAAAATCTTGATAATGAAGGTGAGCATACCTTCTATTCCATAACTCACTAGGGTTAATTTCATCATGTACAAGAGCTTGAATATTTTTACCTAGGAGCTTATACAATCTTCCTTCATGAATTCCAATGACTCTAGTGTCTTCTATCTTTGAATATTTATACCATACAAGAAATTTTTCATCTACAAAATCTACTCTATCTCCTTTCTCTTCCAAACAAGAAATAGATACTAGATTCTTTTTTAAACCAGGAACATATAAAACATTACTGAGATGAACAGACTTCTTGTCTCAAGCTCTTACTTTATGAGATGTTTCCTTTTCCTTCATGCTTGAGAGATTTACACGATAACATGTCATATGTCTGGAAGCTCTACTATTGATTAACCACTTGGTTTCTTTAAGAGATCCCGCAAGAGATTATTAGTAGAAGAAATTTGTTTCTATTTTATTGGATTTATTTGAAGGATCTTCATCATTGGAAGTTGATGCATGGTTTGTTTCTTTTATATTCTTGGTTAATTTAGGACAATCCCTTTTGTAGTGGCCATATTCTTAGCATCCAAAACATTGTACATTTGACATATCTCTCTTTCTTGAACAAAATATTTTCTTACCTCCATGTATTTTTAAATTTGTTGCAAAGGCTTGAGCATATTATTCCTTCTGAGGTTTTCCATTGGAGTTTAACCTTGTCTCTTCTTGTGCACAACAGGTCCAAATTTTTTCTATCGTTGGGAAATCCTTCCTTGCATTCATGCTTGCAGAAAATGCATCCCATGATATAGAAAGACCATTGAGTGTTATGTTCACAACTTCCTTTTCTGGGATAACTTCTTCAATGGATTTTAGTTGATCTCTCAATTGAGAAATCCTAACAAAGTATGAAACTATAGTGTCATCCTTAGTCATCGTTTTGTCACAAAGTTCATTCTTCAGACTCATCACTTGTCCAATATTTCTGACTGAGAAAAGGTTAGTTAGGCCATCATACATATTCTTGGATGAGTCAAGATAAGATATATAGGGTATCAAGTGGTATTTTACAGAGTGCATTATGAAACTCATAGCATTGATGTCATTATCCTTAAACTTTTCCATTGTTGCAACGTTCTGAGGTTCCTTCTCTTTTCCTGCTTCAAACTATGCTTCCATGATCTTTCCTTTCACGATATATAGAAATTTATTCTTGGAAAGGATGAGGTCAATCCTTGTCTTCCATGCTATGAAATTTGAATCCCCTTCTAACTTATTTTCTGACTTCATAGAGTAACTCATGGTTGCGTTGACTTTGACTTTGACTTGGTCAACCTTTTACTTTGACAAAAAACTCAAACTCGATGCCTTGGTTTGCTGAGAGTACTAGGGGATGTTTTATCCTAGGTCGCACTAGGATATCTAGTAATTAGGTCAATTACTTCACTTAAGATTCCTCAACAAGAGGGTTAGGATTTCATTGCTGCAGCAAAACTCTGATTGCAACTGCAACTATAATTGAGAAAATTCTCCCAATCTACCTTCCACTGGTTAGACTTTCCAAAGATAGTGTGGTCCCATAACCTATTAAAATAATAGGTGTACTCATTTCACCATAGACAATATCACTATATTGTCAGCCAACCATAGGCACAAGGCTACTCCCGAGCAATTTAACCTTGACAGCTAGAATAATCTTGGAAGAAAACTCTAAAATAGACAGACAACCAAGATAGCATACCTCTCTCCAAAGATAGCTTACCAAGTAGAGAAACCAAAACCAAGCCAAAGACCAAGTCACCACCATAGCAGCTGCAGCTCTCTTCCAGTCATGCACACCACTAGTCCTTATGAAGTCATGAGAGTGAGTGAGTCTAAATGAGCTCAAGCCGTGTCAAGCACCCTCTATTTATAGTGCTTCAAGTCAACTAACTGGGACGACTTCTCTTCCTAGAGGATAATAACTTAATATTAGATTTTCTATTGAGCTAACTTGTCTATTAGGCTTCCTATCCAACCCTTTAGGGTTTCTCTAGCTTCCCAGAATATTCTAGTCTCGTCAAAGGTTACACGTGGAGGTTAATACCTCCTAAAACTACCATAACATCAACACAATATCTACTGTGATATATCGATATCATGGGGAGGAAATATAACTATTAGCAAATTAGTTATTGAATATATACCCATGTATTGACATCTCTTGGATCTAATCTTGAAAGGTATCCTCTCTAGGATCAGAGGATTGTGTTTCAATTATCTTTGGAAGGGAATTATAGAGTATATAGGCTCCCACTTGGTCAATTGGAAAGGATTGTCTTGGCTAAAGGTTCAAGGAGCTTGGGGTCTAAAATACCTATCGGTCTTCGGTAGTGTTGACATTTGAATTTGTTAAGACCAAAATGTATACCTCATGAGGATATGAATCCTCATGTGTTTTTAGAGACATGGTACTCCTCTTTGGCTTATGATCTTTGTTGAAATTTCAAATCAAGAATAATATAAGAATATGTCAAATATCATGATTCCAAGTCTTCAATGCTCAAGAAAATTCAAATGCTAGAAAATAAATATATGTATATAAAGAAGGTGGTTCCTGAGAAGAGGACCAAGAACTTTAAACATCACATATGGAAGAAAATAAAAATGAATATATCATAACATCCATCATAGTTTAATAAATGTTGGATCACATTCATGTAACATACCCAGCCACCCATAGGCTAGGCTATGCTATTTAATCCGACTACAACACACCCAACCACTAACAGGAGGGGCACACTGCAGTCCCAAGACTCAGTTCTATAATCTTATCTCAAAATCAAAATAATTTTCATTAATAAAAGAGGCATGAAAACCACATTCATAAGACAAGATCCCTGCCACAACATAAAGCATTAAACAATGTTCCATGCACAACAAATAACCACTAGATAGACACATTAAAAATACATATATCAGAGATAATTAGATAAACAACGGAAATAAACATTACACAGAAAACACATAGAGAAATTAACTTTTCAAGTAAACTTTCACCAACTGGCTGCAGACCAAGGGCATTCCTCCCAACCATAGACATTGTTATTCCTTTACTCTCAACAACAGGTCACCCCTGATCTAGGGCTATGAATCCACAAGGACGGGTCCTAGGACAAGTCTAAACACACAGTAGTTGGCTAAATAACTCTCAATTTTCCCAACCACACAACAAATCTAAATTTCCAACTCTCTTTCCCCCTCAACCTACACAACCCAAAGAAATGAACACCTTTGTATGGCATGCAGTCCCTCGGGTTGTCCCCACTTCTCTCTAGGGATCTAGTGCTAGTAGATAGGAAATATCCCTACTGGAAACTACAAGGATTCTCAGTTGTGGACAGTTCTATCTGAACTTCCATCAAGCTCATAACTAATAGGCTTTTCAGCACTCAATCCATCACGAGAATTTCAACACTCACATCAATCCAAAGTACACCAACCCTATTCTACCTAGCCTTCACAACCCAAGAGAATGGACCCCCTTATTTGCCACGTAGTCCCTCAGGCTTTCCATCTCCTTCCAAGGCTCCAATGCTTCTGGTCAAGAATCTCCATGTTGGGACACTCAGGATTCGCAGTTGTGAGAAAACTTAACCAAGAAACAACCAAACAACCATTTGTATCCATGCTCAGACCAAGAGCACATGGAATAGATAAAATGAGTGAGGAAAAAGGAAGAAGAAGAAGAACAATGGGGAAGAATAAAAATAAGAAGAAGAAGAATGGGGAAGAATATGAAGAAGAAGAATAACAACCCCCAAAACATCCTCCAAGGGATGTTTATATAATTACATGAAGACAAGAGCCACATGGCCTCCCTCCCAAGAATATCATGTAACCCCTTCTCTCCATGATATCAATTATGGGTAAATAAAAATACAATACAAATATTTTACCCCTCAAGCCCCCTATCTCATGGAATCATATCCCCCTAACTCATGTGTCAGTGTATGTCTTACAATCAACAATGTATTTTATTAATGTATATGAATTATTACATTTCCTAGGAACTCTGTCCCTTTTCCAACTTTACTGGCTCACCATCCTAAGTCACAATCACATAATACATTATAGTTCATAAGGGTTAAAATTGGGATGTTACATCCCCCTCCCCTTATTTTGGCACTGTCCTCAGTGCACAACACCATTCCAATGTTATTAACATTACAAATCTAGGACATTTTTCCTTAATGCACACAGGCAATCCAACTAATTCTTATATACATAGGCATTATGGATTTATATTAAACATGTATCCATGGTCATTCCAATCCAAAACATGTATAATGACCTTCCAAATTTATAATTATGGAAACAGTTCCAACCAACAAGCTCTCCTTCCTTCTCATCCCTTCACAACCCAAAGAAATGAACCACTTTCTTTGTCATCCATTCCCTCGTCTTGTTCCACTTCTCTCCAGGGCTCTAGTGAACTCAGGGAGGAAGTTTCAAAATTGTGGATTCCAAAACTCCAGCTACAACAAGTCCATTGGACTTTCTTCATTCCATGCCCTTGTCATTCAGTTTCTTCGGCATCACCTTCTTCTTTTACCTCATAGTCTTATACTTTTTTAGATCCTCAACATTCATCATTTTCCTACAACATTTAAAATCAACGAGCATGTCAATTCACCATTTTTGCAACAAAAAAAAAATTTGTTCATAATTTAAAAGTAAATTTTCATAATCCAGCACAATACTTATCTATGTGGCTCATGGATCTGCATACATATGGTTGTCTTGTTAACTTGGATCAATGTTTTCCTTGACATACCCATTTTGTGCATGATCCTAATCAATAGTTTACAAGAACTATCAAAGTCTCCTCTTCCTCATGGTCACTCACAATCCAAGCCCAGGCTCAGAAATCTCCTTCTCTTCCATACAGTCCCTTAGGCAATCCAGCTTGCCTGACCAAAGATTTATTGCACAAGAATATTTCTAGGGACACAGGGTTCTCATGTCACAACAATAGACCTTTCCATTCTTTCCAGCTATCATATCCAACATATCATATGTATTATACACATACAGTCATCATCAGATATCATTATAACCATTTTCAATCATAACTTTCAAATCTATTTTATACAGGAAAACAAAATTTTCCAAGCATCATCTTTTTGCTCATAATTTTTTCCTCTGCAGCTATAGATATCAGTCTTCCTTATGGGATTACATCCATGCCATATTCAAGACCATCCTACCTACAATTTTTTTGATTTACATTCATCCAAAACAATTTGTCAGAAAATTATTAAATTATAATTCCCAAAATTGTTTTATATAGGAAAAATAAAATTTCGAGACATGAGCTTCTTCTCATAATAATTTGGCTCTTGCAGCAATAGGCATTGGTCTTCTTTATGGGCTTACAACATTGCCATATCCAAGACCCTTTCTTCCTGCAATTTCAACATTCTTCAGCCAAACAAATTGTCAATATCTCATGTACAAGTTATATATATATATATATATATATATATATATATATATATATGGTAACAAGTGATCTCGAAATTGTTTACAACTAGAATTCAATTACTTCCATCAATTCTTGACATTAAATGGAATTCCAATATTGAATGGAATGAACCTATCATTCTTTACACATGTATTATCAACCAGTTTTTTCTTTCTTCTATCCAGAAATATTTTTATTACTCTGTCTCCCCCAACAAAGCTTTTCTGTAAATTATCATTAAGTAGTTGCTTTAACCTGCAACTTTCTTGTTGTAATATTTAACAGTTCCTCAAGTGTTTTCAACTTCACGAGTTAGCAATACTCACATCATTTCAATTGTTAGCATAATCATTTCTATGTTATAGAAATATATTCATGCATTCACCAGAATGCATTCAATAATTCTTGTAATACCACTTGTAATATTTTCAATAGCTCCAAAAATTGATCTTGGAATTGTAACAAACAACAATCCAATCATATTCAACTAGTACTCATATAAAATATAATGCATCTATCCATCATTATTTATTTTCAACACCACATGCTTTTAATAATGAAAGAATTAATTACTAAATAAAATAACAATCGATATGTCAATACCCATGGCCACATCTATACAATGAATCCATGCATTGGCTACATAATACCACATAATTATGTCATTCATTCCACCACGATGAGTTGGAAGGTATGGCCAACACCTCCACACATCATCCACACACTTCCTACTGCTTTCCTGACTATTTGGATACCTTCCTTTTCAACCCAAACACAACACCAACTATATAATTCTCAGGTTCTCTTCAGTGTCAGCAAGGAGGTTGCATTCCAAACATCAGATATACAATAGATACCATTAAGCACTCGCATAGTGATATATCCCTTCCATATCCAACCATATTATGGTCTCACACATGACTAGCTATATGTATATTCATTGTTATAGAAGGAGTATGTCTCCTGAATTAACTCGGTTATGATACCATAACCAATCATAACAGAATACACAACTAACATTTTATCTAAATGCATTCTAGAATCAACAAGATTTACATACTCTAGGCCTTTGGCCATTATATATCAATTTAAATATTGAAAATTAACTGAGGGAATTCTTACCCCAATCCCCTTCAACATGTATGCATCAACAGAAACTAAACACATACATGCATGGTTGTTATCAACATACTTGTTTCTATGTGACTAACTGATATTTGTAGAAACTCACATAATTCCTCCTTCATCATTTTGATCACCATTCCTTCCACCCTCGTGGATCTTCACCTATATGGGAATTATAAGCAACAACAACATCCACATCCTTAACCTTGCTATATCTTTTTTCCTGAATACATAATCCATCATTAGTCATACTCAATCATTATTTCATAATAATAGACTATTCTAAGTTCACAATCCTGTTACATGCTTATCCAAGCATGTGCAATTACACATCCATATGCACCAAGCATTTACGGTCAGCATGCCTACTAATGCATATGCATTTTAACTTCATTTTATGCCTCATGCACTCTAGTGGATTTTTGTTTTAATTCACTTATTTATTTATCTATATATGTTTTAGTTGGATGTCCTTGAACTCATTCAAATCCTTGTTTCCTTGTGTGATCCCATTCTTCTCATATGCACTATGGTTCCCTGGTCTAAACACTTTCCAGTCAAGTTTCACTTGGCCATTCTGCATTCCAACCAATATGTTTTATTTTCAATAGCCTCTCCTAGGCAGTCATATCCAAATTTACCTTTATGAAACATTACAGCACCCTAGAATGAAGTAGCTCAAAACTTCGATCACTTTACTACCACAACACTCTTGAATCAAATATTGTTACTCCTAGTTGTCCATTAAGTTACTTCATTAACCTTTCCCTATGAAACCATACTTTTCACACTTAATCTTTGCAACTGTATACACCTATCTTCCTTCAAGGCTAGGTAGTCATACCTTTCCTTTATATGCCATTCATAGAAATTTCTAATCTGCTATCTTCATATCCTATGTGAGGATTATTTCTTTGGTTTTACCTATAATTTAGTCATATCTTGTAGTTGTTGACTAATACTTTTGTTCCACTATTCTTGAGTTCTTTGTCCACCTTTCAATTACTTTCTTTGTAGCTATTTATTACCTCATCCAACTTCTGTAAGCTCTATCATGATTCCATGGCTCTAACGTCTGATCCTATTCTTGAATTGATCTATTACACCTCTAATCATGCCAAAAACTACAACCAATCAACTGGTTAGAAATATACACATCATACAAAATTTTCAATTAAGCTTACAACTACCTTTTCTATTTACTTCATGAATAAAATTATATCAATCTTCATATTAAAACAATTCCCTGTTATTTTCCTCTAAATCCTCTTAATCATCTTTCCAATAACTGTACTCTCACCCCAATTCAATATTGGAGCTTAAATTTAGGGCTCCCTGAAAAACCACTTTCATCCCCATTAGGTGATACAGAAATTGAAATATGCAAAGGTGCTTCTTTCAAACCACGTCCACGTGACCACGGATTGAGATCGTGGGATTCATCACCCTTTAGCACCTCGCTCTATGTTTTCCTACACATGAGCTTGCGTGAACAACAAGTCTGAGGGTTGGTTTACTTCCAGACCCGTTTTACCTTATAATGAGACCGAAACAGGGACCAAGTCCTACAGACTATGGACTTCATTTGTTTTCCCCTGTCAACTTTTGTTTTCCCCCAGAGTTACACTTCACCAAAGCATTTAATAACTCCACTAGAAAAAACAGACAATCAATATTTAATCTCACGTTGAATAGATGGTCCTTCCCCCATCTAGAGGCTTTAAAGATATCAATGGCTACGACTTAATCAAGCCTTGAGACAAAAGGCTCTCAACCAATTTGGAAATTTGGTGCTCTAGGCCTCCAGGATATTTCCATTCCCGAGTCTTCCACTTCCCCAGAGTGAAAATCCTTTTAAGTACTTACCTTATTCATCCATGGATTAAATGGGTGGTTAAGAATTAATCAAGTGTTGATACAGATGGTTCTCACGCACTCTGGAAATTCAACACCCTAGGGCTCCAGGATAATTCCATTCTCGAATCTACCACTTCCTTGGAGTGATAATCCTCTGAAGTGCCTACCCTACTCTCCCTTTGCTTGATCTGATGGTTAAGAAAGGTCTTGAACAAAACCTAGATCGATGGGTTCTGTGCCTTCATGACTTCGGGCTTTGACACTTTCCACTAAAAGAAACTTGGAAACCCTCGAAGTCACATACTCTCGGAGATGACACAACACGTTGATGTCACCCAGGGTGATGTGGACCCATGGCACATGTGCCACATGTTACTCAAAAATAGATATATCGGGGTCTAAAAGGTGATGAATCCAGGTGACACGTGTCCCCACATGACCCCCTGCCACGTGGTACAAGCCACATCATCAATCAAATCCGAGACTTCGGAGCTTCAGGCTTCAGAAGTTTCCCAAGTCCAACACATGCTACGTCTTGGATAGTTGAACACTAAAATAAATCAATGGCTCACACTCCTCACACAACCAACGAATGTGATTAACTATGGCCTTCGAGCTTCGGGGATTCTTCCTAAAAATGACCCCCATACTCCCAAACTACTGAAATTTGAAGTGGCGAGGTTCCAAAGATCCAAAATTCACTATCCTCTGACCCTTTCTAGATCTGACTGTCCTAAACACTCATGAAGTCCTTCCCTCGATTTAATGGTCGACAAAAAAAATTGAGACTTCGGTGCTCAGGGGATTTGGGTTATAGAAGTTTATCAAAGTTTAAAAATCTTGAAGCGGTCAACGTCAGGTGACCATGATCAATAGTGGGGATCCTTTTGTGCCTCCCATTAGATCAGACAAATTATAGGACTTCGTGACTTCAGTCTTTGACAGTTCAGGCTTTGTCAGCCTTCCAAGATCGTCGAAGCAATGAAGTTCCAGAGTCTTACCTTTCGCACTTGGCCTCGATCAATGGTTGATGATCAACACTATATATCCAATGGTTTATACTTAACCTTACCCCAACCTCTAGTTTCACCTTCATCGGACGACCCTTGTTCACCTTCCCTCTGATCCAATGATCTAGATCTCTCTTGATCCCACGGTGGCAATCACTCCCAAATTCGAAAGGTACGGTCAAGATCCTTCGATCCCTTACAAAGGATCTCTAATGTTCTAGCTTCTACGCAAACTCTGCAACACCATTCCTCATGAGCTTCATGATTTCAAGGTCATAAATAAATCTCAACCATGAGACTCTGACCAATAGATTTGGCCCATATCGACCTAGTGTTTCAACCGGAAGCTCTGATACCAATCTGTAATGTACCCATCCACCCATAGGCCAAGATATGTTACTTAATCATACTGCAACACACCCAACAACCAGCAGACGAAGCACGCTACAGTCCCAAGACTCAGTTCTTTGATCTTATATCGAAATCAAAAGACTTTTCATTAATAAAACAAGCATGAAAACCACATACATAAGACAAGATCCTCTCCACAGCATAAAGCAGTAAACAATGTGCCATGCACAACAAATAACCAGCAGATAGGCACATTAAAAATACATATTTCAGATATAATTAGATGCACAGCGGAAATAAAGATTACATAGAAAACACAGAGAGCATTTATCTTTGCAAGTAAAAGTTCACCAAATGGATGCAGACCAAGGACGTTCCTCCCAACCATAGAAATTGTTGTTCTTTTACTCTCAACAACAGGTCACCCCCTATCCATGGATATGAATCCATAAGGATGGGTTCTAGGCCAATTCTAAATACATAGTAGTTGGCTAACTATCTCTCAGGTTTCCCAACCACACAACAAATCTAAATTTCTATCTCTCTTTTCCCCTCATCCTGCACAACCCAAATAAATGAACACCTTTATCTACCATACAGTCCCTTAGGATGTCTCCATTTCTCTTCAGGGCTCCAATGCTACTGGATAGGAAATCTCCCTATTGGAAACTCCAAGGATTCTCAGTTATGGACAGTTCTATCTAAACTTCCATCAAGCTCATAACTAACAAGATTTTCAGAACTCAAGCCATCACAGTCCTTTTAACACTCATAGAAATTGAAATTACACCAACCCTCTTCTACCTAACCTACTCAACCCAAGAGAATGGACCCCCTTATCTGTCGCATAGTCCCTCGAGTTGTCCATCTCCTTCCAAGGCTCCAGTGCTTCTGGTCAATAATCTCCATGCTGGGACTCTCAGGATTCGTAGTTGTGAGAAAAATTAACCAAGAGCCACCCAAACAACCATTCATATCCATGCTCATACCAAGAGCACACAAAATATCCAGAATGAGTGAGGAAAAAGGAAGAAGAAGAAGAAGAATAACGAGGAAGAAGACAAAGAAGAACGGGGAAGAATACGAATAAGAAGAAGAAGAACCCCCAAAACATCTCCCAAGGGAATTTTATATAATTACATGAAGACAAGAGCCACATGACCTCCCTCCCAAAAATCTCATCTAACCACTTTTCTCCATAAAATCAATTATGGGTAAATAAAAATATAATAAAAATATTTTATCCCCTCAAGCCCCCTCTCTCATGGAATCATATCCCCCTATCTCTTTTGTCCTTGTCTGTCTTGCAGCCAACGATATATTTTATTAATGTATATGAAGTATTACATTTCTTAGGCACTTTGGCCCTTTTTCAAATTTACCATAAATAAATATTTACAAGAAATTTTTTTAAGAATGAAGGGGTGGAGTGGAACGCAAGCAACTGAATCTGGAAAGAAGACAAGAAGAAGTTATTATAATTCAATTATGCTTTTCTAATTAAAGAATTAGTATAACTAGATGAAAATATGATAAAGAGGGAAATATGTGATTCAGTGTAGACTTACTATGATGGACTCTCTCTCTCTTTTACTTGCTTATTGATGTGCCTTTTGTACCTTTTCTCATTGCGGTTAGGTGGTCAATTGTAACTCCTTTCGTTGGTATTTCAGAAACCTTAGCAATAGACTTTTTTAACCACTCTTCAATATAATCCCTTAATGGAGGAACTATCACTTCTTGTTTCACCTTTATATTAGACAATTTTCCCTCAATTTCTCTATAGTTTATAGATAAATTTTGCAATGTCTTTTTAATATCTTCATTTTTATTAGTATATTCAACAAGCCAGTTGTCAATGTGATCATATGTGAACTCAACTATGCTATCAAATTTTTCAGCCAATGCCTTTTTTAGGCCTTCTATTTTTTCTTCAAACTATTGTCGGTTCATGAGCATTGAACTTGATATTACCTTAGGGTTTGATATTTTGATGGTGCTATCGACGATATCCAAGCCAACAATATTTGAATATGTTTTTTTCCTTTTTCGTGACACATCATTTAATTGACTCAATAATCCCCTTATTTTATTAACTCTTTTGATCCAACATGCCTTTAATTGGTTCACACAAATTTGGGAGGGAAAATCTTCTTATTTTCTTTTTTTGTCAGTCATCACCGATACATTTTCTATGAACATTGCAACTCCATCTGTGAAAAATCCTTCATCATTCTTAAAATATGCATTCAAATACCCTTTAGTATTCAGGATTATAAGGCCGAGAGAGGAAAATATTTTTGCCAAGTCCCATAATTCTAAAATTAATGACATTCTTTTCTTTATATTTTCTTCGACAAAATGTCGAGTGGCAACATTCAAATTTGAAATTCCTTTAACTCTTGAACTTGAATCTGCAATTTATTCAAAACTTATATCAAGTTGAATCACGACAACAAGGGTGGCCAGAATAGGTGGAGGCATGAGGGCTTCTTCCGATTCCTTGAATCTTTCTTTTATCCAAACATTTTCTTCTTCCATATTAGCTATTGAGAAGTCCAATGTGTCTCCTGTGACCTTGTAAATTGAAGAAAATTTTGATGAAAACATGTTTCAGGTGGAAATGTAAGACTGTGATTTTCCCCTCCTACTCTTTGATGTACTTTCAAAAACCATTTTCTTTGAATATTTTTCAAATGAGGCACTCTGTACAACAAAGGTTTCTTCATCAGAAAAGACTTCATCCTAGACAACTATTGTAGAAACATGTTGTACATTTTCATGAGTAGGTTCGTCTTTGTCTGGGAAGTGGGTATTCTTGATTTCAACATCTAGGTCCATATCATCCAACAAGATATCATTTTTAGGTGATTTTGTATCTCCTCCTTCTTGCTAAGAATTGGTTCTTTTCCTTTTAAATTTTAGCTTATGGGGGTTTTCTAAATTTCAGGAAATGCAGGGAACGTCCAAACTAATCCTAGCATAAGAGAAGTAGAATTTAATCAAGAAAGAAAATGACACAAGCAATCACACAGTACACCAATATTTTACCCTATAAACCCTTAATCGAGAAAAAATGCACTCCTTTGAGTGTTCCTCTCTCTGGTTGTCTTATTCATTCAAAATAAAAGGCTACATGTATAACCTTGGTCCACACCTAAGACACAATCGACATCATACCCTCTTGCACATGCAAGAAAAACCATGTATCAAATTAGCTATATAACATATGTATGACCAACAACCTACACTTTAGACATGCATTTACCTCCAAAAGTGCATTATATGATTACCTTACAACAACAACCTTTACAGACTTACAACATGCCTCTTTATAGGCTTTACAGTAGAAAAAACCCTAAATATTGGTGCCCAAAAATGGTTACAGATCCATGTATATCATTGGCTACAAATCCCACAAATCCTAGCATAATGTTACAGTCAACGCCAAGTTGGGTTTACCAGTTGGCCTTCATTAAGTCTCTAGTTGTTCATATCACACCAACACTTCGACCTCTTTTCATTTGAATTGTCATCGATGTCTTCAACTTTGACTTTACCTAGTCGAATTCCTTGACTTTTGACTTGCTGTCGCTCTACCTCAACTTTGACTTGCTATCAATCCACCTCGACTTCGACCTGATGTAGATGTTATCGATCCACCTCGACTTTGACTTTCACTACAAAGAATATAACAACCCAACATTCTCCCACTTGTTGTCTTCTTTGCTTAAATAGGAGATTCCTGAACTTTCTCTCATAGACCAATGGAAGCAATGCCCATTGTCTCTCTTCACCAAGAGAACTTCAAAGCACTCACAAAACTGGTCAATGAGTCTGCTATGTTTTCCAACATGTCTACTTTCTCCAGTAGCACCTTGTTAATTTCCACCATATCTCTTACGAAATGGTATTGTACATCAATGTGCTTAGTATTTGAATGATAAACATGGTTTTTTTCCAGAAATATTACACTTTGACTGTCATAACTTACCTTCATAGCTCTTTGCTCAAACTTGATTCCTGAACAAAACCTTTAAATCTATATTTCTTCTTTTCTTCCATGAGTGGCTGCCATGTATTCAACTTCTGTTTTCAATAAGGATATGACCACTTGTTGCTTACTCATCCATATTATTGCTCCACCAAACATCTTGAAGACATATTCGTTGGTCAACCTCCATTGGTCCAGATATCCAGCCCAGATAGCGTCGAAAAGGCCATGTAAATATACTTTACCACTGTCACCTGCAGTTTTTCCTTGGTAGCATATAGAATAGTCCTTCTTGCCACACAAACACCTAAATACTCTCTTGACAGTTGTCCAATGCTCCTTTCTAGGTTTAGACATATACCTGCTCAACATTCCCATTGCATGGGAAATGTCAGGTTGAGTGGAGACCATCACATACATTAGAATACCAATAAAACTTGCATAGGGAACATGTTCCATGTCCTTTATCTCTTCCTGTGTATTTGGATACTATTAGCAGTAAGCCTTGCTCCCAGTGGAATTGGCTCCTTCACGAGTTTGTAATCCTACATGTTGAATCCTTTCAAAATTGTTTCAATATACTTTGTTTGATTAAACCAGATATTTCCAGTGGCTCGATCTCTCTTAATCTTGATTCCCATAATGAAGTTAGTTGCCCCGAGATCCTTCATGTCAAACTTTGAGGATAACTACTTCTTCACCTCCTTTATTGCATCCATGTTGTTTCCAATTAGCAACATGTCATCGACATACAAAGCTACATATATGAAACACCCACCTTCTTCCTTACAATATATGCAGTGATCAACTTTTCTTCTCACAAATCCAAAACTAAGGATGTATGTGTCAAACTTTTGGTACCACATCCTTGGAGATTGATTTAGACCATAAAGGAATTTTTTGAGTTTGCACATCAACTCTTTCTTTTCCTTTACTACAAATCCTTCAGGATGTTTCATGTAGATTTATTCTTCCAAGTCCCCATGTAGGAACGTTGTCTTCACATCCATCTATTCTATATCCAGATTGAATGTTGCATCCAGAGACATTAGTATTCTAATGGAAGTTAGTTTTGAAACAAGGGAAAAAATATCACCAAAGTCAACTCCTTCAACTTGGGAATGTCCTTTCTCTACCAGTCGAGCTTTGAACTTATCGAATTGTCCTGCAACATTCATATTCTTCTTGAACACCCTATTGTTATAGATGGGATTTATTCCACTAGGCAACTTGACTAAATCCCATGTCTCATTCTTGTATAAGGATTCAATATCTTCGACCATGGTGTCTTTCCGTAGCTTACCCTCTGTTGATTCGACTTCCTCACCGACTGACATGGAATCATCATCAATGGAAGTTAACATGAATGAAGAATGGAAGTCAAGTAGAATATACCTTTCAATTAGTTTTCTTATTCTTTTTTACCTACTTACCACCTGAGTCAGTTTTTCCACCTCTTCCTTTTATTCAATCGACTCATCTGAATCATCTTATTCATTCCTCAGTTCAAACCGCACCATATTAGGATTATTATCAGTAGGAACAACTTCCTCATGATCAGATTTACCTCTGAATTCTATGAATACCACATATCGACTGTACATTGTTCTCCTTGATGCAGGATCCAAAATCTTATATCCTTTCATCCCTTCTTTGTATCCAATGAAAATACATTTGACTGCCTTCTTGTATCCTCTTTTCCTTGGGAATATGCACAAATGCATTATAGCCAAATACTTTGAGATGTTCCAATGAAGTATTCTTACCCTACCATACCTCATTTGGAGTCATGTCGACTAGTTCCGATGAAGGAGACATATTCATAAGATATCTTGCAGTCTCAACTACCTTCGCCTAGAATTATTGTGCGAGTACAAGACCATTGAGCATGCTCCTTGCCTTATCCATCAATGTTCTATTCATTCTCTATAAAACTCCATTTTGTTGTGGGGTATATGGTGTGTTATTATGGCGTGCTATGCCACACTGCTCTTTGAACTGATCAAATTCCTTTCCACAAAATTCACTACCATTGTCAGTCCTTGTCATTTTAATCCTCTTCTTTGTCTAGTTTTCCACAAGACCTTTAAACTCCTTAAATCTCTCAAAAAACTTTGATTTATTCCTTAGGAAATATATCCATGTCTTCCTAGAAAAATAATCTATGACAGATACATAATATAGGGATCCACCAAGTGAAGGAACTGTAACCGGGCCAAACACATCACTATGCACCAGTTCTAAAATCCCATTTTCCCTTGTCGCTACAAATGGGAACCTCACCCAACTTTGTTTCCCATATATGCAATGTTCACAAAAGTTGAATTCTAAACCACATTTAGGAAAACACTCGAACATACCTTTTCTTTGCATAGCTCGAAGTCCTTTTTCTCCAATGTGTCCCATCCTCTCATGTCATAACCTTGTCGAGTTGAGTTCATCATGTCTTTTCGAGTCAGTTTGAACCGATTTGGCTTGATTTCAGTCTATTTGTGCCAACTTCAAGTCAAGTCTAGTCATAGTCAAGTGGATTTCAGGAGCAACAATGTTGTTGCATCTAGTCAAGTCAACATTCCCTACTATCTTATATAGGGCACAAATACAAACTCCTTTCATTAATACCATCACACCTCTAACCATAGTACACAAATACTTATGAAATATAGTATTCACACCTACATCACTCATATTTCTCACAGATATCAGGTTTCTTTCCAAACCTGGAATGTGTAGCACACCTGGAAGGGTTATTTTCCTCCCATCGTGCAGTGTCAGTCAAAATCTTCCTTGTTCGACAATTCTGGTTGTCGAGTTGTCCCCCAAGAACACATCACCCCCATCATATTGTTCATATTCACATAACCATTCTTTTTGTGGTGTTATATGATAGGATTCTCCTTATTCAATCAACCAAACATCTTGATCTGACTGTGTATTGGTTGATGCCAGGTACACATCACCTCCTTTTTATGAGGTCATCCTTCTCTCAGTCGACTGCTTCTCGTCAATTCTAGAAATTACTTATGTTTCCTTTGACTTATAGTCCTTTTTATAATTCCCATCTTTACCACATTTCCAGCATCTTCACGCCGACTGAACTGGGGATTTAGATATACCCTTCGACTTGAACTTTCTACTGGAGAATCCTCCTTTATCATTGTCTATCGTTCAACCTCTCACTACCATAACATCTTTGGTTGATCCTTCCATGTTCTTTCTTCTCATTTCTTCTGACACTAGCGAAGCAACCATGTCCTCTAGCGCTAGTGTGGTTGTACTACTCCCAATAGCCATGACTAAGTTATCGTAGGAGTCTGGAAAAGAAGATAATAGGTTGATACATTTATCCTCATCAGTGATATTTATATCCACAAATGATCACTGGATTAACATGGTGTTAAACACATTTAAATGCTCAGTCACTGAACTACCATCACTCATCCTCATAAGATACAGTTTATTTTTGAGAAACAACTTATTTACCAGAGATTTTGACTGATATAAGATTCCTAGCTTGTCCCACAGTTTCTTGGTTGAAAATTCACCTGGTACATTCAACAGTACTGAATCTGCAAGATAAATCCATATCATACTTATTTCTTTTCTTTTGAGTTTCTGTCATTCTTCCGTCGACATTCTTGTCGGTTGGGTACTTGGACAAACCGTTGTCCATTTTTCTCAATACACAAGAAGATCTTCTATTTTAAGCTTCCAAAGCTCAAAATTATGGCCATTGAATCTTTCCATCTCTATTCTGGAATTTCTCTCCATTATTTACTGTGATCGTTAAAACAATTGATGACTTACGACTCTTACTGTACCTAGGTTTTAGTTCTCAGATTAAATATTTGCAAATCAAGATTTGATATACTTGCCAAAGAATAGCACCGCTCTTATAACTCACTTGTCAGGGAAAACCTAAGCTCTGATAGCACATGTTAGGAAATGCAAGGCACTTCCAACATAATCCTAGCAAAAGAGAAGAAGAATTTAATCAAGAAAGAAAATGACACAAGTAATCACACAATACACCGAGATTTTACCCTCAAAACCCTTAACCAGGAAAACCAACATTTTGTTGAGAGTTATACTCTCTTGTTGTCTTATTCATTCAGAATAAAAGAATTAATTGTCTAACCTTGGTCCAAACCTAAGACATAATCGACATCATACACTCTTGCATAGGCATGAACAACCCTGTATCCAATTCGGCTTACATATGCATGACCAACAACCTACACTTTACACATGCATTTACCTGGAAAAGTGCATTCTATGATAACCTTACAATAACAGCCTTTATGGCCTTACAACATGCCACTTTATAGGATTTACAATAGGAAACACCCTAAATATTGGTGCCAAAAAATGGTTTCATATCCATGCATATCATTGGCTACAAATCTCGCAAATCTCAGGGTTTTGTTACAACTGACTCCAAGTTCGGTTTATTATTCGACTACCAATCAGCCTTCATTCGATCTCTAGTTGTTTGTCTCACACCTTCACTTTGACCTCTTGTTGGTTTATTTTCCATCGATATCTTTGACTTCGAATTTACCCTGTCAGCTTCCTCGACCTTAGACCTGTTGTTGATCTACCTCGACTTCGACCTGTTGTCGATCCACCTTGACTTCGACCTGATCTCTATGTTGTTGATCCACCTCAACTTCGAATTTCACTACAAAGAATATAACAACCCAACACTAAATTCCCCTGAGGAGGGTTTATCTCTTCATCATCTCTTGAATTATTGCTCAAAGTTTTTATTTGTTAGGCCACTCCAAGATGATGGTTTACCTTAGGTAAAACAATTTTGTAGGAAATGGAGGGTGATTGATCATTCTTTTCACTAGAGGGTTTGCCTTTATCTTTGTTATTTTATGTGCTACTTACAATGGTCTCTATATCACCAACATTTATACCAATTTCTTGAACATGAGAGTCGTGAATATCACCATCTTCTCCAAACATAAGTGCATTTATAAGTGAAAGACTGAGCCCAACTGATATTATGTGGTTATAATAAAGGTGATCATGGTCCAACACTATGATCTCTTCTGCAAATATCATGTTAAATTGATCAAAATATGAAGCATACTCATCAATATTGGAAATTCCTCCTAAAATATTTTTTCCAACTTTCCAAGGCAGAGGGATAAATTATTTTTTCCTTTTTTCATAAAAAGTATGAAACCATAATTTGTACTTTATTTCCACTTCTATGATAAACAATTTTCCAGGCACATCATAGGGAATAAATATAGGTTTTTTCGTGAGAACAAAAAATCCCGATGATATTATAATCATCCATTTTTTTGAGAACCCCCTTTCCATTTAGAAAAGTGGATGCTTCCAAAGAGAGCCTGGAAGTATCATCTCCAAAGAGTAATTTCTTGAATTTAGACACAAAGTTATTATATACTTCATAAAAATAATAACCAACTTTATGTCTCTACAGAGCTTGATATATCATAGTTACAGGGTCTACCTTTGAATTCACCCTTTTGTCGATACTTAAATCTTTTAAAACATGACAGTGCATGATAGTGAAGATCAGATAGGATGTCATATATAACTTCTTTTCAATTTTGAAATTTATAAGGGTCCTTCAAATAACTCAACTGAATTTTGGATATGTCTTCTGGAATTGAGGCAGCATCGTGTAGATACTCTTGCAAGAGTTCAATTCCATTGTTTTTTCCCTTCAAGAAATTTCTGGCCTCTTCTCCTTTTTAAACCAAGTTCACCTCTGGCAATTTTAACATCTTCTTAAAAACCAAGGGCGCTAATGAAACAAGGGGGCCTCTTTGCAATGGGATGGTTCTTCTAATCTGGACGATTTTTTCAATGAAATAGGTAATGATATCTTTGCATTCAAAAACCTTAGGAATGCAACCGACGAGAGATATTCTTGATGTCCACACCTTATTTTTTCTCTATCTGGAAATGTTGAATAGTATTGATAAGACCTGGACCAATGGTATTTATGGTCTTATCTGGTGAATAGGTTCAAAGTATCCTCGCGGAATTGTTGTTTTCTTACGTCCATGTTCATAAAGTTGGAAAACTTATTCATGATATCAATTAGCATAGTAACATGACCCTTAAGTTATATTTCCTTGGTGAAAGCATTAACTTTAAATAAATTCATTTTCCTCGATATAAACATTATTAATTAACAACATTTTCATAAATGAATTTAGCAGTTGATTCCATGAAAATATCATTTAATGTGACTCAATAAATGTGAAGGAAGGGGACACATCATGGAGGGAGTCAAAGTGGAAAGTTTTCAAATGAAAATGCAATTCCGCAAGTCTGAGATGAGTGAAATGACTAAGTATTGAAATCTGGCGGACAACTTATGAGAGGTAGAAAAGTATTCGTGTGCAAGTCTGTGATAAGAAAAATAAACTAAGTGTCGAACCGGATGAAAAATGAAAAGGGAAATAAAAACAAGTCCGTGAATATGATGGAAATGTATAAGTATGTTAGGCAAGACAAAACAAAGAGAGGGGTGAAGGAGGTGTGGGATACACAACCAAGAAATTTTAAGGGAGGGGAAAATGCATGAAAGGAAAAATAGAGGAAAGAAGGGAAAACATATGTCATTCAACAATTGGCTCCAACTGTGGGATGATAGCCCCCTGTGAGTTGTCAGGGAACTAGAATCTTAAGACCAAGTGTCTTATATGTTGTGAAATGGGGTCAAAATGGTAATAATATACAAAANAAAAAAAAAAAAAAAAATTATGTACAAAGAGAAGAGAGAATCTCGAGAGAAGAAACTTTTCAAGTGTTGTTCGTTGACAGGAAACATCAACTTCTTCCCCTTCATATATTTCAGCATACCTGAGTTGAAACCCAAAATTTTCTCAATAAGATAAGGCCCAATCCAAAGTTCTTCAAACTTTGTATGCAATGACATCTTCTCTTTTTCCTTGTTCCAAAGTAACACTAATTCACCTTTCTGAAAATTCTTAATCGTCGCTCTTTGATCGAAAAAAATTTAACATTTTGTTGCCTATGTGATATTTTCTTTAGATCTTCATTTCTTTCTTCCTCCAATTTTAATAATTGATTCAATCTCTTATGAAAATGGGAAGTATCGTTTGTATCCTCAATGTTTATTGCATAAGTCAAAGCATTCAATTCAAGGTTGAGTGGAATTTTGGCTTCTTTTCCATAAACCAATACATAAGGGGAGATTCCAATGTTGTCTTTTGATCTCATCCTTCTTTCGCACAAAGCATCTATCAACTTCACATGCCAATATTTCTGATTTTGATCAATTGTCTTCTTCAGAATGTGGATCAGTGTCTTGGTCATTTATTCAACAAGCCCAATTCCTTGTTCATAGTAATTCGATGACTTCCCCATTACAATACCATACTCCCCACAAAAGTCAAGGAAATTTTCTCCAGTGAAAATTGAGCCATTGTTTGTGATAAACTTCTTCAGTACTCCAAATCTTGACAAAACATTATCTTTAAGAAATCTAATCAACTCCTCGGAATCATCCTTTTTCAGTGCCACTACTCCTTCCATTTCGTGAAGTAGTATGTGGCGGTGAGAATATACATATTCCCTTTACTTGATTTCATATTTATTGTCCCAATGACATCCAACCCCCATTGTTCGAATGGTTCTTCTACTAATATAGGTTGCAAAGGCATTTCAAACTTCTTCATCTTTCCTGAGATTTTTTACAGGAAAGACATCTTCTCACCATTGCATATGAATCCTTGAAAATTGATGGCCAAGAATATCTTCCCCTTACTATCTTATGCATTGTAGCAGTTCATGTGAAATGTCCTCCACACATCAATTCTTGGGCCTTATTTTCATCTACACATCTCAATAGCATGCCATCATATTTTCTTCTAAATAATATTTCAGCAATCAACACATACTGACTCTACTTCATCTTCAAAGCTCTTCTTTCCTTTGGAGTCACTATGATAGGAAAATGCCCAGATATTAAATAAAAGGTAATGTATTTATACCATTATGCACTAGATATGGATTTTCCAAGTGAGATTGAAGCCACTCCATTCAATACATCACTATCTGCAATGAGTTTAAACAATCCTTGTCCTTTGACTTCCTTCAAAGGATTGATTTCAACATCACACTCTTGAATTTTAGCTAGCCAATTCACCCACTTCCCTTCTCTAAATTGTTGATTCAGGAGAAATTTTACTAGTGAAGATGGAGCATATGTTATGAGATGAGAATTCAAAATGTAAGTCCGGAAATGTGCCACTTATTTTACAAGAGATAGATCTTGTTTCTCCAATTATGAATATCTTAGCTCATAGTCATGGAGGGTTTTAATCATAAAACGTATTGGTAATTCATAACCTTTATCATTTCTCTGCGTGAGGACTGAGGCGACAACACTTTCTGTAGAAAATGAATATATGATAAAATATTGCTTAAAATCTAGACTAATAAGTATGGGTGCGATAGTGATTGCTCATTTGATATTATTGAAGGCATTCTAAGTATCTGAAGTCCACTCAAATATTTGATCTCTTTTTAATAATAAATTTATCGATTTGAAAATACTTGCATAATCAGGGAAAAATCTTCTCACAAAGTTTATTTTCCCAAATAATGATTGTACCCCTTTCTTTGAAGATGAAGGATTAAGTTCGTTGATGGCCTTAATTCTTTCTAGATCAATAAAAATTCCTTCTTTACTGACAATGTGTCCCAACAAATTCCCTTTAGATATAGGGAACAAACATTTATTTGGATTTAGAGAGATCCCATATGACCTACACCTTTCAAAAAATTGTCTCAAATGATGAATATGTTATTCTCTTTCTTTTGAATGGATGGTTAGATCATCCTCATAATCCACCATAAATCTCCCTATCAAATCTTTGAATGCATGATCCATATCCCTTTGAAAAGTATCTCCAGTGTTTTTTAAACCAGAGGGCCTACGGGCATACTCATATGTCTCCCAAGGTGTTATGAAAGTCGTCTTGGGATTGTCTTGTTCTGCAACTAAAACTTGATTATACCCAAAAAATACATCGAACATGGACATACAAGTATATCCGGTAACTTGTTGAAGAAGAAATTCCATGTTAGGTGGAGGATAGTTATGTTTTATGCTTGCTTTATTTAAATATCTAAAATCAACACAGAGTCGAACGTCTCCAGTCTTGTTCCTCACCACTATTGGATTTGAGAGATAATTTGAATGTCTAATGGGATATATGATTCCATCATTTTTTTAGTTTCTCCAGCTCTTCTTTTATCAATGGCTTCAACTTGGGATTCATCATTCTAATTTTTTGCTTGAAAGGATTTGTCCCTTCTCTTAATGGTATAATATGTTGGAATATGGATTTGTCATATGCTTTCATATCATCACAACTCCATGAAAATACATCAACATATTCTTTGAATAAGGCAGTATACTAATCAATTTCTTTTGTCGTACAATCAATCCCAAGGTTTACATGTTTTGGGGAATCCTCAGTTCCAATATTTATTTTCTTTGTTTCTTTCACCTTTCGAGTTGATACTTATTCTTTGATATTCTTTTATTGATCATCTCTTGTAAAAAGAGATTCTGATTTTACGCAGTATTTTGAAATAGAGGCAACACTATTATCAATCTCCTCCAAATAATTTTCCTTGGTCAAGAAATCATTCAATTCTTCATCATTTTCAAATACCTGAAGGTATTACTGATTATCGGGCACCGAAAGTCTGAAAAATATTTTGACTTAAAATGAAATTTTACTTTGAATGTCATCTAGATTAGATAATGAAGTGGCAAGGGCCAATGTATCCGCCTTTTGATTTTTCTCTCTGAGGATGTACTTTTTATTGAATGAACAAAAAGCTTCCATTAAATCATTTACTCTTTTGACATATAAATTGAGTTTTTCCTTTTTGATTTTATATCTTTGAATGACTTGATTTATAATCAATTTAGAGTCGTTCGTTATAATCAAGTGTTCAATTTTCATCTCCAATGTTAGGATCATTCCTCGAATAAGTTCCTCATACTCTACTTCATTTTTACTACACAGAAATTCCAATCTGATAACATGTGGATATACAAATTTGTCAAGACTTTTAAGTACAATTACAACCCTACTCCCGAAGGTTGAACATGCACCATCAAATGACATTCTCCAATATCCAGTGAAAAAAACATCTTCTTGTTTCAAACTTTCATATTGTTCCAAATCAAGTATAGCATAATTTCCAATACTCGCATCTATATAATCCGACATCATTTCATTGTCTTTATTTTTGAATGAAAATGGTTTTATGGGATCACGAAGAACTTTTGTTAGCATGTTTACAGGAAGAGTGTGTTTGTCATTGATGGCAAGAATAGAAGGTGGAGTAGAAGGCAAGAAAGCTTAGCAGGAAGAATGATAGTGGTCGTTGGACCACCAATCTCGAATACCCGAAAACCATTGGATCATTCTAAGTGGAAGGACAGGATAAGCTAGAAGAGAAACATCGTAGATATATCGAGCCATCGATCTAAGAACATGATTGACGAACAACATTTTGTTCAGGTCAAAAGTTGTGAGGAGGTTACTATTCAAGGAATATCACTTTGGAAGAATTGACAACTTGAAAGTCAAATTACCCGAAGCCCGAAATAAAAAATGAATAAGGACCATCGGATATGGACAAAATGCCATGACCATTATATCAATGTCCAATGACCAGAGGAAGCACAAAGGAGAATTACAGATGTGATCTGTTGGATCTAAGTACTGAGGATAAACAACCGTTGGATCCAGAGATAAATGCACGAAGGTTAAGCCTTTGTATGAGAATAGGAGAGCGAACTTGTCAAAGTTTCAAAGTAAGAAGGGACCATTCATCATCAAGACTGATAGGTGGCACACGATCCACAACTCCAGAGTGAATCACTTCAGGATTTTATGGTTGGAAAGGAAACGAAAAGTCCCGAAGTCCTGAAGGACGAAGGTATGAAGTCTCTCTCAGCCCTCGATCTAAGATACATTTCGGTAGTTAGGACAACTGTTAGATCCAGGAGAAGAACATATGTCACATGAGGAGATCTACGTCAGCAAGGACACATGGTGCAATCAGATAATGAAAAGTGTGAAGTTGAATCGACATTTTAGGTACGTGCAAATCATGAATCTGAGTGACATGTGGCAGCTACTCAGGTCATGCAATGTCATCAAGTGACGTAATCAAGTTACTTCACTGTGCTATTTTTTACTTCGGGAGTTTTACCACCAGCAATTAGACTAAATTACCGAAGTCTCGAATGTCAAAGACCTGAAGAAGACCCTAGACATTGATTGCCAGGAGGGGTAGGTGTCATAGGATTACACATTCGGGTGGAAATACTCCAGGAAAATGCAAAGGAGAAAGGCTTTAAATCGATGAATCTTAAATAGCCAAAGCATCTGGAAGATGTCGATCTACGAGAGGACAGGTGTCACTAGATCACAAGCTCCGGGTAAAATGCTCAGAGGGAAGTCGAGTGAGGAGAAACTGAAATATAAGAATGTCGAAGGGAGAAGTCCCAGAGAGGAGGATAGTCGTTGGATTAAAAAGGATAGATGTCAACAGATCTTCCATTTCGAAATATATCCAGTCAGAAGAAATGAGAAGTTGAGATTTGAAATCTCTGAAGTCCAGAGACCCGAAGGAGATCTCGACTGTTAATCCGAGAGGGACACATGTCAGTGGATTGTCAACTCCAGAAGATTGACGTACGGAGGAAAGTAGGGTTTGAGAGTTGAAACTCTCGAATCTCGGATCATGAATTCAATCACAACCGTTGATCTGTAGAACTTGAAAGGATAGGTCTGAATCGTCAGTTCAGGAGCACCATCAAGATTGTGAGATCAACAGTCTCGTCGCATTGCAGGGATTGAAGGTGCGCGAACATTAATGAGTTAAGGGAGGGATGATATCAAAACCATGGTTTTGGATAAAGGACATGTGGAGGCTCAAGAAAAATTGTGGGGTGAAACAAAGTTTGTTTTAAACCACCTTTGGACGCATTCGTAATCATGTGGTCACATGCGTTCATCACCCAAGGTCATATCGAGAAAGGAGCTAGTGCTCGCTAGGCATTAGTTCAAACTTCAGGAGTTTAGAAGTTGGGAAATTCAAGGTTGACTCACATCCAAATACCCGAAACATGAATTCTTGAATTTCTTGGCCCCAGGTCACAACCAGTGATCACGTGGAGAGAGAAAATAGAGGAAGGAACTAGCATCGCTAAGATCCACTTCAGGTATCAGGAGTTGGGAGAATCGAGATGTCTCATACCAAGATTCCCGAAGTTGCGAGTCACAAAGCACCTGTTGGTTAGGTGTATGGTCACCGTCGATGGTCACGTGAAGGAAGGGGCTTAGAAGCCAAAGAAGCCAAAATTCATTGGTTGTAACTAACAGAGAAGACGAAGATTTGTGACTTCCATAGAAGCCAAAGAATCTTTGGATAACGACTATTGATGATGAACATATTCATTATAACCACCAGAGAAGACGAAGAGTTGGAATGATGATTAGGTAGAGTACTCTATGTGAGAAAGAAATTCATAATAGAGAAGATAGTGAGTTTTTCCGAAAGTGATGAATGTGGGTAGGATGAGACAGAGTGCATAACCAGAAGGGGAGATTTGTGGCGTGGTGAAGAGCACACAGAGGAAACATAGAGCATAAAAGGAAGAAGAGAAGCTGAACAATGGGTTTTTTTTGCAATATACCAGATATAAAAAGTATGCAAAACAGAAATAAAATGCTAAAAATGGAAGAATAACAGCAATATAACTAGAAAAATCACCACAATAACACTAAAATGATATAAGAATAACAACAGAAATAACACTTTGATTCTAAAAGCAATGTTCACGGGCCTCTTTGAGGGGGAAACCTCTAGTTGAGAAAATCTCTATTACAATAATATCCAATCTAGGGTTCTCATACCCTCGACTCCTATTTATACTAAATATGTCTATCAAAAGAAGCATCTAGAGGAAGATCCTTCTAGAAGAAGAAGCTTCTATTAGGTCTTCTTACATTCGACTTATTCTATTTTATTACAAGGCCTTATTAATATTGACCTTTATTACATCTAAATATATTGTTCTACCTATGTGCGGGTTAGGACCCTAACATGTCCTCCCCCTTAAAATCAACCTTATCCTCAAGGCTTGAGATGTGGAAATTGCTACAGAATAGTAGTTGGTTCCCAAGTGGCATCTGTTGGTGTTGTATCTTTCCACTAGACTAACACTTCCTTGATGGTTCTCTGACACAGGTGATGCTCACGCTAGTCCAAAACTACCTATGGTTGTAGCCAAATGGATCCTTCTTTGGCTAACTCAGGAAGGTTGGTTTGAATTTGGCACTGAGTTCCAATCACCTTCTTTAAGCATGAAATATGAAAAAAAGGATGTAGCTTCGAATGACTAGGAAAAGATAACTAATAGGCTACTTGTCCCACATGCTTGAGAATGGTATAAGGACCATAAAATTTGGGTGCTAGCTTCTGACAATGCTCAGCCCTGAGGGAAGTTTGCTTGTAAGGTTGTAGTCAAAGAAACACTTGATTCCCTTTTGCAAATTGACATTCAGAGCAACCTTGATCTGCTTGTTGCTTCATGTGATTCTGTGCCATGACCAAATTCTCTTTGAGGGTATGAAGAATAGCCTCTCAAACTGTAAGTGTTTGGTCAACTGCCTAGACCTTTGAGACACCAGGTAAGTATGAGAAAACTAAAGGTGGCTTCTGTCCATATACCGCTTCAAAAGGGGTCATGTGTGTAGCTGTATGGTATGAAGTGTTGTACCACCATTCAACTAGGGGTAACCATTGAGCCCATTGATTTTGCTTTTTCGAGGAAAACCACCTCAAATATGTTTCCAAACACTTGTTGACAACTTTCATTTGACCATCAGTCTGGGGATGATAAATTGTGTTGAGATGCAATTGGGTGCCTTGTAGCTCGAACGGTTCTTGCCAAAAATTGCTTGTGAAAGTTGGGTCATGATCAAAAACAATAGAGTGTGGCATTCCATGAATCTTAAAGACCTGATCCATGAAAATTTGAGCCACCATGGATGTTGTAAACAGGTGTTGAAGAGCGCAGAAATGAGCATACTTGGAAAGGAAATCAACAACCACCATGGTGACTGATTTATTTCCCGATTTGGGTAAGCCTATAATAAAATCCATAGAGATATCCTTCCAAATAACAGGTGGAATCGGAAGCGGTTGTAGTGCTCCCAGAGATTTGACTATTTCTCCCTTGTTGCATTGACACACATCACATTCAACGACAAAATTATGAATGTCTTGTTTCATACCATCCCAGAAAAAAGAACATTTGACCCTATCATAGGTTTTGGTGAACTCAGAGTTCCCCATTGTGGGTGTAGCATGAAGCTCATAAAGTATCGTGGATTTAAGCTTTGATTTTTTACTTAAATACAAACGGCCTTTGTAACGAAGCTCATCATGGAGCCAAGAGTACCCTGGGGAAGCTGGAGCATTGGACTACAATTGTTGGATCAGATGCGAACTTTTGGGATCTTGTAGCCATTCCTGGTGAATGGCTTGGAGACAATCTGGTACAATGAAGGAAAGAGAAGAAAGGGATCCTTCATCTTCATATTTTCAAGAAAGTTCATCCGCCACCACATTGTCTTTGCCTTTCTTGTAAATTATCTCATAATCATATCCAAAGATCTTAGTCACCCATTTTTGTTGCTCCGTGGAGGAAATGAGTTGTTCCAAAAAATACTTGAGGCTTTGATGGTCTGTCTTAATTTGGAAACATTGCCCCAATAGATAAGGGTTCCACGGATCAATGGCATGCAGAATAGCCAACATTTCCTTTTCATAGATTGATTTTCCCAGATTTATTTCAGATAGTTGCTTACTGGTAAAGGCCAAAGGCCGACCCTCTTGCATAAGGACAACACCAATTCCTTTCCCTAAGGTGTCACATTCCAAGACAAAGGTCTTTGTGAAATTAGGAAGGGCCAGGACTAGAGTGGTGCACATGGCCATCTTCAAGTTTTGAAAATCTTGAGCAGCCGCTGGAGTCCAAGCGAAAGAGTTCTTTTTTAGAAGACCAGTGAGAGGTGTTGCAATCTTTCCATAATTCTTAACAAACTTGCGATAATAACCTGTTAAGCCCAAAAATCCACACAAGCTTTTGAGAGTCTTTGGGTGAGGCCAGTATTGCATAACTTCAATATTTTTTGGATCCACCTTGATGCCATCCTTGCTAAACAATTGACCCAAGTATTCTACTTCTGAGGCGCCAAAGGCACATTTAGATTGTTTCAGGATAAGTTGGTGCTGAGAGAGTAGATGGAGAACTCGATACACATGAGAAAGATGGTCTGTCCAGGTTTTTCTATAGATGAGGATATCATCAAAGAAAAATAAGACAAAATGACAGAGAAAAGGATGGAAGACATGATTCATGAGTCTTTGGAAGGTGGAGGGGACATTACACAAGCCAAAGGGCATGACCAAAAACTCATAGTGGCCTTTATGAGTTCTAAAGGAAGTTTTGGGAATGTCTTCCTCTTTCATACATATCTGGTGGTAGCCCAAATGAAGATCAAGTTTAGTAAAGAATTGGGCACCACTCAATTCATCCAGGAGGTCATCAATGATGGGAATGGGAAATTTGTCTTTAATGGTAAGTTTTTTTAGGGCATGGAAGTCAAGCCACATTCGCCAAGAACCTTCTTTCTTCAGGACCATGACCACAGGAGAAGAGTAGGGGCTCATACTAGGGTGGATAATGCCTGCATTAAGGAGTTCCTTGACCATTTTCTCAATTTCATTTTTTGGGAAAAGGGGTGATGATACGGATGGATATTGGGAGGAAGGCTTCCGGGTACAAGGGGAATGGAATGATCATGAACACCACGGGAAGGAGGGAGTCCCTGGGGAGTGTAAAAGACCACTTGATGTTTAGAAAGGATGGCTTGGAGATCTTGCAGCACCAAGGGTGTCTTTGTTGCTTTTATGGCATGGAGTTGGGCAATAACACCAGAATGACCATTTTTGAACAGCTTTTCCATGCGATGGGAACTAATGATCTTAGGTGAACCAACGGTGATGCCTTGGAACTTATATTGGTGGCCCTCCTAGTCGAATTGCATGGTTAATTCCTTAAAATCCATGAGAATGGGACCCAAAGTCCTTAGCCAGTCGGCACCCAACACAATGTCACAATTGCCCATGTCGATAGAAAAAATATGAGATTTCAGGTGGTAGTCCCCAATTTGGAGACGCACATTTTCACAACACCCTCCACATTTCATTGAGCCACCATTGGCAATCATAATTTGGAAATTATTGACGACATGGATGTAGAAATGAGTTTCTTGCGCAATGCGACGATGAATAAAATTATGGGTTCTTCCACTATCAACTAGAATGATGACCTTCTGATGTTTGATGTAACCGATTAGCTTGAGGGTTTGGGGGGTGGAGAATCCAGTGAGAGAATTGAGGGAAATGACCGTTTCTACTTTGGGAGGGTCTGAGGGAGGGGTTATGTCAGCGGTTTCAGGTGACTCAGACACTAGGGGAATTTCAACATCCTCTTCTGAAATATCCATGGAGATGGCCATAAAAAGATTTTGTTCCTTACACTTGTGTCCCAGGAAATATTTGTCATCACAATTATAACAAAGGCCTTTAAGTTGGCATTCAACCATTTCATCCCTGGTCAATTTTTGGATCTTTAGTGGAGCGAAGGGAGTAGTGGGATTTACTATTTTAGGGCGAGGGATAAATGAGGGTTTTCGGTTTTGAGAAGATACAACCTGTTGTGCTTCTTTATCTCTTTTAGTAGCCTCCACCCAACTCTGAGGCTGAGCCATGAAGACATGGGCCCGAATATCATCCTTGAGGCCACTGATAAAACACTCTCGGAAAAAGGCATCAGATATGCCCTCTGTCCGAAAATCTAGCACTCAAATGAAGCTATAAAGTCTTCCACGGTTTCTGATTGTTTCAAATTTGTCAAATGACCCAAATGGTTGGTTTCAGTGTCAAAGCGTTCATAAAGCTCTTCCACAAAGTGTGTCCAAGCAATATACCCTTAACAAGAAGTTTTTCTCCATTGCCACCATTGCCAACGTTCTTAATCTAAATGGAGAACACCATACCGGAGTTTGTCCAAGTCATCTGTAATGTTGTATAAAGAGAAATAATGTTCCATTTGGGTTACCCAACCAGTGGGGTCTAAGCCATCAAATTTTTATGCAGACCCCGACCCTCAGACCAAGATCCGCATAGGATTGTTTTAATTCTCCTTAAGCCGAAGCGACTTCTTTGGCTCCCTACCAAAACCTTTAACAATTTTGATCCACAGGTCCTTCTGAAACCCCCTTATGTGAACATGCACAAGATGCGAGCTTCAACTCCTTAGTGACCATAGCGCTATGACCAGGCCTTACACACAAGCGCCTTTCACTACTCGTGATCTCGCGAGTTCGTGAGTCGAAGCTCTCGACTCCTCTTCCCTATTCGTCGATACCCGAGATGTCGATATGGGCATAGCCCCTCCTATAAATTCCCTCTACATATAACCATAGGCTAGGGCTAAGTTCTAGCACCTCTCGCTACTCGTGACCTCGCAAGTTGAGTTGTTGAGTCTTGGCACTCTACCTTTGTGAAACCCAGAGAGGCAATATCTAGCTTCCCTTTTGCACTTCTCGCAACTCAAAACTTCACGAGTTGAGTTATTGAGCTCTCCTACTCCTTCTTCATGAATCCATGAGACACGATAAGTCAATAGAAGGTTAACTCCTGCCCAGGTGACAAGTGTCCACCTTTTAACCACGCAGTCCCCACCTGATGGATATGCCACATGTTCACATGAGCCTCAACTCTCGGCACTTCGCGACTTCTACAGTCAAAAGTGACTCCTCTCAACCTACGAACCTTCGATATACGAGGTATCGAGAGGCCAGATCCTATGACTCTCCTTCTTCCCTGAATAACGGTTCAGATCTCATCTCGATCTCGTGACTCGGGACTTTGTAGAGCAAAGGCCTCCACCTTTCAGCTCACAATACCCGAATCCACGAGATGATCCTGATCCCTAGTCCTCCAAGTTCTCTTGATCACGCCACGTGTCCTCCAAATATGGATGGCCCTAATCTCTTTGGGACTTCACAACTCATGAAGTCAAAGGACTCCTCTACTTTGCTCCTGATGCCCGAGTCCCTGAGATATAAGGATCTCGTGACACGTGTCCTCCTAATTGACAGTTCTGATTTCTTTGGAGTCTCGTGAGTCAAGAGCTCCAATTCTTGCCTCTGTGTCTCCCGAACTCCAAGATGTCGAAATAATCCTTTCAAGACTTTCATCGAGTCCTCTTCTTTGCATACGAGGGTTAAACCTCATGCAGCTTCCCTGGATCCGATGGCTATCGATTATTCGTGCCCAGATCTGACGACCCAGATCCATTCCTCCTGTGTGCGCTTCTCTGCTGCTCTCTGGACGTGAAATTCCAATGGTCCAGATCTTCTTCTGTACCTGAATCAACGACAACTATGCTCCCTCCTTAGCTTGCATTTTTTCTTCCTCCTCCTTGGAAGATTCCAAGTTATCAAAAGCCTCGGCTTTTGTCCCTACTCCAAAGCCTCTATTCTTAGCCTCTATCTGCGTTCTCGAAAATGCTTTCCCTCCTGAGTTTTTCTTGAACCGGAACCCTCCAAAGGGTTATCTCAGTCTCTGTGATTCCTTACAGTTATGGCTTTGTGCATAAAAGCACTCTCCCTCCTGAGCTTTATTCTCCTTGAATCGTCGAAGGATTCTTCGACCTCTGTGCTCCTTGCATGTCTCTGTCCCTTCTGGAATTTGCTTGCTCTAAACTCGTGAAAGGATTATCGACTCCTACACTCCTTGCAGAGTCTTCACATGCATGAAGGTGCTATCTGTCCTGAGATTTTCTACTGCTCATACTTCTAAAGTCTCTGTCCCTTTATCTCCTTGAAAGGATGGAAATGCCCTCTGAAAACCTCCTACTCGAGAACTTCTTTCTGAACCTACAGGGTGTTCAGAAACCTTGTGAAGGTCTTCTTTGACACTCCCTTCTCCTTCAGAACTCTAAGAGTCCTCCCTATGCAAACTAGCACTTACTCAATGCCCTCCTGGAGGAGCTCCTGTAGAATCCCTCAGTGATTCTGATTTCTCCCTGAACCCACAATGGAGTTCTCCTCTGCACTTTGTGCCTATGCTCAATTCCCTCCTGGCAGAGATCTATAGAATCCTCAGTGATTCTATCTCCTCTTGAACTCAAACCATAGTTCTTCTCCTCAATGCAACCTATGCATCTTCTCAATGCCCGCCTAGCAGAGCTCTTCCAAAATCCCGCAGTGATTTTGTCTTCTGTTGTGTTCTCCTCTACACAGTATTACCTCCAAGGTATTTAGCAACCTTGAGGTTTGTCCCTGAGTTTAAAAATTTGGCTGGTGCACCCTTCTGGTGCGTCTTTTTCCAAATTCCATAGAATTGGAAGTGCACTTTATGCACTAGCTTTCAGAACCCGCAGTGTTATGTCACGCCCTCTTGGCATGAAGCCTCAAAGATCCCCAAAACCTAAAATCAAAGAAATCACATATAGAAGAATCTATTTGTCCCTGCAAATGCACATCTACAACATACATCTACAACATATAAACAACACACATAGACATTCATAAACACATAAAGACACATAGAAATTCATGCAGTAAATATGCTCTTTGTATTAATATGAAAATGTTTGTACAAAGGTGTTTGAGCTCAGACTTTGACAGAGTCTCGTCTCCTTCTCTATCTATTCTTTTTATGCAGAGATCCCTATCTCTCTCTCTCTCTATGCTACTCCAACTAACTCAAAACAATATCCAAAGATATTTTACATGAGGGGGATCTTCGAGCTCTTCCCTCCATCTCACCTACCCTATTCAATTACATTAAACTTACATTGAATGGGCTAGTCCAGATTGGATCTAGATTCAGCCTTACAACCATTAAAGGCTATCTACATCTAAAGCCTACGTATAGGCATGGCCTTTTGGCTCTAACAGCCTTATAAATATTAAATTCCCTTCATTCAAATTCAAAATATGAGAGGGTTGGCTGGCTGGCGCATGGCTGTCTTGGGAGAGATGCTCCTGCATCATACTCCTCTGCTGCAAAAATTCATGAGCCCCTACTCATGAGCTCCCCAACATCGTTGTTGAAATCCTCCTGGATCCCAAACAACTCTCTGGATCTATCCCTCTGCTCCATCTCTCTGTTGTTGCTTCCGCTACTCTGTTGCTATTGTCTCCCTTATGCCCATATTCTCCTTGCTAGTAGTCTCTATTGATCTCAACATCAGCCTTCTGATATCTTCCATCACCTCGTCCAGTTGTTGTCCTGGTTGGCTTTGTTCATGCAGTCTCTTATGCTGCAATTTCTTTCTACAAATGGGTAGATCATCATGATCTCCCATGCCATATTTTTCCTCTCTTGTGGTCTTAACTTGCCACTCTGTGGAAGATTCCAATTCTGCAAACTCATTACTGAGCTGTTGCTCAGCCTCTTCCTGTGACAGTGTTGTTGCTTCCAACTCTCCTGCTGGTGTATCTCCAGCTGCTCCTCAGACTGGAATTCACCTTCATCTTCTTCCAACTTGATCTGTTGGATGTGAATTCCCTTCACTTTCACCCTTCTCTCCAGGGCTTCAATCTCTTTGCACAGATCAGTAAAACCTACGTTGTCTACCTCTTCTTCGGCTTTTGCTACAAGCTCCAATGTTGCAATCATTTCAGCTTCCTGGTTAAAAAAATTGAGCCACTCCTCGGAATGCTCATTTTCTTTTGCTCGGGTAGTCATCAGTGGTTGCTCCATTTCTTCCTCCATGACAGTCTCTACTATATATCTTTCTTTTGTTGTTTCTTCAGCAACATAGACTTTTGCCTCCCCTGGGCGATGTGGCAAGAATATCCCAATTCCCCCAATCATCAGAAGATACCTATGATCCTCCTTCTTTGTCAGCTGTCCTTGCTAATATGAAATCAGCTTTGAGCTCATCTTCTCTCCCTTTCCATCCTGGCAGTATGAGATTTCTATGTTGCCCACTTGACAGTCTATGAGATCCCGTAATGATCTCTTCTCATTGCCCACCTGGAAATATGAAATTTCCCTGTTGTCCTCCTAACAATCTATGAGATCCCGCAATGATCTCTTCTCATTGCCCACCTGGAAATATGAAATTTATGTTCCACCCTCTTGGCAGTCTTTGAGATCAATTGATCCCATCTCCATCAGCACTCCCTGCTGACATGAACTCACTTCTGAGCTCCCAAGACTTTCAGATAGTCTCATCTCCTTTTCCCTGCCCACCTGGAAGTCTATGAGATCTTCTAGCGATCTCTTCTCCTCCTCATCACTAAGATTATTCCCAGCTTCTGGCTCACATACATGAACCATCTCCTCTTGTTCATCCTTGAGGCCTTCAACATGCCTCATCCATCCTCTTATCAACCTCCACTATCTTTTGGCCACCAATTCCTAAATCAACCACTTTAGCTTCATCTTCATGGGCCATTCATACACCCATATTGATCTTGCATCCTCAATGCTATCTCATCCATCCTCGCTCTAATCTTGGCAAGCTCTTTATCTCTAGCAGCGTTCTCCTGCTGCTGATGGATATTCTTTCCACCGTGTCCATGGCCTTCAGTAGCCATCTTCCTGTTCCTGCCTGCCCTCCTAGAAAACCTATTGTTGTTACTCTGCAACCTTGAGTGCTTCCATCTTTCTCATACAGTCCTCTGACTTCTTTCTGACTGCTGCCTACCTACAAACAGTCACCGCATAGTTCCAATACCCTGCCTTCCTCTGCCTATCCCTATAAGTTGCCTCTGATACCACAAATGATGTATATCATAGTATTCTCTTTCTCTTCTTGCTCCCTCTGCCTGAAATATACAAACAAAGTCAAGCTCCGATACCACTTGATGTAGACCCCGACCCTCAAGCCAAGATCTGCACAGGATCGTTCTAATTCTCCTTAAGCTGAAGCAGCTTCTTTGGCTCCCTACCGAAACCTTTAACAATTTTGATCCACGGGTCCTTCTGAAACCCCCTTATGCAAACATGCACAAGATGTGAGCTTCACCTCCTCAGCAACCACAACACTATGACCAGGCCTTACACACAAGCACCTTTCACAACTCGCGATCTCACGAGTTCATGAGTCGAAGCTCTCGACTCCTCTTCCCTATTCGCCTATACCTGTATCAGCATCTCGGGTATCATTGGCTTGGAAGGTGGGGTCTGGTGCTCATATATCAATTGGAAAGGATGTTATTGCGGGATATAGAAATTGTATATTTATATTGGATGGTTTAATCGCATTCCTACAGGAAATTGGTCGATCTAATTTAACCAAATTTGAGACCTTGCTAGTACAATAGTTTGGGGATAGGGTTGGATTTCATAGGAGACTTTGAATCTTGAAGCTCAGTGGCATCACCCCTTGTCTATTTATATTAATGAATTGAATTAGGCCCATGTTAGGTTATTGGAGGATGAAGACGAAGTGGTTTGGGATTGAAATAAATCGACGGGTCGCAATACATCCAAGATCGACTATAAACCCATGTTTTTCATGGTTGATATCAAATATATGTGATGCTATAAGAAGATTTAGAATATTAGGGGACTTCCAAAAAACATATTTTTTTTTGGTTTTTTCTTAAAGACCAGGTTTTGACTTGGGATAGGTTGCAAAAAAAGGGTAATCATGGACCGAGTTTATGTGTATTGTGCAGGTGTGCAGAGGAGAGAAATTCTCATTTATTCATGTCTTGTCATTATACCCATCAGGTTTGGATGGAGCTTGAGCAATAAATGGGATTCGGCCATCTCTCGGACAAAGACTCATTGAGAAAACATTTTCATGGATTCTTCACGGATTCATCCTTGAAATCACCTCATATTCTTCCAATTTTAGTGGCCTGGGGATTATGGTTGGCCTATAATGCAGGTTTGTTCGATGATAATATTATTCCTCCTTTCAAAGTCTCTCAACAATCAATGGCCATGTTTTCAAGATATAAGGGAGCTCGGCCTATGGGGAGGATGTAGATTTTAACCTTGTACAATTAATTACTGCAAGCAAATTATTAATAAAACAAAAAAGATACAATGGCCCACACACACACATTACATAGATATTTTTACCCTGGAAACCCAAATAGGGAAAAACAACAACCTATTTAGATTCGCACCTATAATCTTCTATTCATCACCTTCATTTTTTACAACACAGCATACATATAGGATCTCGCGAAATCCAAACCCCTAATCCATTTACCCAGATTAGTCAACAACCCTAATTCATTAAGCAAAAACATGTGCTGAAAAAATCACCAAAACATTTTTCTCGGGGGTTTCCGCCCCCAAACCCCCACAAACCTTCTAGCTGGGGGGTGCTAAGTACCCCCCAAACCCATTTTCTCCCATATCAGTGTACAATACATGGGATCATTTTTTTTAAAAACATAACACCTACCCAACATTCTTCCACTCGTTTTTTTATTTGCGTACAGGGGGTTACAAGATTACATAGTCAATAATAAAGGGAAGAAATTCCCATAGATCCTCTACACCAAGAGAACTTCTCAGTGCTCATAGATTTTGTTAATGAATCTGCAACATTCTCCAAAGTTTACACCTTGATCATCAACACCTTATTGTCTTCAACCATGTCTTTCACAAAGTGATACTAAACATCAATATGCTTTGTCTTTGAATGATAAGTTGGGTTCTTTTCCAGGAAAATTGCAATCTTGCTATAACAATTTATCCTTGTGGCTAGTTGTACCAACCCAACACATGAAAACAATATCTATAACCATACAAATTCCTTTCTTGCATGAGTGGCAACCATGTATTCATCTTTTGTAGTTGAGAGTGCCACTATAGACTATCTTTTGCTCATCCAACGGATTGCTCCTCCAAATAGGTTAAACACATACCCACTTGTAGATCTTCTACAATACAGATCTCCAACCTAATATGCATCCACAAAGAAATTTATTTCCAACACTCCATCCAATCCTGGTCTTCCTTGGTAGCATAATCCATAACTGGTAGTTCCACACAAATACCTGAAAACCCTCTTTACTATTGTCCAATACTCCTTCCATGGTTTTGACATATACCTGCTCAAAAATCCCACTACATGTGCAATGCCTAGTCTAGTACATATCATTTTGTACACCAAACTACCAACTGTAGTCACATATGGAACACAAGACATGTCCTCTTCCTCTTCCTATGTCTTGGGACACTAATCCACAGATAACTTTACACCTATAAGATTACGAATCTTGATAGGTTTACATTCCTACATATTAAACCTTTGCAATATTATATCAACATATTTCCTATGATTTAACCATAGTTTCTTATTTCCCGATATCTTTTAATTTCCATGCTGAAAATGAAATTTGCATCACCAATATCCTTCATGCCAAATTTAGAGGACAACTGAGTTTTCACATCCTAGATAATCTCCTTGGTGTTTCATATCAACAACATATCATCCACTTACAAGACCAAATAAATTGGATGATCACCAATTAATTTGAAATACACACAGTGATCCTCTTTGTTTCTTGTAAATCCAATTCCCAACATACAAATATCAATTCTGTTATACCACATTCTTGGTGATTGATTTAACCCATACAAGGACTTTTTCAACTTGCATACCATCTCCTTCTTTCCCTTCACAACAAATCCTTCTGGCTACTTCATGTATATTTATTCTTCTAGATCCCCATGTAGGAATGTTGTCTTCACATCCATATTTTCTACTTCAAAATCAAATGCAGTAGAAGCAAATAAAATAAAACTAATAGAAGTTAACTTGAAACAAGAGAAAAAATCTCACTAAAGTCAATTCTCTCAACCCAAGAATAACCTTTTTCTACTAACTGAACTTTGTATTTATCCACTTTTCCTTCTGCATTCATCTTATTTTTAAACACCCATTTGCTACCAATGGGCTTTCTTCCATTCGACAACTCCACTATATCACATGCCTCATTATTGTCTAAGGTTACCATTTCTTCAACTATGGCATTTTTCCAAAGTTTTACATCCTCTGAATCCACTACCTCCCTAACAATTCTTGGATGATCATCAGTAATAAACAAAGAAAAATTTGAACAGAAATAAGGTGGAGTATACCTTTCCAGTTTCCTTATTTCCCAAACTGATATCCTCAATATTGGAGAATGAGGATCTTCTTATTATTGTTATTGTTCTTTTGTAGAGTTTGATTCAACATCCTTCAACTCAAACTCTATTTTATCTGGTTCTTCCTTCCTTGGTAGGACTTCCTACTTGAAAACGTTTTTTATTTCTCTAATTTACACATCTTGACTATACACTAACTTTTTAGTTTCTGGGTTCCAAATATTATAACCTTTCATACCATCTTTGTACCCAATAAAGATACACTTTTCAATCTTTCTATCTAGCTTACTCAAATTTTCCTTTGGAACGTGAACATAGGCATCACAACCAAATACCCTAAGTTGTGTTAGAGAGGGTTTCTTACCATTCCATACCTCATGTGGAGTCTTGTCATTCAGTGTTGATGAGGGTGATTGATTGACCATGTAACATGCAGTACCCATTGCCTCTACCCAGAATTCTTGTCCTAACCAAACACCATTGAGCATGCACCTTGATTTTTCCATCAATGTCATGTTAATCCTTTTTGCAACTCCATTTTCATGAGGTGTATATGGAGTAGTCTTATACCTTGCTATACTTCACTTCTTACATAATTATTTGAATTCATTTTAGCAGAAATATCCACCATTATCCATCCTTGGCACCTTAATTATTTTCTTTGTTTGATTCTCCACAAGAGCCTTAAACTCTTTAAATTTGTCAAAGACTTCAGATTTCTTCTTGAGGAAATAAATCCATGTATTCCTCAATAAGTCATCTATAAATGAGACATAGTACACATATTTCCCTAGTGATGGAACCAACATAGGTCCAAACACATCACTTTGCACCAACTATAAAATTCCATCTTCCCTTGTTGCACCAAAGGGGAATCTTACCTGATTTTTCTTCCCATATACACAATGTTCACAGAAATCAAAATCTCGAGAGAATTTAGACATACCTTCAATCATACCTTTACCGTGTAGTAGTCAAAATCCCTTCTCTATGATATGCCCTAGTCTTTGATGCCACAACATAGTCTTTTCTCCAAATACTATAGGAATTTTTTCTTATTCGACTCCAATCTCAAGGAAAATGGAACTATTACACCCATCACTAATAGTGTTTCCCTACAACTTATACATAGTTCCAATCTGAACTCCTTTCAGCAACACCATTGCTCCTCCAACCATCCTATAGGTTTCTTTCTCAAATATTGTTTTTACCCCTGCATCATCCATTTTTATTATAGAAATCAATTTTTTTTCCAAACCCGAGATGTGCATAACACTAGGGAGTGTTCTAATCCTTCCATCTGTGAGATTCAACTAGACTTTTACTTTTCCTATGATTTTGGTTGTCGATTCATCACCTAGGAAAACATCACCTCCATCATATCGTTCATATTCCTAGAACCAATCCATGTGGGGAGTCATATGAAAGGATGCACCTGAGTCAACTATACATGCCTCATTATCTACATGTGTGCTTGAAGAAGCCAAGTATACATTTCCTTCTTCCAAGGAGGAGGTTTTTTCTTCTATAGAAGGAGCATATTCATATCCCTTTCCTCTCTCAACACTTTTGGATGTACATTGCTTCTTTTAGTTCATTTCTTTTCCACATCTCCAACATACTTTCACAAAATTTCTAAGAGATCTATATCTACCCTTAGATTTATATCTCCCACATGAGGATTTAGATATATTTCTTTCCTAGGAGAATCCTCTTGTAAATAATGCATATGTGCTCTGTCCTTCCATGTCTTACGCCTCATTTCCTCCAAAAAAAAATATGATACCACATCATCGAAACTTAAAGTAGTTGTATTACTACATATGGCCATGACTAGAAAAGAGCACAGTAAACTGATACACTTGTCTTCATCAGAAATATTAATATCAAGAGATAATAGCATACTTAACACAGTATTGAAGAAGGTCAGATGCTTTTTCACCAAGTCTCCATTTTGCATACATGGGTTATACGACTTCTTTTGTAGGAACAATTTATTTACTAGGGACTTATATTGATACAAAGTCCCCAACTTATCCCATAATTCCTTGGTTGTCACTTCCCCTGACACATTCAATAATATTGAATCTGAGAGACACAACCATATTTTGATCTTCATCTTCTAATCCAAATTTTTCCAGTCTTTTGTTGTCTTTCCTATAGGTGCAGTACATAGATCCACCATGATCCAATGATCTTTTTCTACCAATTCATCTCCCATATTTAGCTTCCACAGCTCAAAACATTACCTATTAAATTTCTCGATCTCTATTTTCGAACTGATATCCATTTCTTTTCACCTGAAGAATCAATACTATGGATCTCCCAATGTAACAAGGATTATCATAGACCTGAGCCAAACCCCTGACCACAAAGGCATCCCCCTGAAGCCAATAATTGTTATGATACCAAATGTAGATTTTGACCTTGTACAATTAATTACTGCAAACATATTATTAATAAAATAGAAAATATATAATGGCACACACACACATTACACATATATTTTCACCATGAAACACAAATCTGGAAAACCAGCAACCTGTTTAGACCCACACCTCTAATCTTCCATTCATCATATTCATTGTTTACAACACAATATACATATAGGATCCCACAGAGTCCAAACCCCTAATCCATTGACCCGAATTAGTCAACAACCCTAATTTCTTAACCGAAATTATAAAACCATCGGAAACAACCATGTGCCAAAAATGAACCAATTTTTTTTTTCTCGGGGAAAACCCCCACAAACCTTCCGTCTAGGGGGTGCTAAGAACCCCTGACCCCATTTTTCTCCCATTTCAGTTTATAGTACATGGGATCAAGTTTTCAAATAATATAACACATACCCAATAAAGGACTTGGGTTGTAGGCGTAGTGGATATCAACAGGAATATGGCTTGGGGATTCTTTGATGGTGCTTGCCAAGGGCAGAACCATATTTGTGGGCTAGAATACACTTTCTTTCTCTCAGATTCTCACTTTGTCATAGGTAGAGAAAATCTCGAGCTGGGAACGAATAATCAAGGTGATTTTAAGGCTCTATATTCACTTCTTAAGTGTTCACTAAGTCATGATGTGCTTGAGCTACAATTTTTTGGTGACTCTCAATTCTCCATTGATTGGATGAACGAAGTCATTCTTCTTAAAAAATTGGATTTGTTGGCACTTGACCATAACTTAAAAACATTTGTTTCCATTTTTCATTTCATTAGTTGTAGTCGTGTATACACATAACAAAAAAGCATTGCGTGATCTATAAACGGGAGGCTTATAGCCTCACCATTTCACCAACATGGAAATATCTATAAAACAAATCTAACCTTAGCTCTTTAGATGATGGAAAAAGACTTGACCAATCAAGCTACAAGTCAAGTCAGCCAAATAATAATAAAGTCGACTACCTGGAAGTCAAGATTGGAAACAAGTCGAAAGAAAGGCAAGTCAAGTGGGAAAAATTTAGGGTCGAAAATTGAGTCAACCAAAGTCGAGCATGAAGTCAATTCGACCAAAGTTGGGCCAACCAAGGGAGCCAAAACCAACCAAATGAAAACCCAGTCAAAATATGGGTAGATTTGGTTGACCATAAATTATTTTCATTCAAATGAAGAGGAATAATTGGACCAAATGGAAATCCCAGTCAAAATGATTCAACTCTTGATTAAAAAAAATCATTAAGATGTGGATTCAATGATGAACTGTGAAGGGAAAACCTTGGAAAGTCAAATTTGTAAACCAACAGCTGAGAAGAAATTTTGAATGGAAAATTGATAACTCAAGGTAATTAAAAAATGTTTGAAGGACATTTTAGGATTCCCACTATACAAAAACACTCCCATGGGATATTTTGGTATTCCCACGAAAACTAAAAACATATGGAAGTCGAGTTGAAAATAAAAAAACAGAGAAAAATGTTTGGGGAAATATTGGTAGACGAAAGAATTATAAAAATGTATATTTGGTTCATGGGTATTTAATAAACACCAAGACAACCCCAGAAGTCGAATTATGATCTATATGTGAATTATGGGAAAAGAAAAACTCCCAAGCAAAGTCGAGAATGTTCCCAAAGAATATTAAATGAAATTAGAAACCCCCAAGTAAATAGAAATGGCTCGGGAAGGAGGGTTGTCTATTTCCAACTTCAGAATCAATGTATGGGTATGGTTAAAGAGTTTTTAGTTTAGCTTACTAACCCACGGGGGCCATATTAATATTAAACGAGCTCAAACAATAAATGGAGAAAAATTCTCATTGTTAATCAATACAAAGACATCCATTAAATTACAGTGAACACCATTTACCATTCATAAACAATGCAACCACAAACAATCATTACCAATAAGCTCAAAATTTACCTTGGAAACCCAATTGGTAAAACCAAGATTCGTTTGGCTTCGGCCAGGATCTTTATTATTCAACAATTGAAAATATGCAGGATCTATGGTTCACTTCTATGCTCCTATGTGACATCTAGGCAACCTCTCTACATATTCACAACCAAACAACCCTCTTCTCATGGTGGTGAAACATGATATTGAATATTGAGTCAAATTGGAGGATAGCTACAAGGTCAGGTGTCCCCAACACTTCAGCTTCTCTCTAGTCCCTTTCTCCTTATTCTATTCATTTGTTTGTCGTTTCTCCCACATGGAAAAGGTCTCATGAAAGTATCATTATTTATTTACATAAAACAATATACTACCTAGCCTTACATATATTACATACATAATGGACATCAATCATGATGGCATGGGTCTCTCCACACCAAGAAGTCGATCTTATTTTTTGTCCATATCCTTAAACTTTGCTTGTGTTGATCATCTTAGAGCCTATGTTGATAGCCAATTTTTATTTTTGGATCTGATTTGGATCACACCTTCGCCATTGGGAGGATTTTGATCCCCAAAAGATACCAAGGATAGATGAGGGAACTTTCTTGAAATCTGTTTCCCCTCATACCACTTTTCTTTACTTCCAGTCTATCCCTTGAGACCAATCTACCACATTTGTTGATATCCTCTACAAGTTGTGCACTCCTTGTGTTGCAGAACTATATCTTCCTTCAACTCCTCAAGTCCATGAGGTTCAAGGTCTTCAACAGTTGGAAGAACTTGATGTTCTTCCACCTCATACAACATGGAGGGTTCAATGATATGCATATAAAGTAGTAGTTTAATACTAAAGGTGTTCTCATTCACTTGTTCAATGATATCAAATGACCCATATCTAAGGGGCTTGAGTTTATTTGTTGCTCCTTCCAATTTTTCCTTCCCGAGATAGAGCCACACCTTGTCTCCAACACATAATTTATGATCCTCCCTATGTTGATCATGCCTGGATTTTTAAAATTGTTGTCTCTTCTTGAGATACTCCAGAAGCCTTATATGTATATGCATGTTCTTATTCACGAATGTTCTTGCCTTCTATTTTTTCCTTATAGTCGTGCTTCTTCCTTTTGTTGTCCATAAACAATATCAAATGGTGAAGGAGGTAAATATACAAAACAAAACTCGAAAGGAGACTTATTGGTGGAAGAATAAAGTTATTTATTGTAATATTGTTGAATGTAGACTATCTTCTCATCCCAATTCTTTCGATGTTTGTTGTTGTAACCTCTCAACAGTTAAACCAACGCCATGTTTACTACCTCAGTTTGTCCATTAGTCTGAGGATGGAAGGCAGTGGAGTACTTCAACTTGGTATGTGTTCTTTCGTGTGTGACCCATCAATTAGCACACTAACCACCTAATCCAATATATGCCCCCCCCACCCCAAATATCTTCTTAACCACCTAATCCACTATAACCCCCTCTACCCACTATTATTATTATCTTACTATCCTTTTACTGTCATTAAATATATCAACTTTTGTTGACTATTATTGACCAATATGACTATACATCCCATATTCACCTAGTCTAATAGTATTCATTGCATTGACCCACTAACCCCTAGCTCACTCACCATTAATGTCATGCCTTATTATCCACTAATTTAGTAACCATGTATCGTGTTAACCCCATAACCCATAAACGTCCAATCTAGTAACACTAATAACCCATCAACATTCCAACCAACTCATTAACCATATTGACCATCATTTCCCATTGTTTTCCATTATTGGCCATAGTGGACCATTATTGACCATGTGGACCAATATCATTCATGGTTGACAATTTTTCACCATAGTTGATATAGTAACCCACTATTGGCACAAGAAAATTTTCATTGTCAACTTCATGGACTTACCATATGAAAGGGCCCAATTAGACCTTGTCCATTGAAATTTAAATCCCTTTGGTTAGGGCTCAGCTACCATAATGTAGGATTTATGAATTAAAATGAGTTGCAACTAAAAATGAAAATGTTGGAATGCAACTAATCTAGATCCTCACTAAGATATTTAAAGCAATGATTGACAAGAAAAAAATATTAAAAAAAGGGGGGGGGGGTAGTCCATGGACTAAATTCAATGCAGAACTAAGGCAACTCTGAGAAATTAAAAAATAGTTTACAAGTCACCAAGAGATAACCTATTTCATAACAATTTATCAACAATGTAAAAAAATAAGAACAACCATTGCAAGCATGAGATTTGTCTACAAATTGCAATGTCCACACTTGCAAGCATCAATTAAAACAAGGCCAAGAGAATCATCAACAACCACCCACTGCTTTACAAGAGTATAAACACCAACAATTAATAATGTCTCTTATTAACATACAAAAATAAATTACAATTCCAAGAAGAGAGCTTTTTGAATGAATGGATGGTTTTATTTATAAAATTGCAATTGAGGCTCTTGGCCTTGTAACTCTTGTTATTCTCTATATACCCTAGGTGGTTATCATTATAAAATAACTCATAATAAAATTAGACATCATATACTTTTCAACTATCTTGGGCTCTCAAACATTATACATATTTCTCCTTAACCTCGTGTTCACTATTCAACTCAATTGCAAGGCTAATATTTATTTAAATAATTTTGTAATTACAAAAAATCCACTCAACATGAAGCTCTTAACTAAAAACAAATTCCTTTTGTGAATACATGATAAGAAAAATGTATCATGACCTTTGGGTGGTGTTATCACTCTATAATTTCCAGAGGTTGTAGAAGAAAAGACAGAGATAACTACCAAACCACTTTGGAAGCCGGGATCTAGCCCTGCCAGCTTCATAGAGGGATCTCTCTGTAGGATTTAGCTTTGTTTGAGTTTTAAAATGTTAGGATAGTTATGATAGTTCAATATTTTTTTGTTTGTTTAAAATAACTAGTTGATTGAATGCTTAATTTTCCATTGTGCTATGGGGTTTGTACTTAAAGATAAGGATTAGTTTCATCTTTTTATAAGGTTTTCTCCACAGGGCAGGGTAGTAAAACTTATTGGATCTGATTATATTAAATGAAATGAATAAGAGGAAAAGAGGGGAAAATCCACTAAGTAGAAGAGAAGTTAAGAATTCCTTTACTTAGTTTCAGAGGAACAACATGAAGATCATTAAAAAACTAGAGACAAATTATAATGAAATAAATTTTGTTCTTTTAACTGTATTTTAATGATTAGAATTAGGAACACATGCAATGATTACAGAGAATGGAAAAACATTTGACAAAGAGAGAAATCACATCACCAACAGTCTGACACGAGAATATTGGGAACAAGCCTCTTTTATTACTGGTCAATTCTTTGAAAATTTACAAAATATCTTTTAGATGCAAAAATCAATCCATAATACTTCGAAGAGACAAGTATTTATACAACTATTTACAACAGATCTTGTCATAAATGATCAAGATATTATGGAGGAATATCTAACTAAAAAGATATCTAAATACAAAATGTAGGGATTTTGCAAATTTGCTCAAATCTCTAGTGTTGATTTTGTGGAAGTGGTTGATGACTCATCTCTTTGACTTTTGCTAGGTTGACACAGCACCCCTACCTCAGTAGGTTCTGCGTGACCTCCTAGTCTAAGGATCGTTCTAAATCTCCCTTGAACTGAAATGGCTCCTTGATTCCCAACTGGAACCTTCACACATGTAACCACAGATCCTTCTAGGGTTTACACATACGCAAACAAGCACAAGGCATGAACCTCCACTCCATGTGACCAACTGACGTGACCACAACCTTTACCCAAAAATGCATTTCAGGTTTCATGACTTCGCGATTCCCGTTGTTGAGCTCTTCTGACTACTTTGACTATCGAAACCTCGAAATGGGCTAACGAACCTTTAACTAGCTCCTCCCTTATGCTTTAACCATGTGACCTCAATCACGTCCTAGGGTCCACCTTAGAGAGCATCGGGATTTTTTGACTCATGAGTTCAAGATGCAACTTCTTATCCCTTTCTCAAAGTCTGAACTCGTGAATTTTTTGCTACGGATCGACGATCTAGATCCTTCTATGATCTGACAACCCAAGTCCCATCAGGATTTCGCGAATCGGGATTTCACGACTCTTGAATTCACACACAACTTTCTCCACACTCCCGAATTCTGAAATGTCGAACTTCAAAGCACTAGATCAATGACTCCCGCTGATCCATATATAACGGTGACGATTCCTCCTGATCTTGTGAGTGTTTCTAGACACTCGGCCTTAACTTCTCCACTAACCCACTAGATCTAACGGTCCATGGCGAATCGGTAGTTCTCCCTCCAATAATTTCAACCATATGTTCGATTTCTCGATGCTCCTGACTGAATAACTCAGTGCCTCCTTTTGAACATGATTTCTACAAGGCGACTACAAACCTCATCCTTCCTTTGAACTCTTTGAAGTCTCTATCCTTCCTCAGATTAGTTCCTACTACAAACTCAAGGAATCCAAGAGATCATGCCCGCACTCCTTGCGGCTTCACGATAATATCTGACTATATGAACTCTCTAACTCTGCGCACTCCTTGTGACAGTATCTCTCCAACCATTCACTGGGTTGGAAAAGTCTAAGACTCAAACTCGCCTGCTCACACCTTGCACGGCTCTGTGCTCTACTTACACTCTTGTTGGTATGAGAACAAGAGTATCTCTCCTGATCTTTTCTGAGGTAGGACTCAGAACTTGTCAACGCACTCCTTGCGAACCCTTGCTGCACTCCTTGCAGGAATTCTCAGGAAAAGAAACAATTGAAACTCATACTCTTCCTCTCACAGACTTCATACATTCAACATGAAATCGTACATACACACAACATTGAAACAAATGCATAGCAGAGAATATAAGAAAGTTGTAAACATACCATTCAATAGATGTAAACAGAATGCATAACACCATGAGTTTGGATCAAAGATTTCTTATATTAATCCAAGTACATCTGTACATGGGTTCTATAGCAACAACTATCTGCTTATACAATCTTCTACAATCTATCTTCTACCCTTCTCTCCTATTCTTCTTGCTTCTACAACTCTTACAATTACAATGAGAATAATCTTACAATACAATACATACGAGGGAGATTTCTAGAGTTTCCCCTTATACAAATCTAAGATATCAAATCGAAATAAATTCTACAACTACTTTACATTTATTACAATAAATGCCTCCAAAAAACAGATGAGAGAAACCGCTCAAGATCTATGTTACAATCTCCAAACCATAAAAGAAAACATATCGTTTCCAGATGTTACATTAATGTTTTATCCTTTCAAATTCAAAATATTCTCAAAATGTGTGTTGGTGCATATCCAACTGTCCTTCCACTTTTGTGCTTACTTTGCTGGCAATGCTCCTGCATCATACTCCTTTGGATGAAAAATTCATGGACTCATGTTCATGAGCTCCTGCATCATCTGTCCATGTTTCTAGATCTCCTCTTCGCTTTCCCAACTGGCATCCTCAATCAGGTGTCATTTCCATTTTACCAAGTATTCAAAATACGTCTTTCTCTAGGTCTTCTTGCTAACTCTCTGATCAATGAACTTTTCCATCTGCAGCTTTTCAGGTACAGGCATATGTTTGACCCATTGTACTTATTTTTTATCCTCTGGTCCTCCTGCTTCATCTTCTCTGTAAGGATACAGATCTGCTACATTGAATATGGGTGATATTTCAACTCCATCTGGAAATTCTATCTCATAAGCATTTGTCTCAAATTTTCTCATGATTTTATACGACCCTATATTCTTCATCTTTAGCTTATTAAACATTCCCCTTGGGAATATTTCCTTTCTTAGATGCACTAAGATTAAGTCTCCCACTTTAAATTGAAGCTCTCTTCGGTGTTTATTTTCTTTGCGCTTATATTCTTGGTTGGAATATTGCAACTTCTCTTTAATCTTACTGTGGAGATCTTCCATCTCTGCTGCAAAATCCTCTTCTCTATCACTTATGAACTCATGTTTCTCTAAGTATCTCAACTTAGATACGCCTCTTGGTTGCATTCCATACATTATTTGGAATGGGTCATGTCCTATTCTCCGATTAGGTGAGTCATTATATGCAAATTCTGCTTGCGGTAGAATCTGATCCCACTGACTGTGATGTTCAGCTACTAAACTCCTCAACAAGTCCCCTAAACTTCGATTCACTACCTTAGTATTTCCATCCTTCTGAGGGTGATATGCTGAGCTAAAAGATAATTTTTTCCCCAACTTCTTCCATAGTGTCCTCCAGAAATGACCAACAAATTTGGTATCTCTGTCTGAAATGATACTCTTGGGTAAACCATGAAGTTGAACAACTTCCTTGAAAAATAGGTTTGCAATGTGTGTTGCATCACTAGTTTTCTGACATGGAATGAAATGTGCCATTTTTGAAAATCTTTCGACTACCACAAATATGGAATCACAACCTCTCTGTTTCCTTGGAATTCCTAACACAAAATCCATGCTTACCGCGTCCTATGGCCTCTCTAGTACTGGAAATGGTTGATACAATCATGTATTTTGTCTTTTCCCCTTTGTGTGCTGGAAAATTCTGCATTTGTTCACAAACTTCTTGACATCCATCCTCATCCCTGGCCAATAATACAAACTTTTCAGTTACACAAATGTTTTATCATGGTCGAAATGTCTAGCCAATCCTCCACTATGTTTTTCCTTTAGAAGATTCTCTCTCATAGAACTCTTCGGGATACACAACTGATTTCCTTTGAATAATAATCCGTCCTGAATTAAGTATTCAATCCATTGGATCATATCTCTTAAAACAGGGTTCTTGCATTCTTCATAAGCATCCTTGAAATATGAAACATCTTTGTACATGTCCTTAAGGCTATCAAAACCTAAGGTCCTCACACGAAACTCCTGCAGAATCAAACATTTATTGCTCAATGCATCAACAACCTTGTTAGCAGTTCTAGAAATGTGATTTATAACAAAAGTAAAATTTTTCATAAACTCAACCCATTTTGCATGTTTCTGGTTCAATTTTTCATGTCTGGTTACGAATTGTAAAGCATGGTTGTCGCTATACAAAATGAACTCTTTCGGAACCAAGTAGTGCCTCCATTTCTTCAGTGCTTGTATGCTTACATTAAACTCTTTATCATTCATGGAATAATTCATCTTGGCATCATTCAGCTTCTCACTAAAGTATGCAACTGGTCTATTGTCTTGACTTAATACTTCCCCAATTGCAAATCCACTCGCATCACATCTCACTTGAAATGTTTTACTAAAATCTGGAAAAACCAAAACTGGTTGTCCAATTATCTTCTCCTTCAACAACTTGAAACTTTTCTCTTCTTCCTCTGTCCAATGAAAATATTTATGTCTTCTCTTGACTGTGTCCATCATTGGTGGAAAAATTCCACTAAAATTTCTGATGAACTTCCTGTAAAAACTGGCTAGTCCATGAAAGCTTCTGACTTCAAAGATACTCCCTGGCGATGGCCATTCTTTGATTTCTTTTACCTTCTCAGGATCCATCTTCAACTCATTTTAAGAGATTACAAAAACCAAATAAATGAGCTCTGTCTTCATGAAAGATGACTTCTTCAGATTTATTAACAACTTCTCTTGCTGCAACCTCCTCATCACTAGAGTTAGGTGTCTCAAATGTTCTTCTTCAGTCTTATTTAAGATCAGTATATCATCAACATACACAATTAAAAATTTTCCAATGAAATCTTTCAAGATTTCGTTCATCAATCTCATAAAATTACTTGTCACATTTATCAAACCAAACAGCATGACAAGACATTCATACAATCCTTCATTTGTCTTGAATGTTGTCTTCCATTCATCACTTTCCCTCATTCTAATTTGATGATATCCTCTTTTCAAATCAATTTTTGAAAAAAACTTCGCTCCACTCAAGCAATCCATTCTCGGTAAAGGAAATCTATACCTGGTGGTGATTTTGTTTATAGCCCTTGGGTCTGTACACATTCTCCATCCACCAACCTTATTTGGACTTAACACTGTTGGAACAACGTATGGACTCAAGATTTCTCTAACCAACCCTTTGTCCATCAAATCCTGGACTTGCTTCTTAACTTCTTCATTCTCCTATGGCGTCAATATGTATGTTGCTTTGTTTGGTAAACTCGCTCATGGTATAAGTTCAATGTTATGGCTTATACTACTAATGGGCGGAAACGAACAAGGTAAATCATCCACCACTATATCAACAAATTCCTCCAACATTTCCCGAATTTCCTCTGGTAGATTGTCTATCGAAGTACTGGTCAAAATGACTCTAGGTTTTCTCACCACAGCAAACTGCATGTCTTATTCTTTCCTGACTTCATCCAGAATTTCATTCCCACTCATGATAAGTATAGTGTTGCTTGTCTTTTCTTTCATCATCTTGTCTTTGATTGGCAGCAACATATGTGTTCTACCATTCTTCTCCAAGGTGCATGTGTTCTTTATTCCATCGTGAACAACGTTTTTGTCATATTGCCATGGTCTCCCCAACAAAAGATGAAATACATCCATGGGAAGAACATCACATAAAATATCATCTCTGTAACCCCCTATCTTAAATTCAACTATACATTGTTTAGTGACTGTTACCTAATGTCCTTTTTGCAACCACGAAACCTTGTATGGGCTTGGATGTGAAACTATTTTCAATTCTATCTTTTCCACCATTTCCTTGGATACTATATTATTTGTACTTCCACTGTCCACAATTACCTTTCATACCCTATCCTTGGTCTTGCAAGTAGTTCTAAACAAATTGTTCCTTTGGACTGGATTCTCTATCTCTTTCTCTGGCTTCAAGAGAATTTTCTGCATCATTAAGGATCTTCCACCTTCTGCGGCTTCTGCCTCAACATTTATCCTCTGCGCTTACAAAATGTGAGCTTCTCCTCCTTCATCTCTTCTTATGTCGGGACACTCAAAAGATTTTTGTTCGATATTTCCACAGACAAAACACTTTATTTCACCACCTCTGTGTCTTCCTCTTCCTCTGACTCACAGAAAAGTGTTCATATCGGCATATTGTCCTCCTTGTGAACTTCCTCCCCTTTCTGGGTGGTTATGAGGTTTCTTTTCTTGATCCTTGGGCTTATGTACTATGTCCTGGGAAATTGATTTGCCTCGGCTTCGACTTCTACCTCTGCCCCTTTGACCTTGCTTTCGGGCCAATTTTACTTCTGCCTTTGAAGCAATTTGATAAGCATCTTCCACATTTATGATTGTCACCATGCTCATCTCATCTTGAATTTCATAATCTCAAGCCATTCATGTATCTGGCGAATTTTTCATCATCACTCTCATGATGAATTGACCCAATGTTGAGTCTGTAAAACTCCTTAGTGTATTCCTTCATTGTCATCCCCTTCTATCTCAAATTTTGCATTCTTTGAAACAAATTAATTTGGTAATCTCTGGGTATAAACTTGGCTTTCATCTTTGCGACCATCCTATCCCAGTTTTTGATTCAGTGTTTTCCTTTGCAATGCCTATTAGCCTGCAATTCATCCCACCACAGTGTTGCATGCCCTTTCATTCTAGTGACAACATGTTTTACTTTCTTATCTTCTTCGATATCCTCATCATCAAATTATTTATCCATAGCTCTAAACCAATCTAGCAGCTCCTCAACGTATAAATTTCCTTCATACATCGGGATGTCCATTTTTTCTCTAGCCCCTATTCTTACAACAAATTTGAATAGACGTTCCTCTGCAGCATCTTTGGCTACAACTTCTTCTTCTTTGAGTCTAGCTTCATTCTCATTTTTGGATTCACTGACATCTCCAGCATCAACTATTTGTCTCCGTGTTGTCGCCATAGCATCCAATCGAACACGAAGTTCTCGCATTTCCCTTTCCACGGATGGATCGGGCATGGGTATATCTTGACATATTCTTGGCAGCATTATTTAAATCTATTCCACGTAGATTTAAATCATAACTATCCTCTGTCTCTCTTCACAGAAAAAAAAAAAAAAAAAAGTTACTAGCTATGCTCTGATACCACCTAACGCAACACCCCTACCTCAGCAAGTTCTACATGACCTCTCGGTCTAAGGATCGTTCTAAATCTCCCTTGAACCGAAATGGCTCCTTTATTCCTAGCTGGAACCTTCACACATGTAAACACAGGTCCTTCTAGGGTTTATACATGTGCAAACAAGCACAAGGCATGAACCTCCACTTCACATGACCAGAACCTTTACCCGAAAAGGCGTTTCGAGTTTCATGACTTTGCGATTCCCGTTGTTGAGCTCTTCTAACTCCTTTGACTCCTAAAACCCTAAAATGGGCTAACAGATGTTTAATGGGATCCTCCCTTATGCCTTAACCATGTGACCTTAGTCACGTCCTGGGGTCCACCTCTGAGTGCATCGAGATTTCGCGACTCGTGAGTTCATGATGCAACTTATTCTCCCTTTCCCGAAGTCCGAACTCGTGATTTCTTTGTTGCTGATCGACGATCCAGATCCTTATATGATTTGATGGCCCAGATCCCATTGGGATTTCGCAACTCTTGACTTCATGTCACAACTTTCTCCACACTTCTGAATTCTAAAATGTTGAACTTCAAAGAACTATATCAACGACTCCCATTGATCGAGATCTAACGGTGATGATTCCTCCTAATATTGAGAGTGTTGTTAGACACTCGGCCTTAACTTCTCCACTGACCCACTGGATCTAATGGTCCATGGTGAATCGGTAGTTCTCCCTCCGATAATTGTAACCGTCTGTTTGAGTTCTTGATGCTCCTAACCAAATAACTCGACACCTCCTTCTGAACTTGATTTTTGCGAGGTGACTACAAACCTCATCCTTTCTTCAAACTCTTCAAAGTCTCTATCCTTCATGAGCTTAGTTCTTACTGCAAACTCAAGGAATCCAAGGGATCATGCCCGCACTCCTAGTGGCTTCACGATAATCATTGATTATCTAAAATCTCCAAATCTGCACACTCCTTATGACAGTAGCTCTTCAACCACTCACTGGGTTGGAAAAGTCTAAGACTCCAACTCACCTATGCACACCTTTCATGGATCTGTGCTATACTTTCACTCCTACTGGTATGAGAACAACAATATCTCTCCTTATCTTTTCTAAGGTAAGAATCAGAACTTGTCAATGCACTCCTTGCGAACCCTTGTTACACTCCTTGCAGGAATTCTCAGGATGAGAAACAATTGAAACTCATACTCTTCCTTTCACAAACTTCATACATTCAACATGAAATCATACATACACACAACATTGAAACAAATTCATAGAAGAGAATATAAGAAAACTGTAAACATACCATTCAATAGATGTAAACAGAATTCATAACACCATGAGTTTGGATCAAATATTTCTTATATTAATCCATGTGCATCTGTACATGGGTTCTATAGCAACAACTATCTACTTATACAATCTTCTACAATCTATATTTTGCCCTGCTCTCATATTCTTCTTTCTTCTAGAGCTCTTACAATTACAATGAGAATAATATTACAATACAATACATACGAGGGAGATTTCTAGAGTTTTCCCTCCTACAGCTCTAAGCTATCAAATCAAAATAAAGTCTACAACTAATTTACATTTATTACAATAAATGCCTCCAACAAACAGATGAGAGAAACCGCTCAAGATCTGTGTTACAATATCCAAACCATAAAAGAAAACATGTATTTTCCAGATATTACATTAATGTTTTATCCTTTCAAATTCAAAATATTCTCAAAATTTGCACTGGTGCATATCCAACTGTCCTTCCTCTTTTGTGCTTGCTTTGTTGGTGATGCTCTTGCATCATAGTTGTTGCTCCATGTTGACTAGAACACAAAAAATTTCTTTACTCAAGTAATGTGCATAGATACCCCCACCTCTTTTTACTTGAGATGGAAATCTTGAGTAATTTCTTGTATATTTCATCCATCTCTGTGTATTTGGAAAAGATAGGATTAGTGATGAAGATATGCTTGATTTCATGTTGAATGATTAAGTATAACTATAGTGTCTCCAGGAAATCTTTACTAGTAATGATTCCGTGTATCCCTGCAAAATTTGAACTATCGTTTTCCACTGTGCTCAATTTTTGTTTGTAATCAAGAAGAGTGATCAATTTGTCATTCAGTACTAACAATCCAGGAAGCCCTTTCTTTTGTAGCACCTCAAAATTACTAAAGAACCTCTACACACCTATGTCCATCACTTGAGATTTTTCTTACAGCTGCAACATTAAGCCTTTCTTGGTCAAAACCTTCTTGATCTCAAGGATGGTTTCAGTTCTGTCCTCAATCTCAAATTCTTCTAACTCTTGTTTATTTTTGGATTTTAGAAATATGATAAGTTCAATGGCCTCTTTTGGTCTTTCAACCAATTCTTCCTTGATGATTTCAATTGCTCCCCTAAATTTCTATACTAATTCATGTTCCTAAAAAGTGATCTGTATGGAGGGCCATATTTCTGATATGGATTTGTCGATATCTATCCATATGTTTTCCTTAACTTGGGATAAGGTATTTTACATGGCAATCTCTTTCCCTAATTGTTGTAACTGTTGACTGAGCCTCTAAGACGTATGCATCTCTTCCTAGTGACTGGACGATGTTGATCGGTCTTAAATCCCATGATTCAACAGTAGGAACCAAACCTGCCATCGAGGCCCAATTAGACTCTCCAGCGTTTGAGATGGAATGGTTCTCCAGATCTTACGATCCGTCCAATTTATCGATGGGATTTGTGTTTTCTTGTGAAGGTTCTCCCTTCAAATAGGACCGTTCTTTTCTATATTTTCTCTTGAGTGGGGCTAGTCTGAGAGACGCAAGCCATCATAAGACAACTTGGAAAGCAATAGGATTGAATTTCAACTACTGGGAAGGGGCTGAGCTTGGGATAACCCGCTGCTCAAATGTGTAGACAGTGATTCTATACCAAAGGGCCTAGTAATAATACATTAACCAAATGAGCATCCAATTACTGCCTGAGAATATAACTAACAGAAAGAAAAACAAATATGTAACCAATATCATGGCAAGAAAAATAATTTATCTATCATAACATTCATTACATAACAACACAACAATTTATCTTCATCATTAGAGAAAAGAACATCAAAACATTGCACCAGATAACTTGACAACAGAATCGATTTGCTCTTACTCATTTACTATATCATTCATGGAACAGGATAGGAAGTAATTCTTCTCCAACTCCAATCACATACATCTGATGAAAATAGCTTGTCTTTCATCCAGAAGGACTTCTCAATTCATCGCAGTCTCAAAATAATTATCAACAAACCAAAAAAGAAATAGTTCTTACAACAACCATCGACCCTTCACTAATAGGTCGATGTCTCTATTTATAATCTAAAATTCAACCGAAATTGACGGCTAAATACAGTTCGTACCAAACAAAAATCTCCACGTGGCGTGGTCATCCAACAGTTTTTTGGATAGTCCATCTGGGATATTTCTTGAAAAGGATGACTTCTTTCATACTCAGGCCAATAGATCTTCAGAGGTTTGAGCCCATGGGACTCTGCATTGTTCCATTAGGGCTACATATACTCCTCTAATATCGACTGCATGCATTTGAAGCTTCACCAAACTAGATTTTAGTAGTTACAACATAGTCCGATCTTTGATCAGGTATTTCACAAACAGTCGTACTCATCTCAGCTTCGTATTGGCTATCTTCGCACGTCTTTTATCCCACAACAAGTATCATTCAGTGGGTGTCTTGAGTCGATAACTGATCGGGGATGCCGCACTTGGAGAGCCCAGAAACCTTTATTGCGTCGATGATTCATCTTCGTTGTTCTTTTTGAATCCTTCAGTGAAATCATAGGATGAACTTTGTTTGGTAATCGGGGAGGTTTCTTTCCTGCAATTAAGATGATGGAGTTTAGCGATTTCAAAGAAATTTGTGATAAGACGTAAATAAATTGAAAAGAATAATGCATACCTATGTAGCCCGCTAGTTTCAATCATTTAATACTTACTTGATCTCAGTCGCTCCTTCAAATGACTTGTGATGACTTGGTTGAAGCCATCGCTCCTTTGGTTAAAAGCAGTTATGTCAGTGCATCATGGGGTGGCAAATCAAGTACAGCATCATGAACATTTTAAATAGTCATATTATTTATTCGACCTTTGGTGCCCAAAAGAGATGTTGAAGGTGAGAATGGGCATGTATACTTCCCAAAGGGTCAGACACCATAAAAGGAAATCCATTAGATGCTTCCAGAATCTATATTATCAAGCGTGTAAAACATCATTAGTCGAATAACAGAGGTCTACAGCAAGGTCGGGAGGATCGTACCGGACGTTACCTGTAACTTTGTTCGGCGACGTTTTCATGCTCTGGATTGCATATGCCAAATAACTATGGTGCGTTAAGTCTTTAATCACCATGTTGTGGGGTGCGAGTGTCTTATTGGCACGCTTTGTTTCTCTCCTCTATTTTTTCTATAAATTCGGGGAGTTCTGGGGAAAACTTATGCTCATGTCGAGCTTACATTCTCTTGAGTTATGGGATGGAAAATTTGTCTTGGTGAAGTCCTGTATATGTGTTCCTCGTCCTCTACAGATGCCTAATTTTTCACGTTGTTTCATAATTGGATCCCCTTTCAACAGGGGGCGAGGTCTGCGGGGTAGCTGGAGTGCCAGGTTCGAGCCTCAAAGTTCTTGGGATTCTTTTTTGTTAGCCTCCCATGTTATTGAAAGTCCAACAAGGGGTCCAAGTCTTGGCATGGAGACGGTGTCAGCATCTCCTGTGAAGCTCGGGGTGAAAAAGGATACCTCTAATAGAGGTATGACAGGAATCATGTTTCCTCAGGAGCCGAAACTGTGGAGAAGAGGGAGGCCCAAAAAGGGTACAAAAAAAGGGGGAGGAGAACCACCTCCCGACTGAGCTAGGCATATGTTCAGTCGTTGAGGAGCCCATGAGGTTTACCCATTGTTCGGTGCCAGTTGGGACTACCAGTAGGGAAGGCCGGAGGTGAAAGAGCATCGTTTCTCCTGACGAGAGTTCTGCTCAACAGTTAGAACAGGCTAAATAGAAGATAGCCGAACTCTACCAAGAGAACAGAAATTTGCGGTGTCAGTTAGTGGTGAAAGGTCAAGAGATATTGTCGTCATCGGGTCGCGTAGGAAGCACGGTTTGGTTGCAGAGGAGGCTTCGGGAAGAACAAGATACAATTGTGCAGTTGTGTGAGGCACAACAGACAGTGGGAGAGAAGAACACAATGCAAGGCGTAAGTAGTAACTTAGGGAAAGGCATAGTGGGCGATCTTGTGCCTTTCACTTCTCCTGGGTGATGCTTGGACAAAATCTCCTTTTCCTCTTCTTTTGTAAAGAAATTCATCTTTTTACTTCCACCGGGTCGGTTGGTCGTGGTGTTGACGTGGCTTAGTTGTATGCACAAATTTGGCAGGACCCCTTTAATACTAAGTATCGAGAGTATTTTGAATGTATTATGCTTTCTTATGGATGCAAAGGGGAAAATTGACTGTGTTTTCTCATCATAAATCATTAGGTTACACAAATTATTAGATCTTGTAATCGTTATTGTGGCACTATGGTTTTGTTGATATGTTTGTTTTTGTAAAATTTATGGTATCAATTGATGCTTACATGGCGTTATTAACCCCAGATCATTAAAAACATTTAGCTATAAAAGGCATTCATTGATAAATAAGGATCTTACTTGGGACCTCGCTCGCGTCGAAAATACTAAAACTAGATACTACGGGTGCCAACATCGGGTGGTATTGGAAAAAAGGTAAAAACAAATTATTCGCAAGTTAACACATTATAATGTCTTCGATGCCTAAAAAATATCGGGGTCGGAGGTCGACAATGTTTCTCCTTACTTTGGCACGGTGCTCACTATTATCATTTTTCTACCGAAACCAAATGGATCGGCCTTCGATGAAATCCTTCCTAAGGTTGTTCATGGGAAATAAATGATTCCATCGGCCGACACCGATGAAGGTCGGTACCTGGCTACTTTGACTTTCCAAACGATTCTCACCACCTTTATCTTTCACTGATGTCATATTTCTCAAGTGAGTCGGGGAAGCTCTGGATTGTTGATTCATGTAGACAGTCGATGAAGAAGAGTAAGTGGTACCCAAAAAAGAAAATGTTCATAGATTTTTTAGGGTGTGTTGAGTGCTCAACAAATGACGATTCACTAGGAAAATGCAAAATCTTTGATTCCTCTTTGCTTCCCACATGCAATTTATTCATATCTACATATATTACAATATATTTATTTATATATATATATATATATATATATTAATATTA
>JZKD02S1638936.1:56087-78501 GCA_000966675.3 Picea glauca | reverse complement strand
CTTTTCTTTAGCCTTATGCTTATCAAACCATCGTTTCACTATCTGTTGTTGAGCCAATAATTTTGATTGAGCATTTTCTCTCTCTTCCTCCAACATGAGTAGAATGTCAATTCTTTGTTGCATGGCCGACGAGGGTTCTTCCTGGGAGTCTTGGGAAAATTGAAGAGATGAAAGATAGAGCCCGTTCGGGAGGATAGCTTATTGCCCATAGACTAAGAAGTATGGGGAATTTCCTATGGCTTCTTTGGGTGTGACCCTATCAGCCCATAGGGCGTTATGAAGTTGATTATGCCAATTTCTCTGGTTATCTGTAACCATTTTTTTAGTATCCTTACTAGGTTTTTATTAGTCGATTATGCCACACCGTTCCCCTGCGGGTAGTAGTTTCCAGAGTATTTGATTATAATTTATTTATCCAGAGAAAACTCAGTCAATAGGGTAGAATAAAAGTAGGTTGCATTATCAAAGACCAGAACAGAGGGGACACCAAACCTTGTGATCAAATGTTGTTTTATAAATTGGATCACTACCTTCTCATTTACATGAGTCAGAGGAATGGCCTCTACCCATTTGGTGAAATAGTCGATAGCAGTAAGAATGTACTTTTGGATTTTTGAAGAACTAGGAGTAATTTCTCCTATGATATCCAACCCCCACTGCTCAAAAGGCTTGGAGATAGTCACGGGTTGAAGTGGGATTTCTGCTCTTTTCTCCTTTCCGACACTTAATTGACAAGTCTTACAGTTCCTAGCATGAGTGTGAGCATCTTTAAATAAGGTGCACCAGTAATAGTCGGCTCTCAAAATATTATGGGAGGTAGTGTTTCTTGCAAAGTGTCCTCCGGCATGACAGTCATGGAGTTCCGTAAAAGCACCTTGTCAGCGTCTTCTCATTTGAGACATCTCAATAATACCCCATCATAGTTGATACAGAAGAGTACCGAATTCATAAGACGATATTGTGAAGATTTCAATCTTAGGGCTTTCCTTCCCTTAGGGTTGAGGTTCTCAGGACAAGCCCCATGATGCAAAAGATAAGTCAAATACTTGTACCAAGAGTCTTGTGTTGGGGAGATGTATGCTACTTCGTTGCACCATAGTGCCATTTCATTTTCCCATCCAGAATCTTCATTTTCTTGATCCTAGGATTTGGCTGCGAGTTTACACAGACCTTGTCCTTTTACTAGCTTGGAAGGTTTTATATCTAAATCCAATTCCTAGACTATTTCCATCTATTTCCCCCTTCTTTCCCCCATTTCTTATTGGGTAAACAGGGATCGGACCGTAAGGTGCGGCACAATCACCTTAGATTGGTTTTTGAGAATGTAGGACCTGAAATGCTTTACTGCCTTATAGAATGCATAGGGATTTTAATATATGGTGGGATAATTGAGCTTGACTCTTTGAATATTATTACTCATAAAGGAAACGGGGGATTCATTGTTGTCATCATCTTTCTAGGTCAAAACCGTCACTAGCGATTGGTCAAAAGTGAAAGTATAAAGGAAAAAGTCTATATTAAAATCGAGACTTTGCAACACCGGAGCCTGGGATATGGCATCTTTGATATTGTTGAAAGTGTATTTTCTCTCATCATCCCACTTGAAATTGGCATCCTTGCGAATCATCTTTTGCAAGGGTTTGATAATTTCGGCGAAATCGGGGGCGAATTTCCTAACAAAGTTGATTTGTCCGAAAAAGGAATGCATGGCTTTCTTGTTATGGGGTAGAGAGAGTTGAGATATGGCCTTAATTCATTATGGATCTCTGCAGATACATTCTTGAGATATAATATGACCTAACATCTTACCTTCCTCTACACCGAAGATGGCTTTCTTAGGATTTAGCGATATACCATATTTTCGACACCTTTCAAAAATCTGAGTTAAGTGTTGGATGTGTTCTTCCCTATTCTTTGAATAGGTTGTTACGTCATCTAAATATACTACCACGCACCTATTGATAAGCCCTCGAAAATCCACGTCCATGTCCCTTTGGAAGGTTGCTCCTGCATTGATTAACCCAAAAGGCATGCGTTTATAAGAGAAGGTTCCCCATTTGGTTCGGAAGGTGATCTTTAAATGGTCTTTCTCTGAAACCAACACTTGGTTGTAGCCTGAGAAACCGTCTAGTAAGGAAAAAATCTCCAAGCCTCACACAGTCTGTAGAAGTTGCTCCATCGGCAGGACTGGATAATTGTCCTTCTCTGAAGATCTATTGAGGTTCTGAAAATCTACGCATAGTCGGATTTCTCCCAACTTTTTCCTCATCGGAACGAGATTTGCCACCCAAGAAAAATGTCTAACTTGAAAAATTATTCTAGCGTGTAGAAGCTTCCTTAATTCTTGGTACATGAGATGCTCTAGGGATGGGTGATACTTTGAGAGCTTTTGCTGGAAAGGTTTCATTTCGGGTTTCAACAGGATGGTGTGTTGAATAATGCAGGTATCGTACGTTTTCAAATCCTTGCAGGACCATGCAAAGACATCCTAATATTGTCTGAATAATTTGAGGTAGGATTTCCTCTCTTCCTTAGACATAGTTTTTTTGAGATTAACATTCTTCGGGTTCTCTGGAGTCCCAAGATTCACAGTTTCATGGAGGGGGAAAGAACTACCAGTCTTCGTGTTTTTGGGTCCTTTAAAATGATCCTTTAGATCAAATAGACTTTCTATATTAGCTACCCCCTTTGGGATTGTGTGAGCCATCAGATTTCCAACATCTTGTCCTATTTGGGGATTAGTTTCAGTTGTTTTCTCTCGGAACTCCTCATCATCTATGGCTAGGTCTTTGAAATTGTCTTGGTTGGTCAAGAATTTTATGATGTGTTTGTCACCTTCAAAGACTTTCCAATTGGAAAGATTGTTTAGCACCAACGGTTTGTAGAGCAGCTCCACAATGAATCGAGAGGCTTCATAATATTCTAAAGGTGAAATTCGGGAAGCGACTGTGGCCAAGGATTCGGCAAGAACGTTCTTTTCTCTCAGGATTGCGGTAATATTGAAAGTGTCAAAGCGCTCTATTATCCTATGCACCTCCTACTAGTAGTTCTTAATATGAGGCAAATTACAATGAATAGTATTCCTTACTTGTCTAACAATGATCTCACAATCCCCAAAAACCTTCAATTCTTTGACACCCAGATCTATGGCCTTCTTTAATCCTTGCACTAGAGCTTCATACTCGACAGTATTGTTGGTACATTCGAATTTTGGCCTGCAGGATAGGAAATAAAGTCATCCTTTCGGATTGATAAGGATACACCCTGCTCCCAACCCTTATTGTGATTTAGATCCATCAAAGAAGAGGATCCAAATCTGTGGAAGGTAATCTCCCTTTCTTCATTCTATACCGATTTATTGCTTATTTATCTCTCATCCCATAAGCTCGATCACATGATTTTGGAAAAAGAGAGTGTTCTCTATCGACGTCGGTGGTTCCTCTTGAAAGCTTATTTTGGAGCTTTGGGTAATAGGAAAAGTGGACATTAGAGGAGAAAATTCCCCGAAGTGGGAATCACGGGAGTAATTTCCCAATACCGGGAAATTGGTAGAGGCAGGTTCGTTCGAGGTTTCTAGGTCAGTGATCGTATGCTTCAGATATATTTCTTTGTCGATTTTGATCATGCTCTTGTATCCATTTAGTGGTAACCAAAGGTGTGACCAGTTTGTACTAAAATATCCATTCATCTTTTTGGACCAGTCACAACTCAGCAGTATTCCATATGCCTATGGGATTTCTACTACAATGATGTCAATTATTTGCACAAAATTAGGATGTGTTGCTATCCTGATCATTACATCTTTAAGTTCTCTGATAAATTTGACTTGGGTTCTGTCCAGTTGTATGACATTATTATCACTTTTGAGAGGGAAAACACCCAGTTTCTTACAAACGGCCATGGGCATTGCATTAGAGGATGCCCCAGAATCTACCAAGAAATTGTGAAGATTCCTGTTAAAAACTTCGAACGTTAAAAGGAAAGATGGTACAAAAGGCTTTCCTTACTGCCTTCTGAGTAGGTATTTATGGTTTCCTTGCTTGCCAATTTGTCTAGGGTATATCTTTCTTCTGGTCGTTGCATGTAGTTGGGTCTTCTACCGAGCTTAGTGCTTGCAACAAAAAGTCTTTCTGCTAAGGAATCCTACATATATCCATAACCAATATATTAGCCTTCAGCTTTTTCAAATCTTCGACTACGTTGTAATCCATGTTGGGAAATTCCTTGGTATGGATTCTTATAGGCTTTTCGCTGGGAGAGAAAGGTATTTTCGGGTGATCAAGAGTTAACTTACCTCACGGGGCCCGGGCGATGTCGACATTTTTTGAGTCGGGTTGACCTTTACTATGCGTCTGTGCTACCAAAACTTTTTTGGGTTGTTCTTGAGACTCAAACAGATCATCTGAATATGTGATTACGTCAGGATCCCATATCAACATGGTTGTGTCTCGTGGTGGGTCAGCTTCTTCCCGATCAACAATATTAATGGTTGAATTGATTGACTGTTCGGTCAGTGAGACTTCATCCAGAAAATGATTGGCCATTAAATTCATGGCATGGACCCATTGAGGGCATTCTCTTTTCAAATGGTTCTCCTGGTGATAGTGCAGAAAGAATCAGATGAAACATTCCCTAGGTCAATGTTTAGGTTGGATCGGGGAGGCTCAATTTCTTTGAAAGGCTAGTTTCTTTTAAATAAAGGCTTATAGGGTCTTTGGCCTTGGTTTCCTTCCCCTGCGCTTATTTTCATTTCTATAATCTCATTTGATAGTTTCTTGACCATGCGTGGCAAATATTATATATCTCCATTACCTTTATTTGGGGCCTATTCAGCTAGTTTCCCCGATGGTCTAGTCAAAAGGATTCCTCTCCTGGGAGGGGGTTGACTTTATTTTCTTACTAGAGAGGCTTGGCCTTATTTACATCCTTGCATCTGAAATTCTATCATCTTGGCCTCTTCGAAATTCTCCGTGAGGGTTTTCTTGGCGGATCTTTTTATGAACATGGAAATAGAAGCCGAAAGCGTGTTGGCATAAACCTCAATCTGCGATTCTTGAGTGGGTTTTGCCGCAGGTTGGAACTTGTTTAAGATGGTCATGAATATTTGATTGAAATCCTTGACCCTTTATTTTAGGGTCATGGTGGTTGCGAACAACTCAGTCATCAGGGCTCCTGTAGTAGTTTCTTCCACAAATTTGTCTAGAAAATCCTTTTGGATTTTAGTCTGGCTAGTTATAGATCCTATCGGCAAATTAAAATACCACGTGGAAGCAGAGTTTTCAAACATGTAGGGAAAAAGTCTACATACTATGTCTTCATGTTGAACGTTCATAAGTCTGATCGCAAGTATGAATTTCTTGATATGGTCTTCAGGAAAGCCTGAAGTTTCAGGGTCGTACCTGGGGAGAAACTTTTTTGGGTGCCGAGGAAGATTATGTACTCATCCAGGGATGGCCACAACATCTCCGTCCAACCAAGGCTGCTTGTCTTGAAGTGAAACTTCTCTTTCCTCCTCACGACCATTGTTCCCTTCCATATCTTCGAAGTCGGAGTCAACCTATTCTTCTTCTTAAAAGTTGCCAGGCTCAGGGATGTCGTCGGCTGGCGTTTCGGGGATGAGATAAAGAGGTTCTTGGATTTCGATGATCACAAAGTCTATTAAGTCTTCGACGGAGTGTACAAAAACTTCATCGGGAGTGCTAACCACCGATATTCTTTGTTGTTTTCTTTGAGGGAGGATGGGAGTTAAGGACAACGCATCGATCTGTTAGGCGTAGGCTCTGGTGATTATCCTAAATTGATTCACTTCCTTGTGAGGGAGGGTGTAGGGTATTTTAGGGTGAAAAGGTTCTTCCTCGAACTTGGGTGAGTTACCCACTTCAGGAGTACTCAGTAAGCATGGGTTGTCTATTGCATGACTATCCATGCATGTGGACCATTACGAATCTGTAGGTTGTTCGAAAAGTTATATAAGTTATATATTCAACCATTCATTCTCAGGCCCTCCTTCTAGTGCCAATTCTGTTGATGGGTCTTAAATCCCTTGATTCAACAGTAAGAACCAAACCCACCACCGAGGTCCAATTAGACTCTACAGTGTTTGAGATGGAATGGTTCTCCAGATCTTGCGATCCAACAAATTTATCGATGGGATTTGTGTTTTCTTGTGAAGGTTCTCCCTTCAGGTAGGACCTTTATTTTCTGTATTTTCTCTTGAGTGGGGCTGGTTTGAGAGATGCAAGCCAACATAAGCCAACTTGGCAAGCAACAAAATTGAATTTCAACTACTAGGAAGGGGCTGAGCTTGGGATAACCCGCTGCTCAAGCATGCAGACAGTAATTATATACCAAAGGGCCTAGTAATAATACATTAACCAAATGAGCATCCAATTACTGCCTGAGAATCTAACTAACAGAAAGAAAAACACATATGTAACCAAGATCATGGAAATCAAAATAATTCATCTACCATAACATTCATTACATAACAACACAATGATTTATCTTCATCATTAGAGAAAAGAACATCAAAAGAATGCACTAGATAACTTGACACCAGAGTCGATTTGCTCTTACTCATTTACTGTATCATTCGTGGAACAGGATAGGAAGTAATTCTTCTCCAACTCCACTCACATGCATCTGATGAAAATAGCTTGTCTTTGGTCTAGAAGGACTTCTCAATTCATAGAAGTCTCAAAATAATTATCAACAAACCAAAAAAGAAATAGTTCTTACAATAACCATCGTCCCTTCACTAATCGGTCGATGTCTCTATTTATAATCTAAAATTCAACCGAAATTAACGGCTAAATACCATTCGGACCAAACAAAAATCGCCACGTGGTGTGGTCATCCAACAGTTTCTTGGACAGTCCATCCAGGTTATTTCTTGAAAAGGATGATTTCTTTCATACTCAGGCCAACAGATCTTCCCAGGTTTCATCCCATGGGACTCTGCGTTGTTCCATTAGGGCTACGTATACTCCTCTGATATCAACTGCATAGTTTGGAGCTTCACCAAACTAGATTTTAGTAGTTACAACATAGTCTGAGATTTGATCGAGTATTTCACGAACAACTGTACTCGTCTTAGCTTTGTATCGGCTATCTTCGCACATATTTCAGCTCACAGAAAGTCTCGTTCGGTGGGTGTCTTGAGTCGATAACTTATCAGGGATGCCGAACTCGGAGAGCCCAGAAACCTTTATTGTGTCGATGAATCATCTTTGGTGTTCTTTTCAAATCCTTCGGAGAAATCATAGGATGAACTTTGTTCGGTAATCGGGGAGGTTTCTTTCCTGCAATTAAGACGATGGAGTTTAGCGATTTCAAAGAAATTTGTGATAAGACATAAATAAATTGAAAAGACTAATACGTACCTGTGTAGCTCACTAGTTTCATTCATTTAATACTTACTTGATCTCATTCGCTCCTTTGACTGACTTGTGATGACCTGGCCGAAGCCGTCACTCCTTTGGTTAAAAGGAGTTATGTCAGCGCATCATGGGGTGGAAAATCAAGTACAACATCATGAATGTTTTAAATAGTCATATTAATTATTCGACCTTTGGTGCCCAAACAAGACGCTGAAGGCGAGTGTGCACGTGTATACTTCCCAAAGTGTCGGACACCATTAAAGGAAATCCATTAAATGCTTCCATAATCTGTATCATCAAGCGGGTAATACATCATTAGTCAAATAACAAAGGTCTGGAGCAAGGTCGGGAGGATCGTATCGGACGTTACCTGTAACTCTGTTCGACGGCATTTACATGCTCTAGATTGCATCCACTGAACAACTATGGTGCATCGAGTCTTTAATCACCATGTCATGGGGTGCGAGTGTCTTATTGGCATGCTCTTTTTTGCTACTCTCTTTTTTCTATAAATTCAGGGAGTTCTGGGGAAAATTTACGCTCATGTCGAGATTACATTCTCTTGAGTTCTGGTATGGAGAATTTTTCTTGGTGAAGTCATGTATAGATGTTCCCCGTCCTCTTCGGATGCTTGGGTTGTCGTGTTGTTTCATAATGGGATCCCCTTTCAATAGCGGGTGGGGTCTACAAAGTAGTTGGAGTGCCAGGTCCGAGCCCCAGCGTGCCTGGGAATTTTTTTTGTTAGCCTCCCATGTTCTTGAAATTCCAACAATAGGTGTAGGTCTTAGCATGGAGACAGTGTCAGCATCTCCTGTGAAGCTTGGGGTGAAAAAGGATATGTCTAATAGAGGTATGATGGGAACCTTGTTTCCTCAGGAGCTGAAACCATGGAGAAGAGGGAGGCCCAAAAAGGGTACGAAAAGGGGGGAGGAGGACTGCCTCTCAGTTGAGCTAGGCATACGTTCAGTCATTGAGGAGCCCATGAGGTTTACCCACTAGTAGGTTCCAGTTGGGACTACTAGTAGGGAAGGCCGGAGGGGAAAAGGAGGTGAAAGAGTATTGAGTTCTCCCGACGAGATTTCTACTCAGTAGTTAGAATGGGATAAACTGACGATAGTCAAACTCTACAAAGAGAACAGAGAGTTGCAGCGCTAGTTAGCGATGAAATATCAGGAGATACCATCATCGTCGGGTCACGTAGGAAGCACAGTTTGGTTGCAGAGGCGGCTTCAAGAAGAATAAGATTCAATTGTGCAGTTGCGCAAGGCACAACGAACAGCGGGAGAGAAGAACATAGTGTTGAAATTACTAAGACAACTGAGAGTGCGGGTGAATCAGTTGTTACTGTGATTAAACAATTTTAATTCAATTAAACCATTTTTAATCTTTCTCCAAGTGACGATCAATATTATACTACATATGGACAACATAAATAATGAGCATCACTCACACATAAGATATACACAGACAGATTTTCACGAGGAAACCCATAAAGGGAGAAAACCTCTTCTTCTTCGAAATGATAGGCAGTCTTTTAAGTTTTGTACATCATCTATAATTGAGCACCAACTCAATGTGAGGCTACTACCTTTGTTTTACAAGATCCAACTTGTTTGAGAGCACCAACTCTCTGGTTTATCTAGCACCCACTAGAAGGAAGAAACAACTCCCTAAGTGTTCCAACACCAACTGGATGGAAACACCAACTTCCAGTCACACAGGCACCAACCTGTATAATAGAGAACAATTGTTCTCCCTTGCACCACCCTGCCACCCTAGTTTCTCTGGCTGAAACCAAATGGAAGCTACAATTCCCTGTGTTCAAGAACCCACTTGAACCTCTGAGGAAAATAGTCATCCCTAGCACCTCCCTACCACCCTTATTACAAATAAATGATTGAATAACCAGCAACACAGATAAATCAATTCTTACCACTTCTTCATTGTTCTGCAATTCTTCTCTACTACACTATTCTTCTGCTCTATTCATATTTGGCTTGACTTGTTGTCTTTGTCTATCTATTCTTTCTCTGTCCTTATCATTCTCTTTGATATGTGCACATTCTTCTCTCTTCACCTTTTCTCTTATGTTCATCTTATGTTCCTTATCTCTGAGATTTCTTCACACTATGCATACTATAGTTTTACCTTTCTACAGTTCAACTCATTTTTTAGTCAGAACAGCCGAACAATGCACAGTCACTGTGTGTTTATTTTATACACTACCACCACTTCAGTTGCCCCTCAAATCCCTAGAACAACGCTTCAGCAACTGAAATGCCAACCCTCCAAGAACCATGATTCGGTTATGCTAACTGAATCGTAACTGAACAATTAGTTGTGAGGTGAAACAATATCCCTTCGATCATATTCGAATTCACCTGTACCATTGGATTACAAGAAACAAAATATCTTTCACATTTCGTATTTTGATAATTTGCGATTTCTCATGTCGTGAATTCCTGTTGCGAAGCATCTCGACTCTAAGTCGTGTCCCTGAAATGGATCCAGATCAACGGTCCACAAAACTTCATAATCTGATCTCTTATTTTCCTAATCGAATGTATGACGAGATTTCGACGTTTTTCCCTTTGACTCTTCGAGACTCACAATAGTCCCTTTCGACATTTCGTGATTTTGGCAATTCTTGTGATGAGATATCTTGACGCTCCATGTCGCAATCCCTGAAACTTCGAAACTCCATGTCGTGATCCCCGAAACTCCATGTTGCAATTTCGCATTTTGACATTTCGCAATTTCTGTGGTGAAGTGTTTCGACACTCCAACTCCTAGTAACCGAAACCTACACCAAAAGGTTTTTTTTGCATTTCATCATTCTTTTGGTGAAGTGTTTCGAAACTCCAACTCCCAGTATCCAGAACTCAGAAATGGAGTTATTTCCCGGTCTGTGAAACTCTTTGTTGATGTGCCTATTTTGGGATTTCGGCGTTTCACATTTCATGACTCTGGGACTCCTGTGATGAAGAGTCTCGACGCTTGACTCCTCCAACTCCCGGTATCCAGAACTCTGAAATGATTTCCCGGTCTGTGAAACTCTTTGTTGATGTGCCTGTTTCAGGATTTCGACGTTTCACATTTCGCGACTTTGGGACTCCTGTGATGAAGAGTCTCGACTCTTGACTCCTCCAACACTCGTTATCTGGAACTCTGAAATGGAGTTATTTCCCAATTTGCGAAACTCTTTGTTAATGTGTTTGTTTCAGGATTTCAATGTTTCGTATTTCATGACTTCGGGACTCCTGTGATGAAGAGTCTCGACTCTTGACTCCTCCAACTCCCAGTATCCAAAACTATGATTTCTCGGTCTGTGAAACTCTGAAATGGAGTCTTTGACATGCTCTGATCTATCGCATTTCAGGATTTTTTGCCGTGAGTTGCTTCCTTGACTCCTGGAGTTTATGGTTCTGATCTTGCCATGCGATCATCGTTGCGCTACTGGTCTTTCCACTTTCTCTTGTTCATCATCGTCAGGATGAGCTTTCCATCAATGAAAAACAAATACTCTTTCGTCTGTCTGCCCATAATAAATATGCCAACAATCTCCCCATTTGGCATTGATGGCAACCCCTTGCAGAACATCCAACTATACCACTATAGAATCCTTGAAATTACCAGTAGCATCCTTGAAATTACCACACTTTCTCCCCCTTTGACATCAATGTCAAAGAAGAAACACGCTCCCCCTGAGTTGTTGCAGTACATACTCCCCCTATCAACTATGAGCAGCTTAGAAATACAACAGATATTCAATAAGTGCTCCCCCTGACCAGGTGAACAGATTAGATGAAAGAAGTTATAACCCCCAACTTTTGACGAAGATATCCAAAAGGGGTCGCTACTAACAGTTTAGTAAAGATATCAGCTATTTGTTCTGTGGAAGGAATATAATTCATCTGAACAATTCTATTTGTAACTTGTTCTCTGAGAAAATGGTATTTTATTGGTATGTGCTTAGATTTTGAATGAAGTACAGGATTCTTAGAGAGACTGATGGCACTAGTGTTATCACAATGAAGTGGAATGGGATCAGTGTAAGTTACCTTCAAATCTACAAGAGTTTGTATCATCCATAAAATCTGAGTGCAGCAGGTAGCAGCAGCAATGTACTTTGCTTCTATAGTTGATAAGGAAATAGATCCTTGCTTTTTACTAAGCCATGCTACTAATGAGTCACCCAGGAAGAATGCTCCTCCACTGGTGTTTTTTCTGTCATCAACACAGTTTGCCCAATCTGCATCTAAATAAGAAATTAACTAAAAATTCTGATTTCTGGGATACCACAGACCATTAGTCATTGTTCCCTTCAAGTATTTGAATATCCTTGTGACAACTACCAAATGACTTTGTTTAGGAGCAGACTGATAACGACCTACCATTCCAACAGCTTGCATTATATCAGGAAAGGATGATGTGATGTACAAAAGACTGCCTATCATAGAGAGATATGTCCTTTGATCAACATCCGGTGAGATATCATCTTTACTGAGATTGAAACCAACCACCATAGGTGTACTAACAGGAGAGGAATCCTCCATCTGAAATTTCTTCAACATCTCTTTCAAATATTTTTCTTGAGATATAAAAATTCCGGCAGAACTTTGTTTTACTTGTAAGCCAAGAAAATATGACAGTTATCCTATCATGGACATCTCAAATTCTATTTGCATAGAGTTAGAAAACCACTGGATAGATGATTCATTAGTATAGCCAAAAATAATATCATCTACATAAACCAAAACAATTAGTAAATTATCACCTTCAGACTTAATGTAAAGGTTGTTGTCAACAGTACCTTTCTTGAACCCTTTGTCCTGTAAACATTTGTCCAGTCTATAATACCAAACTCGTGGTGCTTGTTTCAGTTCATATAAGGCCTTCTTCAGCTTGCAAACATAATTAGGATTATCTGTCAATGAGAATCCTTCAGGTTGCTCCATATATACTTCTTCCTCTAGATCTCCATTAATAAATGTTGACTTAACATCCATCTGATAAACTTTAAAGTTCTTATGACATGAATAAGCAAGAAACATTATAATGGCTTCCAATCTTGCCACTGGTGCAAAATTTTCATCAATGTCCTGACCTTCAACTTGTGAATACCCTTTACAGACCAATCTGGTTTTATTTCTAATAACTTGTCCTTTTTCATTCATTTTATTCTTGAACACCCATTTGGAACCTATTACATTCTTATCTTCAGGTCTAGGGACAAGCTCCCAAGTATTTTTCTTCCCAATCTGATCACGCTTTTCATTCATTTCTCTAACCCAATCATCATGTTGGATGGCTTCATCAAAAAATTTAGGTTCAGTCATAGATAAAAAAGCAACATGAGATTGTTCTGAGTCTTTAATCAATTTCCTTCTTGTCTGAACTCCTTTATTTATATCTTTAATTATCTAATTTTCAGAATGATTCTTTCTAACAATTATGAGAGGTGATTTTGCTTCTTTCTACTGATTTGTGTCAGCCTGAGTATTCGTATCTTCATTTGATTCATATTCTTCTCTTTCTGATCCTTGGACCTATTCATCTTCATCTTCAACTATATCTTTTGTTCTTGGTTCAACACTGCTTACATTTCTGACCGAGATTTCTTCATCAACTTTTATGTCTATACAATCAACCAGTTTATGTAGTCTCTTATTGTAACATCTCTACCCTTTACTATTTGTAGCATAACCCAAGAAGATACCTTCATCAGCCCTGTCATCATATTTGCCAATATTTTCATCATTGTTCTTGATATAACATTTACTCCCAAAGACTTTAAAATGCTTGATTGAAGCAGGTCTTCCAAACCATAGTTCATAAGGAGTCTTGTCATTGTGTGGCTTGAGATGAGATTTGTTAAGGATATGAATAGTTGTATGAATTGCTTCTACCCAATACATCTGAGATATGTTCCTTTCATTCATCATTGATCTTGCCATTTGTTGTACTGATCTATTCCACCTCTCAACAATTCCATTTTAATGTGGAGTCCTTGGAATTGTGTGTTGTCTTTTGATCCCATGTTTATCACAGAACTCTTTGAATTTCCATGAACTAAACTCTCCTCCTCTATCAGACCTTACTTCCTTTAATCCTTTTCTTGTTTGATTCTCAGTCAGAGCCTTAAACATTTTGAATTTTTCAAATGCTTCAGATTTTTCCTTCAAAAATGCAACCCATGTTAGTCTAGAATAATCATCAATAATCAACATAAAATAATTTTCTTTTCATGTACCTTCTTTCCTTTATGGTCCACATAAATCCATATGTACTAACTGGAGAGTTTTTTCTATTGAAGGAAAGTTTTTAGATTTGAACTGAGTGCGAGTAAGCTTTCCTATCTGACAGGGTTTACAAACAAAGTCATATGGATTTGATATCTTCGGAAGATCTTTTACTACCCCATTGTTTCTGAGCTTGATTATATGATCAAAATTTAGGTGTCCAAGTCTCCTATGCCACAACCAACTTTCATCATACTTGCTTAAGTGGCATTCTTTTTTTTTCTTTTTTTTTTAACACATAGACATTGTTTTTTGTTCTTATCCCTTTTGCAACTAGCTGTCCTAAATTCACACATTTTATTCTGCAGTTTTTAGAGATAAAAACGAATTCACATGCTCGGTCACAGACTTGACTGACACTAAGAAGATTATGTTTCAAACCTTCTACAAACAACACATCTTGAGCTTTCCCTTTGCCATTACTCAAACTTACCATTCCTTTACCTTTTATTTTTCCTGGTGCATCATTTACAAAAGTTACATTCCCTGATTTCCTTTCACTTAGAGCTAGAAACTTACTTTTGTCTCCAGTCATATGTTTGGAACATCCACTATCAATATACTAGGGATTATTTTGTCTTTGGGTTGATAAAACTAGTCCACACTTGTCATCCGCTTTCTTCTTCCAAACCTTGACATTTTCAGTAGTGGGGATCAAATATGGCTTGTAATTCCTTAAGCAACAGTCTGCAACTTTATGTCCATAATCATGGCAGTTGTAACATTTTGGTTCACTGAATAACAGATCATAACGATTGTTATGCTCATAACTGTTGTTGTGTTTCACCTGTGTCCTTCTCCCAATGATCACATGATTTATAGTCTATGATTGTTTGTTGCTTGGCTGTCTCAATCTTTGTGGTGGCAGATAATTATTCTTTGAAAAACTTGATTTCTCATATCTAAATCTTAAAGAACAGTTTATAGCTTTGTGACCAAAATTAGAGCAGAAAAAACAATAACCATAGAAAAAACCTTTGTAACTTGAAAAAGTCTGTCTTCTTTGAGGAGGTCGATTTCTTTCATGCCGATAATCTCTCTGATCTACAGATTCGGTTCTGATACTTTTTCTTTCATTCCTTCTTGGTGGTTGATTTTGTTTCTTTGTTTCTGCAGAGTGACTGTTGTCAATGTTTGAGGATTTGACAAACTTGATAGGTTTTGTATTACTTGGATGATCACTACTTGATCCTTCTTCATACCCCAATCCATCTTTCAACTTTGGGTTTCTTTGTTGATTTAGAATGGAGGTTAATCCTTTTGAGGCTTTAATACTTGGCAGATTTTGGTGATACAATCCCTTAAACTTCTCCATTTCTTTTCTGGTTTTTACTATCTCTTTTTCTAAGGCTTCACACCTCGCTTTCTTCTCTGACAATTGGTGTTTCAGTATGTTTTCTATTTTATTTGCCTCTTCTAATTCCACTTTCAACAGGGCAAAGTCTTCATCAAGTTGTTTAATGTCTTTCTCGAACTGTATCAGCAATTGTTTTTTCTTTCTATTCTTAATTCTGAGTCTGTCAATCTCTTCCAGATTACTGATCAGTTGTCCTTCCATATCAACCAAAGCTTCTTCATCATTATCATCATTGCCCATGATTTTATTATCATAATCCTCTTTGGCCATAAGAATGAATTCATTTACCTTATCTTCACAGGAAGAGTCATTATCAGTGTCTTCTGAGGAATTGTCATTATTTGCACACAAACTTTTCTTCTTACTATATTTCTTGAATTTGTACTTCTTTTCATCAACAGAGTTCTAGTATTTTTTATAATGGGGACACTTAGATGAAAAATGACCTATCTTACCACAGTTAAAGCATTTGAAGGGAAACTTGCCTTGATATTTTCCTGATCCTTTCTTTAACCTTCTCACAAAGTTTGCCTCAATATCATCTAATTCTGAATCAGTATTCTTGTCTGCTTTAAACGATGCTTCTCTAGTAATGGATTTATCTTTTCTAATTCTCATTTCATATGCAGTTAAAGTTCCTAGAAGTTAATCAATGGACAGAGTTTTAAGATCATTTAGTTCTTCCATTGCAAAGACTTTTGGATTAAATTTATCAAGCAAAGATTTTAAAATCTTCTAAACTAAGAGTGATTCTTCAAACTTCTCACGAAGACCCTTCATGGCATTCACAAGTTCTTCAACTCTTAAAAAATTCTTGCTAATTGTTTCATCTTCATTCATCTTTAGTTGTTCAAACTCCAACCTAAATGTTTGAAGTTTGGCATCTTTTACTTTCTCATTTCCTTCATAGCTACTAATAAGTTTATCCCACATTTCTTTGGTAGTTTGAAGATGCATCACCTTTACAAACTCGGCTTCTGCAAGTCCATTCAAAATAGCATTCATTCCCTTAGCATTAAAGCTAAATTCTAACTTATCATCCTTGGAAGCTAGAACAACAGGCTTTATGTATCCAGTCTCTACTACATCCCAAACATCAGCACCTAAGGCCATTAGGTATGTTCTCATTCTAACCTTCCAAAAGGCAAAATTTGTTCCATCAAACAGAGGAAGCTTACTGGATGAAGTCCCTTCATGACTTGTCATGTTTAAGCTTACATATCTACCTTTAAATAAAAGGAACCCTCTCTGATACCAATTGTTGAAATTACTAAGACAACTGAGAGGGGGGGTGAATCAGTTGTTACTGTGCTTAAACAATTTTAATTCAATTAAACCATTTTCAATCTTTCTCCAAGTGACAATCAATATTATACTACATATGGACAACATAAATAATGAGCATCACTCACACATAAGATATACACAGAGACATATTTTCACGAGGAAACCCATAAAGGGAGAAAACCTCTTCTTCTTCAAAATGATAGGCAGTGTTTTAAGTTTTGTACATCATCTATAATTGAGCACCAACTCAATGTGAGGCTACTACCTCTGTTTTACAAGATCCAACTTGTTTGAGAGAACCAACTCTCTGGTTTCTCTAGAACCCACTAGAAGGAAGCAACAACTCCCTAAGTGTTCCAACACCAACTGGATGGAAGCACCAACTTTCAGTCACACAGGCACCAACCTGTATAACAGAGAACAATTGTTCTCCCTTGCACCACCCTTCCACCTTGGTTTCTCTAGCTGCAACCAGATGGAAGCTACAATTCCCTGTGTTCAAGAACCCACTTGAACCTATAAGGACAAAAGTCCTCCCTAGCACCTCCTTACCACCCTTGTTACAAATAAATGATTGAATAACCAACAACACAGATAAATCAATTATTACCACTTTTTCATGGTTTTGCAATTCTTCTCTGCTACACTATTCTTCTTCTCTGTTCATATTTGGCTTGACTTGTTGTCTCTGTCTATCTATTCTTTCTCTTTCCTTCTCATGCTCTTCGATATGTGCACATTCTTCTCTCTTCACCTTTTCTCTTCTGTTCAGCTTATGTTCCTTATCTCTGAGCTTTCTTCACACTTTGCATACTGTAGTTTTACCTTTCTACAGTTCAACTCATTTTTTTCGTCAGAACAGCTGAACAACACACAGTCACTGCGTGTTTATTTTATACACTACCACCACTTCAGTTACCCCTCAAATCCCTAGAACAACGCTTCAGCAACTAAAATGCCAACCATCCAAGAACCATGATTCGATTCTGCAATTGAATCGTAACTGAACAAATAGATGTGAGTTGAAACAATAGCCCTCCGATCATATTCGAATTCACCTATACCGTTGGATTACAAGAAACAAAATATCTTTCTCATTTCGTATTTCGGCAATTCGCGATTTCACATGTCGCGAATTCCTATTGCAAAGAATCTCAACTCTCCAAGTCACGATCCCCGAAATGGATCCAGATCAACGGTCCACAAAAATTCATAATCTGATCCATTCTTTTTCTAATCGAACAGCTGATGAGATTTCAGTGTTTTTCCCTTCGAGTCTTCAAGACTCACAATAGTCCCTTTTGGCATTTCACGATTTCCGCAATTCTTGTGATGAGATATATTGATGCTCCATGTCGCAATCCCCGAAACTCCGAAACTTCATGTCACGATCCCCAAAAATCCATGTTGCAATTTCGCATTTCAGCATTTCATGTTTTCTGTGGTGAAGTGTTTCAACACTCCAACTCCCGGTAACCAAAACCTACACCAAAAGGTGTTTTTCTCATTTTGGAATTTCGGCATTCCTGTGGTGAAGTGTTTCGAAACTCCAACTCGCGGTATCCGAAACTCCGAAATGGAGTTATTTCCCGGTCTACGAAACTCTTTGTTGATGTGTCTATTTCAGGATTTCGACATTTCACATTTCACAACTTCGAGACTCTTGTGATGAAGAGTCTCGATGCTTGACTCCTCAAACTCCTGGTATCCGAAACTCCAAAATGGAGTTATTTCCTAGTCTGTGAAACTCTTTGTTGATGTGCTTGTTTCGGGATTTCAGCGTTTCGCATTTTGTGACTTTGGGACTCCTGTGATGAACAGTCTCGACTCTTGACTCCTCCAACTCCCGATATCCGAAACACCGAAATGGAGTTATTTCCCGGTCTGCAAAACTCTTTGTTGATGTGCCTGTTTTTGGATTTTGGTGTTTCGGATTTTGCGACTTCGGGACTCCTGTGATGAAGAGTCTCGACTCTTGACTCCTCCAACTCTCGTTATCTGAAACTCCGAAATGGAGTCTTTGACATGCTCTGATCTATCGCATTTCAGGATTTTCTGTCGTGAGTTGCTTCCTTGACTCCTGGAGTTTATGGTTCTGATATTTCCATGCGATCATTGTTGCACTGCTGGTCTTGCCACTTTATCTTGTTCATCATCGTCGGGTTGAGCTTGCCATCAATGACAAACAAATACTCTATCTTCTATCTGCTCATAATAAATATGCCAACACATAGTGCAAGGTGTAAGTAGTAACTCAGGGAAAGCCATAGTGGGCGATCTTGTGCCTTGCACTTCTCCTGGGTGATGCTTGGACAAAATCCCCTTTTGCTCTTCTGTTGTAAAAAAAATCATATTTTTACTGCCATCGAGCCAGTTGGTCGTGGTGTTGACGTGGCTTAGTTGTATGTGACGCAGATTTGGCCGGACCCTTTTAATACTAAGTATCGAGAGTATTTTGAATGTATTATGCTTTCTTATGGATGAAAAGGGGTAAATTGACTGTGTTTTCTCATCATAAATCATTAGGTTGCACAAATTATTAGATCTTGTAATTGTTATTGTGGCATTGTGGTTTTGTTTCCTTTTGTAAAATTTATGGCATCAATTGATTCTTACGTGGCGTTATTGACCCCAAATTACGTGGCGTTATTAAAAAAAATTATCTATAAAAGGCATTCATTGATAAATAAGGATCTTACTTGGAACCTCGCTCGCATCGAAAATACTAAAACTAGATACTATGGGTGCCAACATCGGGTGGTATTGGAAAAAAGGTAAAGTTTTTTTTATTCGCAGGTTAACACATTACAATGTCTTCGACGCCTAAACAATATCGGGGTCGGAGGTCGGCGATGTTGATCCTTAATTTGGCACGGTGCTCACTATTACCTTTTTTCTACCGAAACCGAATGGATCAGCCTTCAGCGAAATCCTTCCTACGGTTGTTCGTGGGAAATAAACGCTTTCATCGGTCGACACCGATGAAGGTCAGTACTCAGCTACTTTGACTTTCCAAATGATTTTCACCATCTTTATCTTTCTCCAATGCCGTATTTCTCAAGTGAGTCAGGGAAGCTCTGGGTCATCGATCCGTGCAGATAGTCGACGAAGAAGATTAAGTGGTACCCAAAAAATAAAATGTTCATAGATTTTTTAGGGTGTGTTGAGTGCTCAACAGACGGGAACATTGATTTCAATTCTTTCAATGTATTTACCTCTTCCTGTAATTTTCTGATTTCTTCCCCTTGTATGGAACATATATTCCATGGATTTTACAAGTTTGTGAGATGCATTTGAGACTTGTACTAGGATTAATGATGGGATTGTTGCTAGAATTTCTACTGATGTGGACCCTTCTGCTGTTTTGATTCCTGTCATATTGACTACCTCCAGTGGTATCATGGCCAGCTGCATATTTTTCTCCTTTTCTTTTATCAACTTGTCCATTTCTGCTTCCATTTCCCTTATTTGTGCATTTTGTTCCATGATTAACTTTAACATCTTGTATTTGTGGATTTCAGTCTCAGCCACTTCTTTGGTTTGTGAATCTTATGTAGCTGGAAGATTCAACTACTTTCTAAGAGATGTTATATCAACATTCTTATTTTTTAACAACTCCTCTGTTACTTTTACATTTGTTGGATCATACCCAATTTTAAGAACCAATTCTTCTAATGATTTTATTTTGTTATCCTTGGATAAGGAAAATATATTCTCCAGCTTTAATTGGGACTGGATATTGTTTAAGGATACATGTAACTTAGAAGTAGTCATTAAGGTATTTGTCAAAGTTGAGAATATCATTTCTCCAGTCTATCTATGCATATCCATCTGGTCCACTGGATGGACATATTTTACATCAAATTCAAAGGCAGTCTTTTTGTAATCTGCAGTTGTTCTTGGATGGGGAACTTGTGCTTGTAAGAATTCCATTTTCATTCTTCCTCTTTTTGTGTCAAAAGTTTACAACAATCTGTGTTGAGCAGTGGAGATATGCTTCTAGAATTGAGAGTGTGATGTTTTTGAGGAGCTCATTCCTTTGCTTGATCTGTTTGTATTTGTCAAAAATGTTTGACTCTTTTTTCCATGAGTTGATTCATCTGTCAGAGTAGTATCTGGGTTTCTTTGAGATACAGCTGATGATGGAGAACCTGTAAATAGACTGTCTAAATGGGTTGAAGAGTGTGGTCCCTCCAAGACTATGTTGGATTGTATTTCTCCCTCCTTGATAAAATATGTTGTGTGACTGGTTTTATCCCTCTTTCTATACACTTGAAAATCCTCAGTTGATACCTCTATGACTAGAGGAGAAAACTCCTTCCTTGATATCTTCTCTGCTTTCTTTTGGGGTGTATTAGTCTATGAAGTGGTTACATAGATAGGTTGCTCCTCTGGTTCTTGTAATGTGTTCTCCTGCCACTATGTCTAGTGCATGTATATTTCCACCTATGGCCTCTGTGTGTGAACATAATGAGTGATCCTTTGTTTGATTCTGAGTTTAGAAATGACACCAAATGGGTCATATTCCCAAGTGAAACTCGAAGGAAAACTCATTTGTTTCAAGAGGCTATCTTCTTCTTCTCTTGCTGATCTGTTGTTGCAGATGAAAGGTCCAACCTGGGTTTTGATTCTGAGTTGGGATTTATTCTTTTTTGCAACGAAGTGAACATCATATGAATTCACCATTTTCCTTATATACTCTAGTGCAAAAATCCTCATAGGGAGGTATTTGGGAAATCTGTAAGGAGGCATATCACATCCATATACTCTTATCTCTTTATGGTTTTGGTATAAATACCAATCCCCCTGTCTTAGATTGATTAGATAGGTGCGAGACCTTCTTAATTTCTTCATTGATCCTTGGCTATGTGCTACTGTTCAGCATACAAACAACTAGATGAATGAATTGATCAATGAAGTCCTTAAAGTTGTACTTTGTTGAATGTTTCCTCACCAATGAGGTCCATGCTTTCACTGACTGTGGGATTCCTTCCTGTTTTAACTTCTGAAGTGCATAGGGGAACATTTTTTATTGGTAAAATAAAAACATATAGACCATAACTGAAGAGTATCTAAACATCCCTTCAGTTGGAAACTTGAATAACTGATCATGAATATTATCAGCCAAAAATTGACTGAAGTTGAATTTAATGGAAACTCTTTCTTCTGTGGAAAATATGGATAGAAAAACTAAAATAGGCTCATCTACCCATTCATCTGAGTAATAAACTAACATGTAAAAAAGCATGGATATGATCTGTTTGGATTTGACAGTGAAAATGGAAGATGAGTAGGATGGATTCCTCTTGGGTAATTGGGCATCTTCTGGGAGGAAAATCTCAAAGATCTGGGCTCTTTGGGGGAAATTCAGTTTCTGGTATAGGTCATTTAGGGATTAAATAGAGAATGGGATGTTTGAGTCATTTCTAGGGATCTGCAACATCTGGTCGATAACTTTGGAGATGACGGTGAACAGTGTTTCACCAGAGGAGGAGGCAATGGCTCTTTGGTCGGGCAAGTAGCAGGATTGACACCCGAGAGAAAATTCGAGAAAGTGGTGAGTTTGAGGAAACATGTACAGAGGAAAATTGGAGTCCCAGAGTCCAATTTCATCACTTTATTCAAGAAAAATATATTTCATCCATGAGTGCAATTCGAAGAATTCGAATTCACACCTTCACTCTATAAATTCGTAATCCTTATCTGCCAGACGAATGTGGTCTAGGTCAACAAGAGGGGGAAGGATTGGGTTCTCAGATGTTTCTGAATATTTAGCCTTGGGGGCCATAATTGAAAGAGATTACAGTAAAAATAATGGCGGAGTTGTATTACTCGGGGAAAATCTTCTCCTGTTGACGGTGAGAGGTGGTGGCGGTTAATTTGACAGTTGGGTTCGGTGCGGTATCCACAGTGTCTTTATCAGAAAATCGCGTAACATGATGTGAAATGGGGTTTTAAGATATACAACAGATATTCGTTATGGAATGAGGTTGTTACGAGGTGCTTAACGGTCACGAGGAACATTTTACTTGGATAATGAGTATGTAGAGTAGGACATATGGCATGTAGTGATAGGATTACGGTGGCGG
>JZKD02S1638925.1:111815-134981 GCA_000966675.3 Picea glauca | reverse complement strand
GTTGTTGGTTGAGTCTCCACAACCCAATCTGATGAGGAATCAACATCATCCAAGAATATGTTGTTGGATTCAGGGGTCTTGTTCATCAATTGGTTGCGCCTCAACCTAAGGTTATTCTGAAAAAATACCATATCATTCAACCATTTTTTTCTCTAAACGGATTCTCTTCTTGGTGTGTATATGCTCAAAAACACTCCAGTTGCATTCACACCTAGAAGCACTGCATGTCTGGCTCAATATACGAACTGCAAATTTCTGCAATTCATGGCACTGGCTACCAAATTGTTGCCACCAATAAGCTGCATGTAAAGACAAAAAATATTTAGCAAAGGATTTTAAAAGTTTGATTTATTTTTTGCCATGAATAATATAATTGAAAATTTGAAAGACTTTACAATTATGTACCTGGTGGATCTCTTGCTCTACTTCGAACAACCATATCCATGCCAAAGGTACCAATACTCTCATTGAAATGCAAGATTTTGATGTGTATCTCATCTTGTTTGTTGGAATCAGGGACCATGCGCTCAATACATTTGTATAATCTTTCTTTTACCTCCCCATCTGCTTCAAAATATTTTGTGTAATGGTACCTTTCAAAGAGTTAAAACTTAAGAGTCAATGAATTTGAACTTTGAAACATTAGCTAAAGTTTAAACATTTGCGAATTAAAATTTAATAATATCTCTTAAAAACTTTGAAATTACTTACTGCTTACCTGGGATTCAAGTAATATCCTGCAGCATGTAAAGGCCGATGGAGTTGTTTATTCCATCTTTCATCAATTATTCTCCACAAAGGAAGATACTTTTACCTTTTACTCTGATATGCTTCCTTTATTGCCTCCTTGGCCTGATCCATAGCCTCATAAACAAAACCCATGGCTGGTTTATCACCATCCACCATTTTCAAGACTTTCACAAGAGGCACACTAAATAGCACTATCTCCTTTTCCCTTTTCCAAAATGCTTTCTCATACACCTTTTCAACAATTTCTTTGCCTTCGGCCTTCTTGCTCCATTGAGATGCATTCCACTCATCACAAGAGCACATCTTCCTCAGGTTGGATTTTTGGTCAATCATGGATTGCAACGTAAGAAAATTCATTGCAAAACGTGTGATAGTTGACCTGACAAGCTCTCTTCCATCAGTGTTTTTTCTCGTAAGGTTCAAAACCCATGAGTGGTTGTAAATGTACCTTGTTATGCTTTTACCTTGTTCCATTGTTTTTTTCACCCATTCAATTTTCCCAATATCCTCAAGCATGATGTCCAAACAATGGACTGCACAAGGAGCCCACCAAATGGTACAATGCTTCTCCTCTAACATCCTTCCAGTTGCAACATAATTTGCAACATTATCTGTGATAACCTGTACAACATTCTGCACCCCCACCTTCTCAACTACTTCATCCAAAAGACTAAATAGTAAATTTGCATCTTTCACTTGATCATATGCATCCATTGATTTAAGGAACATAGTTCCTTTAGGGAAAGCAATAAGAAAGTTCAGAATGGTGCAGGATCGTTGATCAGTCCATCCATCAGACATGATTGTGCACCCTGTTTTAGACCATGACTCCTTGAACTCTGTGAGGTATTCCTTTAATCTTTCAACTTCTTTTTTTAACAGATTGCCCCTAATATCCTCATAACTAGGTCTCTTGAAGCCCGATCCACATGAAGCTACAGCATCCAACATAGATTGATAATAAATAGACCTTACACCATTGAAAGGTATGTCTGCATCATACCACCACCTAGCAATGCATTCCCAAGCAACCTCCCTTTCCATCTTCTTCCATTTGGCATCAATAGTGGGTTGAGAACCAGGGGTAGCGCGGGGTAAAAAAAATTAGTCAAGGTCACCATGAGGCCTTTTGGATCTTGATGCACCAGCACCACTTCCACCAACATGTTCTACTTCTTCCCTAGGATTGGTATAAGGATCACGCCCCGGGATTGGGAAAGCAGAGGATTCCTCAAAACTAGGCATTCTATCTTGAGGATCACTATCAAATCTAGTTCCACCACTACTTCTCTCCACCTATTTTTGAACCTTCTTATTCTTGGATTTATCTGCTTGAAAGCTTTCAAGAAGGCCCATCATCTCAGCTTTTAGTTCATCAGAAACTTTCAAGCATGGTTTTATATTCCCCCTTGCATTGGCTAGATGTTGTTTGATCCTATAAATACCTCCCCCACCAACCTCCTTTTGGAAATAATTACAATCAATTACCCAATCAATCAATTGGAAATGAAGCCATGTTGGATACTTCTTTTCTTTATGAGCCATGGAAACAAATAAAAATCTACAAATAAAAATTCCTATGTGTTTTTAATTGCTAGAGCCTAGGAGAAAACAATAATACTTTTTTTGGAGAAAAAAACAACAATTTTAAGGGGAGTAAGTGCATAGTTTACATACCTTGAAAACAAGTTCCAAATCTGCCCAAGAAATAAGCTCCAAATCTGTCCGAGAAATATTCTCCAAAACAGCTCCAAATATCTTCCAAAACAACTCCAAATATGCTCCCAAATTCGACAAAATAACTCCCCAAATCAGCTTCAAGAAAAGAGGCAAAATAACTCTCCAAATGAGCCCAACAATCACCTCTCCAAGGCAGCCTAGCAACCTCTCCAATTCAACCCTTCAATTAGCTCTCTAAACTCAAGAAAAACCCTTAGCTCAAAAACTCAAGAGAATCCAAATGAGTAGAGTGAGTGAAAGAGAGGGGGTGACGTTGGCTTTATAGCTTCATTAGGGGCTCTAGACAATTCTAGAAGCTTCCCATGCATGCCCCTAACCCTAACTTTTTTAAAAAAATCAAATTTCCCCTCATTTTTCCGGCCGCGGGCATCTTTGACAAAAAAAACCGGTTCCGTACAGAACTGGACGGTTCAGGCAAAGAAAAACCGGTTCCGTACAGAACCGGTCAAAAGCGGTTCCAGTGGGCGATTCGAACCGGTCTGGGCTCGAAACCGGTTGGACCGACCGGTTTTACTAATTCTGGTTCGGTTCTTGTAACATTGGAAAAAACAATGGCTTGTTTTTTATATTGTGCTAAAGATTTAAATTCAGAAATTTTATTAATTGGCTTCAATAGCAATATGTAATGTAGTTTTTATTGCGATAAATTTTTAGATTGCAAAACAGAGGTAAATTTTATGATTTTTCATAGATTTTGGGTGGTTGAAATGGAAAAATTGATGCCTTATTTTTTATATTGTGCTATGGGGTCTAATGGGCTTCTAAAAGGGTTGTTCCGAAAAAGATTTAGGGACAAACTAAGCTACAAAATGCATGCTACAACAATCCTAATTTTGTTGTTAAATGTCACAAAGTTTGCAAGAGGAAAAGGTCTCTAGGGGATCCACTTTCAAGACAAATCCAAGGGTGACTTTATTAAGATAATTTAATTAATCCAATAACTCCTAAGATATCAAATGCATCTAGTTTCATTTTTCGTAATAAAGAAGCAATGAAATTAAGGAGTAGGAATTATCACACCTAACTCTTCCAATGTAGCAAAGTTGCTCCTCTATGGATGCTTGAATTAGCTTTGACATTCACAAATCTGCAATATTAGTCATCACATGTGTACCAAGAAAATCACCTCACATCAACAAGATAGCTCCACCATTCTAAACAGGTTATATAAGAAACATGAACAAATTGTTTTTCAAAGTTATGAGCACTTTCAACAACAATTACAAGTGGAGGAGCCTCCAATTTATAGAGTTTGGGCTCAACAAACTCCACAAGAAAATAATAGTATCCCCTAATACTAGATCTATTCTAAGAAAGTATAAACTACTAATATCCTCGAATCAACTTGAGAGGACAAGTTAACAAATGATATAATATGGCGGACTAATGCCACATGTACAATTTCCAAGCCATGGAAGGCTCAATAAGGTGGATTCCTCCTCTAATCAAGTAGAATATGAAGTCAAATACATGAACAAGACTCTCCCAAAGAAGATCGATCCATTAGGTGAATAACAACCATGCAAAAAATAGATAAAACAACTAGGTAGTAGCCTCAACTGCCATACGTGTGAGACATACGAGTAGGAGGGTTGTCCCCTTAAAATCCTCCAATGTGTAACTACATAGTGCTAACAAATGCATGAAGGTGGCACCTGTAGTCTCCAAAGCAATCATCTCAACCCAAAACTGTGAAACATGTGAAATATCCATCTAATGTGGCACATGTGGGCTCAAAAAGGGTGTGGCCCCTATCCCAAGGGAAACCACTCATCAAATCAAGTAATATGAGATGGATCTAATGAAGAAGAGGTCAACTAGTAATAAAATATCACCATGAAGCATGTGCCAAGTCAAATCAAGTCCAACTACCATCTAAGATCAAGGGGACGACTCATATATATGCAAGATTGTGCCTTGACATGTGTGCACTAGGGTAGTTCTCAACAAAGATAGTGAAATCCTCCATCAAATAATGCATCCCCCACATGATAGTAGATCAATGAAGCAAAGCACTCAACTTATGAAGCCACATGTGGTAAAAAGGGGAGGTTGACCCACCTCAACATAATAATCTCAACAAGAAAACATGTACTAGGAGGAGAGTGCTCCATAGAAAACCATCGCACATGCACCAAATACTAAGATATAACCATCAAAACCACATCAATATCCAGGGAACTTTCACTAGGAGGTATAACATCGTTGAACCCATCAATGATAATCCACAAATCATAGTAAATTGGGTCATATCATAATCATCCACTGATAAATAACAAGCATCAAAATATACCATCATTAGGACTAGAATACATCCATTTTCCTGGGAGACATCACCATCTGGGAAAAACATATTATTCCTACCAGATCTCACTAATAAGTAATCAATCAAAGTATTCATATCATGTAGCAACTGTAGCATCACATCATTGGAAAGGCATCGAGTTGTCACTAGTATTCTTATTGAAAAATTTGGTATATGAACATAAATATCTGCACTCTCCACTTTCGTATAAACATTGCAACATTGGCCATTGGGAAGTGGTTAGTAATAGAATTACCATAAGGGTAATGCTAGGGAAAATGTGTGGATCCATAAAATATCCTTGTGTATTCTCAAATGACCTATATATATCAATCATTATTTGTTAAGAGCAATTGAATATCTCATCATACAGTATGAAGGGTAACAACTGGCTTCAACATGGGGACATGTGCTCTAGAGGAGAGTACATGGTAACTCCAGAATCTCGAACAAAGTCAAGTACAACTCAATATGGAAAATATAAGATTCACATAATAGGGGAGAATGTCAACTTGGTCCATCATAAAATATAGTCGAAGCAATACAAAATACATGAAAACTATTACATGAAGTCAAAAAAAGCTCTAAAACAAGACATGAGCTAATATGTCAAAGAGTACATGGAAAGAAATAACTATCCTAATCTATTGTCCACATGCGCTTATTCGTTTCTACTTCTACAAATCTATTATGACATCAATTTCCATCATAGTAGTAGTGTTTTCAAATTTACCCATTCATGGGCAGCTGCAACATTTCTCCATTTAGATGCCTACGTTAGAAAGAGTTTGTGTTAGTTGTATTTTCAATCCTGTAAGGTCCAAGAAATAATGTGTTGAATTTACCATGCTTCCTTGGATTTTAAATTCTCTTATCTCACATCAAGACTGTTATCGCACAGTTTGTAGATAAGATAATAGAAGGATGAAAGGAGGTCAAATTGGCATAACTTGAACCAATCCCACCACTGTCACCTCAATGGGAAGGTTCTTTCTGTTTAGGGAGGTAAGGCCCAGGGGAGATGTCCCCAGCGACCTGGGGTTTTGAGAAGGAAAAAGGGCTTATAAGGCTAAGTGATAATATTCCCCTTCACAAGTCACCACCGATCAGAAGGTCCAGCTTAATAGCCAATAAAGATAAGAGTAACCAAAAGTGTACCTGCCCGAGACAAAGCAACAGAGGAACTATACATATGCAAGCTTACTTGCTAGTTAGTACTTCATATAATCAATGACTTTCTGATAATAGGAAATTGAGAAAATAATATAGATGAAGTAAATCAATGTTTATACAATAGCAATGATTACACACTATCACTTCACAATAAATGCTAATTAACCTTCACAATAAACAATGACAATTTATCATCAATGTAACAACACTTGAAGCAACGCTTTAGCTAATCATTCAATTGTTTTAAAGACAAATAGAATGTCGCAATGAATATGTTTATAGCACAAGTAAAAGATAGCAGCAATATGGTTAGTAAGATTAGTCTAGGCTAGGGTTAGAAAGGTTAGTAATTTCTCAAAGTGTTTGTTTGTTTGAAGTGTGATCAAGCCACTCAAGAAATAAGGTCTTAGATCAGTTCGTTACTAGGGCATATGGAGTCAAAAGGGGTTGCAAATGTTGAAGGGCTGAAATGATAATGAAATACCAAAGACAAGAGGGTTAAATGTTAAGGTATTGCTAAAGCAAGGCCTCAACAATGAAACCCTAGGGGAGAGAGGCTTACTAAGGTGTAGAAACCCTAGGCCTTAGTGCTCTCTCCTCCTTCTTTAGCTTAATGGCAATAATAAAAACAGCTAGCTTGAACAATAATTGATAAAGTCTAAGACAAAAGAGTTTGTAAGTGATGTGTTGCTAAAGCAAGGCTTCACTAGAAAAACCCTAGGGAAAAACGACTCACCAAGGTGTAGAAACCCTAGACCTTAGTGAGTTTTTTTCTTTCTTAGCTCAACAATAAGGATAAAAATGGCTAGGCTAGAAGAAAATGATAGAGTGTTTCTATGGCAAGGCTCTATCTTACTTCAGAAAATCAAATGGCTCAAAATCTTGGTAGGGACATGAGACAAGGACATTAACTAGTGCTTGTCACCTAAGGTTTGATTCAACAAATTGTAATAACAAATGCAAGTAAAATAAACCATAACCATTCAATCAAGAAGTGTTGCAGAAATTTACTTACATAAAACAAGAAATCATATAGCAAAACCCTAGTTGTAATACCTTCCACCAAGAGAAATACCAAAAATGCCAAGAAAATTCTTCCTTCAACAAGTGGGTATCAAAATTTCAGCCAATAACCCTAAGAAGGGCGCAAATTTCAGACCTCACTAATGTCTCATTGAAAGATGATGAAAATATGAAGGTAAAAACCCTCAATATATAGCATACCAATTACCTTTATTAAAAATTAGGTCATCAAAAGGCCGACAAGGCCAAAATACCAAAATCAAACTGTTTTACATTAAATGTCTTAAATTAAAACCTAATCAAGCAAAATGTGAGACATCATCCCTTTTCTAGGGTGACATTAGCCCTTTCTAGGGAAAATGTAGCCTCCTAGAGCAAAATGTTAGCCCTCCTTGGGCTTCTCCAACCTACCACATGTGCCACACTTCCATGACTATCTCCCAAAACGTCCATGAAGCTAGATGATGTCATGAGCCTCCTGGGTGACGTCCTGGGCCTTCCAAGGCCAACGTTCCAATGAAGAGGGAACAATCCCCCTAGGCAAGGCTCTGTCAGGGTGCCTCTGTGGAACATCCTCCTATTCTCCAGTGCAAACCCCTGTGTCCTGTCTCTGCCCCCTGTTGGGGTCTCAGCATCCACCTAGTGGGCTCTTTAGCCCCCATGGAGGTCTGAACTAATCATCTCCCCATGTGTACCTATCTAATGTGGTACCTATCCATCAAGCATGATCCTGCACATCAACAACTACGCACTCCATGGGCTCATAAGTCACAAGGATCATAGCAATGCCAATCACATCTCATCATCCATATTATTAAACATGTGCATAAAACCCCTATTACCCCAGTTAAGCGCTCAAAGACATTATACAAGTTTGCAATACAAGTTTGGGGAAAGTGACAGGGCGTCCTATTGGGATAGTGTCCACTGGAAAAGGGATGTTTCCAGAAGAGATTAAATCCAAGTCATGTAAATGGGTGAGGTGGATAAGGTATGTTCTGACAAGGGATTCAGTGAAAGCAGGGAAATGCAGGTCTTACCTATGGGTGCCTTTGTAGAAGGCGAGTTGCACCCGTCCTGGATGCAATTGTTTCCAAGCCCATTCATGCCTTTTATTTTTTCTTATTTATTTCTTTTNGAACAATAATTGATAAAGTCTAAGACAAGAGAGTTTGTAAATGATGTTTTGCTAAAGCAAGGCTTCACTAGAAAAACCCTAGGGAAAAACGACTCACCAAGGTGTAGAAACCCTAGACCTTGGTGCGTTTTTTTCTTTCTTAGCTCAACAATAAGGATAAAAACTGCTAGGCTAGAAGAAAATGATAGAGTGTTTCTATGGCAAGGCTCTACCTTACTTCAGAAAATCAAATGGCTCAAAATCTTGGTAGGTACATGAGACAAGGACATTAACTAGTGCTTGTCACCTAGGGTTTGATTCAACAAATTGTAATAACAAATGCAAGTAAAATAAATCATAACCATTCAATCAAGAAGTGTTGCAGAAATTTACTTACATAAAACAAGAAATCATATAGCAAAACCCTAGTTGTAATACCTTCCACCAAGAGAAATACCAAAAATGCCAAGAAAAGTCTTCCTTCAACAAGTGGGTATCAAAATTTCAGCCAATAACCCTAAGAAGGGCGCAAATTTCAGACCTCACTAATGTCTCAGTGAAAGATGATGAAAATATGAAGGTAAAAACCCTCAATATATAGCATACCAATTACCTTTATTAAAAATTAGGTCATCAAAAGGCCGACAAGGCCAAAATACCAAAATCATATTGTTTTACATTAAATGTCTTAAATTAAAACCTAATCAAGCAAAATGTGAGACGTCATCCCTTTTCTAGGGTGACATTATCCCTTTCTAGGGAAAATGTAGCCTCCTAGAGAAAAATGTTAGCCCTCCTTGGGCTTCTCCAACCTACCACATGTGCCACACTTCCATGACTATCTCCCAAAATGTCCATGAAGTTGGATGATGTCATGAGCCTCCTGGGTGATGTCCCGGGCCTTCCAAGGCCAATGTTTCAGTGAAGAGGGAACAATCCCCCTAGGCAAGGCTCTGTCAGGGTGCCTATGTAGAACATCCTCCTCTTCTCCAGTGAAAACCCCTGTGTCCTATCTCTGCCCCCTGTTGGGGTCTCAGCATCCACCTAGTGGTCTCTTTAGCCCCCATGGAGGTATGAACTAATCATCTCCCCATGTGTACCTATCTAATGTGGTACCTATCCGTCGGGCATGATCCTGCACATCAACAACTACGCACTCCATGGGCTCATAAGTCACAAGGATCATAGCAAGGCCAATCACATCTCATCATCAATATTATTAAACATGTGCATAAAACCCCTATTACCCCAGTTAAGCGCTCAAAGACATTATACAAGTTTGCAATACAAGTTTGGGGAAAGTGACATGGCGTCCTATTGGGATAGTGTCCACTGGAAAAGGGATGTTTCCAGAAGAGATTAAATCCAAGTCATGTAAATGGGTGAGGTGGATAAGGTATGTTCTGAAAAGGGATTCAGTGAAAGTAGGGAAATGCAGGGCTTACCTGTGGGTGCCTTTGTAGAAGGCGAGTTGCACCTGTCCTGGATGCAATTGTTTCCAAGCCCATTCATGCCTTTCATTCTTTCTTATTTATTTATCTTTTCTTTCAGGAGGCTAATCAGGGGACACTGCCCTGGCATGGTGACCAGTGGTGGCAGTGCTACCCACAAGTACTTTCACAGAAATGAGAAGGATGGATCGTGATGAGACCCCCTTTCTCTTGGCCATGCAACCAAGAGCCACTACCCTGGTGTGGTAACCATCTACTAGTAGTGTCATACAGATAGGTACCCATGGACCTAATAGGATAGCTCATGATGAGACTCCCTATCCTCTGACTAGGTCTTGTTTTATTATTTTTTATAGGTCCCTCTTGTTTCTTGTTGAGAAGCCTTTTATTGCTTTCTCAGGAATCCCTGGGTGAATAATCTCGAGGTTTTATTTTTAGGCTTTTATCTTTTTCCATATTTCTTTTACCTTCTGTGCCTTTATCCCCTTCTTCCCACAAGGCAATGTGAAACCCTTAAATGATTGGCCAACCCAATTCCCGAACAAATGTAATGGGGTGGATGAGCGAGAAACAAGATGAAAAAATGGTTATATGATGGGAGCAAACGATGACTTTTCAGAAATCCCCCTAGTGGAAAACCAAAACCTATGGGCACGGGATTACTAGGGCATCCTGACATTCCCCCCAGACATGGTCAAGTGGACAAGTATAAGATCCAAGCATTTGTTAGAAACAAAAAGAATTAAATGCACATATTCAAAGGTTTTGAGGATCAGAGTGACACATACCATGATACCTAGACTCATTACCTCGTGGAGCAAGAACCATGTCTGATACAGGACCAAGCCGAAGGTGATGGATGTTGTTGTTGCTAACAAAGTGGAGGCACTGAAAGGGAGAAAAGATGGGCCCTCCAAGGCCATGCTGAAGTTGATCTGGCTCTCGATACTCCATGTCTAGGACATGTGGGCCTCAAAACATAATCTCCTACTTATCCCTAAAAGTGGGGATAACATCTGGCTCTAACTCGGGGACATGTGCTCACCGTAGAGCACATGAGAACCTCAACATTTTTGGCATAACCTGTTACCTGCTTGATCTCAATAGAAACTATTAGCAATCACTTGGGGTGGTGATATCACCCTCAGTTCATATATATATAAGACTGAAATAAAAGCAATCATATGTACAAGTGTGAAAGAAAACTATTCTAACATGAAATGCAAATGGTATAATACAATGAATGCAAATGCCTACTTACCTGTTGGTTGGATGTTAGGTGTATTGAAACGACCAATGAAACCAATCCAAAAATGCCCCAAAATACATGCCTTTGTGCTTCATCATAAACCAAAACAGTGATAAGTTAAGTACAAAAATAACATGGGTTAGAAAGTGTATCATATCATCGAAAACCATAAAGTCTAACTCATGAAGGTGGGTGGGAGGGATAAAATCATGCCAAGTCATTCTATGCAGAAAGTGCTCAATCCACTTCAAGAAGGGATCATGAAAAGTCAAAGGTTCAGAAAACTGATTCAAAAGGTCTGCAAGCTGGCTACCTAGGACGTTCCCATAATTTGAAGCTTGGGAAGGGATTGACGAGGATCTAGTAAATGACTGGAAAATTCTTAAGGGAAAGTTGAAACACTAGGATGACAGACTTAAACTTGTAGTATTCAACCAACCCTTGTACTCTAGGGTTTTCCCCAGAGGAAACTCGACATCAAAAACATACTCCCCAACTACACCTCTAGAGACACAACAAAGTAAGGTAATCGGAGGTGGTCGGGGAGTGTTGTCACAAGGATCCTTCTTTAAGCAAAGAAGGTCCTTACTCCTATCAAGACCTGAGCACAACAGTGGGTGATAATCATCTTCATGGAAAGAATACAAGTGCTCATAGGAGTACTCACAAAATCCCTCAAGGGAAAACTGAAAATCATCAGGAAAACAAGGTATTGGATCATCCTTGGGTGTTTGAAAAGTATGGGTAAAAATCTCATCTCTTTGTTGTCACTGGTCAAGAGTAACATGTCGTGATAATTGTAAAGGAAACACTTGGAAATGACTCTCAATGTCGTAGATGGGATCCAAATCATAACTAACTACATCCCACCTACATCTCCCAAGATGTATGAACTCATCAATGTTATCAACAATGTCACTATCTGTATCATAACATGCAGGATTCAAGTACTCATTTATCTCCTCTTTATCTCCCCCATCATAAAGTAGAGCATCATCAAAATCTTGGGGAGGAGGGTAACTTATTGTTTCTTCTTGTGCAGGAGCTTTGAGGACTTGGGTGTCTTCAACATGTGTTACTGCCCCTTCATATTTAATTGTACAATAGGGAAGATCTACTTTTTTCAGGGATTCCATTCCTCCTTCCCTCTCTGAATCATGGAACAAGGTATCATCAACATCCTAAAAAGGAAAGCAACTAACCTCATCATCTTGTTGTTGTGCAGGGAGGAAAGGTTCGTGGATGGTTTTGTCAGAGGGAGGAGCACAGGTTGATATTGTTATAATATAGAAGATTGTGCTCATTTTACCATTGAAAATACCCTTGTCACCCAACCATAGGCCGAAGCCACCCTCCGAGCACCTTGACCTTGACAGAGAAAAATACTGGTAGCAATCAATAGCCAAGCAAGGTTAATGCACCAAGCAAGAAAAGAAACAAAAGTTGATCAGATAGTCCTCCCAGAAAGCTGGCACAACACCTTCCCCAAAACCTTGCGCACAAAACTGCCAACTGTAGTGCGCACAACTAGCTCTCTGCAATTCTGAGAATGTGAAATAATGAGAACTGGCACCTTGTATTTATAGTAGTTTTGGCAGACTTACTAGGGCCGACTTCTCCTTCTGGGTACTAATTAATTCATATTAATTATATTTCTACAATCAACATCTTGTCTAGGGTTTCCTTTACTTCCTTGCTTCCTTCTGGAATNAACCATTCAATCAAGAAGTGTTGCAGAAATTTACTTACATAAAACAAGAAATCATATAGCAAAACCCTAGTTGTAATACCTTCCACCAAGAGAAATACCAAAAATGCCAAGAAAAGTCTTCCTTCAACAAGTGGGTATCAAAATTTCAGCCAATAACCCTAAGAAGGGCGCAAATTTCAGACCTCACTAATGTCTCAGTGAAAGATGATGAAAATATGAAGGTAAAAACCCTCAATATATAGCATACCAATTACCTTTATTAAAAATTAGGTCATCAAAAGGCCGACAAGGCCAAAATACCAAAATCATATTGTTTTACATTAAATGTCTTAAATTAAAACCTAATCAAGCAAAATGTGAGACGTCATCCCTTTTCTAGGGTGACATTATCCCTTTCTAGGGAAAATGTAGCCTCCTAGAGAAAAATGTTAGCCCTCCTTGGGCTTCTCCAACCTACCACATGTGCCACACTTCCATGACTATCTCCCAAAATGTCCATGAAGTTGGATGATGTCATGAGCCTCCTGGGTGATGTCCCGGGCCTTCCAAGGCCAATGTTTCAGTGAAGAGGGAACAATCCCCCTAGGCAAGGCTCTGTCAGGGTGCCTATGTAGAACATCCTCCTCTTCTCCAGTGAAAACCCCTGTGTCCTATCTCTGCCCCCTGTTGGGGTCTCAGCATCCACCTAGTGGTCTCTTTAGCCCCCATGGAGGTATGAACTAATCATCTCCCCATGTGTACCTATCTAATGTGGTACCTATCCGTCGGGCATGATCCTGCACATCAACAACTACGCACTCCATGGGCTCATAAGTCACAAGGATCATAGCAAGGCCAATCACATCTCATCATCAATATTATTAAACATGTGCATAAAACCCCTATTACCCCAGTTAAGCGCTCAAAGACATTATACAAGTTTGCAATACAAGTTTGGGGAAAGTGACATGGCGTCCTATTGGGATAGTGTCCACTGGAAAAGGGATGTTTCCAGAAGAGATTAAATCCAAGTCATGTAAATGGGTGAGGTGGATAAGGTATGTTCTGAAAAGGGATTCAGTGAAAGTAGGGAAATGCAGGGCTTACCTGTGGGTGCCTTTGTAGAAGGCGAGTTGCACCTGTCCTGGATGCAATTGTTTCCAAGCCCATTCATGCCTTTCATTCTTTCTTATTTATTTATCTTTTCTTTCAGGAGGCTAATCAGGGGACACTGCCCTGGCATGGTGACCAGTGGTGGCAGTGCTACCCACAAGTACTTTCACAGAAATGAGAAGGATGGATCGTGATGAGACCCCCTTTCTCTTGGCCATGCAACCAAGAGCCACTACCCTGGTGTGGTAACCATCTACTAGTAGTGTCATACAGATAGGTACCCATGGACCTAATAGGATAGCTCATGATGAGACTCCCTATCCTCTGACTAGGTCTTGTTTTATTATTTTTTATAGGTCCCTCTTGTTTCTTGTTGAGAAGCCTTTTATTGCTTTCTCAGGAATCCCTGGGTGAATAATCTCGAGGTTTTATTTTTAGGCTTTTATCTTTTTCCATATTTCTTTTACCTTCTGTGCCTTTATCCCCTTCTTCCCACAAGGCAATGTGAAACCCTTAAATGATTGGCCAACCCAATTCCCGAACAAATGTAATGGGGTGGATGAGCGAGAAACAAGATGAAAAAATGGTTATATGATGGGAGCAAACGATGACTTTTCAGAAATCCCCCTAGTGGAAAACCAAAACCTATGGGCACGGGATTACTAGGGCATCCTGACATTCCCCCCAGACATGGTCAAGTGGACAAGTATAAGATCCAAGCATTTGTTAGAAACAAAAAGAATTAAATGCACATATTCAAAGGTTTTGAGGATCAGAGTGACACATACCATGATACCTAGACTCATTACCTCGTGGAGCAAGAACCATGTCTGATACAGGACCAAGCCGAAGGTGATGGATGTTGTTGTTGCTAACAAAGTGGAGGCACTGAAAGGGAGAAAAGATGGGCCCTCCAAGGCCATGCTGAAGTTGATCTGGCTCTCGATACTCCATGTCTAGGACATGTGGGCCTCAAAACATAATCTCCTACTTATCCCTAAAAGTGGGGATAACATCTGGCTCTAACTCGGGGACATGTGCTCACCGTAGAGCACATGAGAACCTCAACATTTTTGGCATAACCTGTTACCTGCTTGATCTCAATAGAAACTATTAGCAATCACTTGGGGTGGTGATATCACCCTCAGTTCATATATATATAAGACTGAAATAAAAGCAATCATATGTACAAGTGTGAAAGAAAACTATTCTAACATGAAATGCAAATGGTATAATACAATGAATGCAAATGCCTACTTACCTGTTGGTTGGATGTTAGGTGTATTGAAACGACCAATGAAACCAATCCAAAAATGCCCCAAAATACATGCCTTTGTGCTTCATCATAAACCAAAACAGTGATAAGTTAAGTACAAAAATAACATGGGTTAGAAAGTGTATCATATCATCGAAAACCATAAAGTCTAACTCATGAAGGTGGGTGGGAGGGATAAAATCATGCCAAGTCATTCTATGCAGAAAGTGCTCAATCCACTTCAAGAAGGGATCATGAAAAGTCAAAGGTTCAGAAAACTGATTCAAAAGGTCTGCAAGCTGGCTACCTAGGACGTTCCCATAATTTGAAGCTTGGGAAGGGATTGACGAGGATCTAGTAAATGACTGGAAAATTCTTAAGGGAAAGTTGAAACACTAGGATGACTGACTTAAACTTGTAGTATTCAACCAACCCTTGGACTCTAGGGTTTTCCCCAGAGGAAACTCGACATCAAAAACATACTCCCCAACTACACCTCTAGAGACACAACAAAGTAAAGTAATCGGAGGTGGTCGGGGAGTGTTGTCACAAGGATCCTTCTTTAAGAAAAGAAGTTCCTTAATCCTATCGAGACCTGAGCACAACAGTGGGTGATAATCATCTTCATGGAAAAAATACAAGTGCTCATAGGAGTACTCACAAAAACCCTCAAGGGAAAACTGAAAATCATTAGGAAAACAAGGTATTGGATCATCCTTGGGTGTTTGAAAAGTATGGGTAAAAATCTCATCTCTTTGTTGTCACTGGTCAAGAGTAACATGTCGTGATAATTGTAAAGGAAACACTTGGAAATGACTCTCAATGTCGTAGATGGGATCCAAATCATAACTAACTACATCCCACCTACATCTCCCAAGATGTATGAACTCATCAATGTTATCAACAATGTCACTATCTGTATCATAACATGCAGGATTCAAGTACTCATTTATCTCCTCTTTATCTCCCCCATCATAAAGTAGAGCATCATCAAAATCTTGGGGAGGAGGGTAACTTATTGTTTCTTCTTGTGCAGGAGCTTTGAGGACTTGGGTGTCTTCAACATGTGTTACTGCCCCTTCATATTTAATTGTACAATAGGGAAGATCTACTTTTTTCAGGGATTCCATTCCTCCTTCCCTCTCTGAATCATGGAACAAGGTATCATCAACATCCTAAAAAGGAAAGCAACTAACCTCATCATCTTGTTGTTGTGCAGGGAGGAAAGGTTCGTGGATGGTTTTGTCAGAGGGAGGAGCACAGGTTGATATTGTTATAATATAGAAGATTGTGCTCATTTTACCATTGAAAATACCCTTGTCACCCAACCATAGGCCGAAGCCACCCTCCGAGCACCTTGACCTTGACAGAGAAAAATACTGGTAGCAATCAATAGCCAAGCAAGGTTAATGCACCAAGCAAGAAAAGAAACAAAAGTTGATCAGATAGTCCTCCCAGAAAGCTGGCACAACACCTTCCCCAAAACCTTGCGCACAAAACTGCCAACTGTAGTGCGCACAACTAGCTCTCTGCAATTCTGAGAATGTGAAATAATGAGAACTGGCACCTTGTATTTATAGTAGTTTTGGCAGACTTACTAGGGCCGACTTCTCCTTCTGGGTACTAATTAATTCATATTAATTATATTTCTACAATCAACATCTTGTCTAGGGTTTCCTTTACTTCCTTGCTTCCTTCTGGAATNTTTGAGGACTTGGGTGTCTTCAACATGTGTTACTGCCCCTTCATCTTCAATTGTACAATAGGGAAGATCTACTTCTTTCAGGGATTCCATTCCTCCTTCCCTTTCTGAATCATGGAACAAGGTATCATCAACATCCTGAAAAGGAAAGCAACTAACCTCATCGTCTTGTTGTTGTGCAGGGAGGAAAGGTTCGTGGATGGTTTTGTCAGAGGGAGGAGCACAAGTTGATACTGTTATAATATAGAAGATTGTGCTCATTTTACCATTGAAAATACCCTTGTCACCCAACCATAGGCCGAAGCCACCCTATGAGCACCTTTACCTTGACAGAGAAAAATACTGGTAGCAATCAATAGCCAAGCAAGGCTAATGCACCAAGCAAGAAAAGAAACAAAATTTGATCAGATAGTCCTCCCAGAAAGCTGGCACAACACCTTCCCCAAAACCTTGCGCAAAAAACTGCCAACTATTGTGCGCACGACTAGCTCTCTGCAATTCTGAGAATGTGAAATAATGAGAACTGGCACCTTGTATTTATAGTAGTTCCGACAGACTTACTAGGGCCGACTTCTCCTTCTGGGTACTAATTAATTCATATTAATTATATTTCTACAATCAACATCTTGTCTAGGGTTTCCTTTACTTCCTTGCTTCCTTCTGGAATATTCTAATCTCATCATAGGTCACAGTAGAGGTTCATACCTCCCGAAGCTACCATAATATCAACACTCCCTTCTAGCTAGGGAGGTATGGTCTTGAGCACAAACAGACCATTCAACTGGTAGTATCACGAGCATCGTCATTATTATCCAACTAGATAATCTCCTATGACCACTGGTACAACATAAATTGATAGAACACACCTGTGTTTATCTATGGTAGTACGCAACTACTCAAACTGTGACACATAGTCACAAACAGTGGAACAAATCCACCACAGTAGTATATCTCTATTGTCTGGAGACAAGCAGTCTCCATAAAAATCCTTTGATGCCAACCTACACAGAAAATATTTTTATCAAATAAACTGAATCATCTGGACCAATCTTTCACTCACGTCTGTGATATCTGAAAGAATATCTGCCCTCAGAGTAGAATAATGAGATATCTGGACTATTTTTCTCAAGCAAGGAAGAATAATTGTCATGTCTTCTGAACCTAGACCATTCCCCACCCTGGGCCATTCTTCCTACACTAATCAAAGTGCACCCTAGAGAGAATGTATAAACCCTAAGGAATGTTTGTCCCTGATTGTTGAGCCTGGACCATTCCCCNAGGAAAACAAGGTATTGGATCATCCTTGGGTGTTTGAAAAGTATGGGTAAAAATCTCATCTCTTTGTTGTCACTGGTCAAGAGTAACATGTCGTGATAATTGTAAAGGAAACACTTGGAAATGACTCTCAATGTCGTAGATGGGATCCAAATCATAACTAACTACATCCCACCTACATCTCCCAAGATGTATGAACTCATCAATGTTATCAACAATGTCACTATCTGTATCATAACATGCAGGATTCAAGTACTCATTTATCTCCTCTTTATCTCCCCCATCATAAAGTAGAGCATCATCAAAATCTTGGGGAGGAGGGTAACTTATTGTTTCTTCTTGTGCAGGAGCTTTGAGGACTTGGGTGTCTTCAACATGTGTTACTGCCCCTTCATATTTAATTGTACAATAGGGAAGATCTACTTTTTTCAGGGATTCCATTCCTCCTTCCCTCTCTGAATCATGGAACAAGGTATCATCAACATCCTAAAAAGGAAAGCAACTAACCTCATCATCTTGTTGTTGTGCAGGGAGGAAAGGTTCGTGGATGGTTTTGTCAGAGGGAGGAGCACAGGTTGATATTGTTATAATATAGAAGATTGTGCTCATTTTACCATTGAAAATACCCTTGTCACCCAACCATAGGCCGAAGCCACCCTCCGAGCACCTTGACCTTGACAGAGAAAAATACTGGTAGCAATCAATAGCCAAGCAAGGTTAATGCACCAAGCAAGAAAAGAAACAAAAGTTGATCAGATAGTCCTCCCAGAAAGCTGGCACAACACCTTCCCCAAAACCTTGCGCACAAAACTGCCAACTGTAGTGCGCACAACTAGCTCTCTGCAATTCTGAGAATGTGAAATAATGAGAACTGGCACCTTGTATTTATAGTAGTTTTGGCAGACTTACTAGGGCCGACTTCTCCTTCTGGGTACTAATTAATTCATATTAATTATATTTCTACAATCAACATCTTGTCTAGGGTTTCCTTTACTTCCTTGCTTCCTTCTGGAATATTCTAATCTCATCATAGGTCACAGTAGAGGTTCATACCTCCCGAAGCTACCATAATATCAACACTCCCTTCTAGCTAGGGAGGTATGGTCTTGAGCACAAACAGACCATTCAACTGGTAGTATCACGAGCATCGTCATTATTATCCAACTAGATAATCTCCTATGACCACTGGTACAACATAAATTGATAGAACACACCTGTGTTTATCTATGGTAGTACGCAACTACTCAAACTGTGACACATAGTCACAAACAGTGGAACAAATCCACCACAGTAGTATATCTCTATTGTCTGGAGACAAGCAGTCTCCATAAAAATCCTTTGATGCCAACCTACACAGAAAATATTTTTATCAAATAAACTGAATCATCTGGACCAATCTTTCACTCACGTCTGTGATATCTGAAAGAATATCTGCCCTCAGAGTAGAATAATGAGATATCTGGACTATTTTTCTCAAGCAAGGAAGAATAATTGTCATGTCTTCTGAACCTAGACCATTCCCCACCCTGGGCCATTCTTCCTACACTAATCAAAGTGCACCCTAGAGAGAATGTATAAACCCTAAGGAATGTTTGTCCCTGATTGTTGAGCCTGGACCATTCCCCACCCTGGGCCATTCCTCCTACACTAATCAAAGTGCACCCTGGAGAGAATGTATAAACCCTAAGGAATGTTTGTCCCTGATTGTTGAGCCTGGACCATTCCCCACCCTGGGCCATTCCTCCTACACTAATCAAAGTGCACCCTGGAGAGAATGTATAAACCCTAAGGAATGACTGTCTGGACCAGTTTCTCTGTTAACCACAAGAGGAAAAGACTATCCTGTATCAACCTCCAAAACAGACCATTCCTCATGTTAACCACAATGAGAAATCGTTGTCCGGCGAGGAAGGCAAGTCTTCTTAAGTAACCCTCAAGAAGAGAGACTTCCCTAGACCACTCCCCGTGTTAACCAAAATGGGAAGTCGTTGTCTATGATACATCAGAAATCTGAACCACTTCTCATGTTAACCACAATGGGAAGTCGTTGTCCATAAAAAATCGCAATCCACTTTCTGAACAGGAAAGAATCTGTCCAATCTGGACTATTTTTCAATCACAAGGATAAATGTTTCAATAATATTTTCAGTTTTCCCTCCTAACCTGGAGAGTCATTTAATCACAAAAATAAATGTTTTCAATAATATTTTCAGTGCTCTCTCCTAACCTGGAGAGTCTTCCCTTTCAGCTAAGGGAGTTATTTCCACAATCCCCATCTTCTCTCGAAAATATGCAAACTTTATTCTAGATAGAGGTTTTGTCAAGATGTCTGGTGTTTGCTCATCAGTGGGGATATACTCGAGCTTTACATCTCCTTCCTAGACTTTAACTCGAATAAAGTAGTATTTTATCTCATTATGTTTCGACCTTTCATGAAACACGGGATGTTCTGATAATCTTATACAACTCTGATTATCACAATGTATTATGGTCGATTTTGGAATCTGATCAAATAAGTTGGAAATTAACTTCCTTAACCATATTGCTTCAGTGCATGCTTCACATGCTGCGATATACTCTGCTTATGTTTTGTTGAGTGCGACAGACTTATGTTTCTTGCTGCCCCAAGATATCATAGCGGAGCCCAAGATGAAATACATGCCTAAAGTGCTTTTTCTATCTTCTGCATTTCCTGCCCAATCTGAGTCTGTGAATCCATGAAGTTGTATATCACTGGATGTGGTATATCTCAAGCCATAGTTTATTGTCCCATGAATATATCTTGGGACATGTTTTGCAGCTATCCAATGCTCTTGTCTAGGTTCCACCTGGAACTGACTTAATGTATTTACGGCAAAGCAAATATCTGGTCGAGTATTTACCAAATACATCAATGACCCAATTAGTTGTTGATATAGAGATGGATCTACTAGATCAAAATCTGGGACTTTCACTTTTCTTATATCCACATTCATAGGAGTGTCCATGGACTTACAGTCCATCGTTCCAAACTTCTGAAGGATCTTTATTGCGTACTTTCCTTGTCCAAGGAATACTTTACCACGCTTCTGCCATACTTCTAGTCCCAAGTAATAATGCATGATACCTAGATCTTTCATATCAAATTTAGAAGCTAATTCCTTCTTGCACTGGATAATGAGAGATTCTTCACCTATTATGAATAGATCGTCAACATATAATAGTAGAATCACAGGTGACTTATCCATGAATTTGTAATAAAGGTTTGGATCTGCATGACTCTTGGAGAAACCAAGTCTTGTTAGATATTTTTCCATTATGGCATACCAAGACCTTGGAGCTTGCTTGAGTCCATTAGTAGATTTCTTCAATCTACAAATGTCAGTGTCTCTGGAATGTACCTCAAACCCTTGAGGTTGTTCAATATATACTTCTTCTTCAATTGCTCCATTCAGAAAAGTTGTCTTTACATCCATCTGATGTAAGTTCCATCCCATAGAAGTTGCAAGAGATATGATAGCTCTAATGGAAGTATATCTAGCCACCGGAGCAAAGGTTTCGTCATAATCTTCTCCCTCCTTCTAGGAGAACCCTTTGGCTACGAATATTGCCTTGTATTTATCCACGCTTCCGTCCGCTGCATGTTTGATCTTGTATACCCATTTTGAAGTTACCATTGATTTTTCTTTAGGTCTAGGTACAATTTCCCATACCTCATTTTTCATAATGGATTGATGTTCTTCTGTCATAGCTTCTTTCCATTGTCCCTTTTGAACTACTTCTTCAAATGTGGTAGGTTCTTCATCTAGAAGCTTCATCATGTATGTTGCATAACTTGATAATCTTTTGCGTCTTTTACTCTTCCTGAATGTTCCTTCTTGAACCTTGAATCTTTCTACGTCTTGTAAGGTAGATTCAATCCAAGATGGTCATTTCTTGGTCTTAGGTACGATATTTGAATCAATGTTTTCACATGGTTCCATAGGATGATCAGGTTGTTCCTTTTCGTCATTTTTGTTTTCTGTGTTTTCTTCATTAGTTTCTTCAAGCTCTTCTTCTTTTATAATTTCTTCGATGGATTTCCTGAAGGCCATCATTTCATTAAACGTAATGTCTCTGCTAGCTTTGATATTGTGTTGTTCTGGAATATATATTCTATAAGCCTTGGATGAATCATTGTATCCCACGAATATCCCCTTCTTTCCTAAGGGTTCTAGTTTATTCCTTTTGTCCTTGGGAATGTGAGAGTAAAGTGGACATCCAAATATTATTAGGTTTTCCACATTAGGTTTCTTACCTAATAAAGCTTCTTCTAGTGTCATGTCCTTCAATATACGATGAGGACTTCTATTATGTACATATATTCCCATCATTGTTGCTTCTCCCCATAAGAACATGGATAGACCTTGATCATTCAATAAGGTTTTTACGGTTTCTTCGATAGATCTGTTCTTTCTTTCTGCTAAACCATTTTGTTGAGGATTATGAGGAACAATCATCTCCCTCCTAATCCCTGTCAATTTGCAGAATGCAACGAATTACTTTGAGGTGTATTCTCCTCCATTATCTGTTCTTAAGGTCTTGATTTTCTTATTCGTGAGGTTTTCTATCTCTGCTTTGAACTATTGAAACTTGTAGAATACTTCGTCTTTTGTCTTCAGTAGGTATAACCAAGTCTTTCTTGAATAGTCATCTATGAAGATTACGTAGTAAGAAGATCCTCCTAGAGACTTGACTAGCATTGGACCACAAACATCTGAGTGTATTAGATCTAGAATCTCCTTAGATCTGTTGTTGTTACTTGGGAATGGTTTCTTGATATCCTTCCCAAGAGCACATCCTTTGCAAATTCCTTCATATGTAGACTGAAATTCTGGTATTCCTTCAACCATCTTTTTGAGAAAAGGTAAGGCTTGATAGTTAATGTGAGTGTACCTTTTATGCCAAAGCTCATTAGGATTGACTTTGTTATGTACGTGAGTTTCTTCATTATGTTCTAGTAGTCTATACATATTTCCTTCACGACTTCCAATAACCCTAGCATTCTCTATGTTGGAGTCTTTATGCCATGATAACACCTTTCCATCCACGAAGGCTATTATTTTTCCTTTGTCTTCTAGACATGATATCGATACAAGATTCTTTTCTAAACCAGGTACATATAAAACATTTCTTAAGTGAACAAGGTTACCTGATTTCAACTTGACAAAGGCTTGTCCAAATCCTTCGACGGGGTAAGTGATTTTGTCTCCAAGCTCCACCTTGTACGATGTCTTCTTCTCATTTAGATTTGAGAGTTTGTCTTGATCTCCCATCATGTGCATAGAAGCACCACTATCGATTA
>JZKD02S1638925.1:100343-111805 GCA_000966675.3 Picea glauca | reverse complement strand
CAGACTTACTAGGGCCGACTTCTCCTTCTGGGTACTAATTAATTCATATTAATTATATTTCTACAATCAACATCTTGTCTAGGGTTTCCTTTACTTCCTTGCTTCCTTCTGGAATATTCTAATCTCATCATAGGTCACAGTAGAGGTTCATACCTCCCGAAGCTACCATAATATCAACACTCCCTTCTAGCTAGGGAGGTATGGTCTTGAGCACAAACAGACCATTCAACTGGTAGTATCACGAGCATCGTCATTATTATCCAACTAGATAATCTCCTATGACCACTGGTACAACATAAATTGATAGAACACACCTGTGTTTATCTATGGTAGTACGCAACTACTCAAACTGTGACACATAGTCACAAACAGTGGAACAAATCCACCACAGTAGTATATCTCTATTGTCTGGAGACAAGCAGTCTCCATAAAAATCCTTTGATGCCAACCTACACAGAAAATATTTTTATCAAATAAACTGAATCATCTGGACCAATCTTTCACTCACGTCTGTGATATCTGAAAGAATATCTGCCCTCAGAGTAGAATAATGAGATATCTGGACTATTTTTCTCAAGCAAGGAAGAATAATTGTCATGTCTTCTGAACCTAGACCATTCCCCACCCTGGGCCATTCTTCCTACACTAATCAAAGTGCACCCTAGAGAGAATGTATAAACCCTAAGGAATGTTTGTCCCTGATTGTTGAGCCTGGACCATTCCCCGCCCTGGGCCATTCCTCCTACACTAATCAAAGAGCACCCTGGAGAGAATGTATACACCCTAAGGAATGACTGTCTGGACCAGTTTCTCTGTTAACCACAAGAGGAAAAGACTATCTTGTATCAACCTCCAAAACAGACCATTCCTCATGTTAACCACAATGAGAAATCGTTGTCCGACGAGGAAGGCAAGTCTTCTTAAGTAACCCTCAAGAAGAGAGACTTCCCTAGACCACTCCCCATGTTAACCAAAATGGGAAGTCGTTGTCTATGATACATCAGAAATCTGAACCACTTCTCATGTTAACCACAATGGGAAGTCGTTGTCCGTCAGAAATCTCAATCCACTTTCCGAACAGGAAAGAATCTGTCCAACCTGGACTATTTTTCAATCACAAGGATAAATGTTTCAATAATATTTTCAGTGCTCCCTCCTAACCTGGAGAGTCATTTAATCACAAAAATAAATGTTTTCAATAATATTTTCAGTGCTCTCGCCTAACCTGGAGAGTATTCCCTTTCAGCTAAGGGAGTTATTTCCACAATCCCCATCTTCTCTCGAAAATATGCAAACTTTATTCTAGATAGAGGTTTTGTCAAGATGTCTGGTGTTTGCTCATCAGTGGGGATATACTCGAGCTTTACATCTCCTTCCTAGACTTTAACTCGAATAAAGTAGTATTTGATCTCATTATGTTTTGACCTTTCATGAAACACGGGATGTTCTGATAATCTTATACAACTCTGATTATCACAATGTATTATGGTCGATTCTGGAATCTGATCAAATAAGTTGGAAATTAACTTCCTTAACCATATTGCTTCAGTGCATGCTTCACATGCTGCGATATACTCTTCTTCTGTTGTGTTGAGTGCGACAGACTTATGTTTCCTGCTGCCCCAAGATATCATAGCGGAGCCCAAGCTGAAATACATGCCTAAAGTGCTTTTTCTATCTTCTGCACTTCCTGCACAATCTGAGTCTGTGAATCCATGAAGTTGTATATCATTGGATGTGGTATATCTCAAGCCATAGTTTATTGTCCCATGAATATATCTTGGGACATGTTTTGCAGCTATCCAATGCTCTTGTCTAGGTTCCACCTGGAACTGACTTAATGTATTTACGGCAAAGCAAATATCTGGTCGAGTATTTACCAAATACATCAATGACCCAATTAATTGTTGATATAGAGATGGATCTACTAGATCAAAATCTGGGACTTTCACTTTTCTTATATCCGCATTCATAGGAGTGTCCATGGACTTATAGTCCATCATTCCAAACTTATGAAGGATCTTTATTGCGTACTTTCCTTGTCCAAGGAATACTTTACCACGCTTCTGCCATACTTCTAGTCCCAAGTAATAATGCATGATACCTAGATATTTCATATCAAATTTAGAAGCTAATTCCTTCTTGCACTAGATAATGAGAGATTCTTCACCTATTATGAATAGATCGTCAACATATAATAGTAGAATCACAGGTGCCTTATCCGTGACTTTGTAATAAAGGTTTGGATCTGCATGACTCTTGGAGAAACCAAGTCTTGTTAGATATTTTTCCATTCTGGCATACCAAGCCCTTGGAGCTTGCTTGAGTCCATATAGATATTTCTTCAATCTACAAATGCCAGTGTCTCTGGAATGTACCTCAAACCCTTGAGGTTGTTCAATATATACTTCTTCTTCAATTGCTCCATTCAGAAAAGTTGTCTTTACATCCATCTGATGTAAGTTACATCCCATGGAAGCTGCAAGAGATATGATGGCTCTAATGGAAGTATATCTAGCCACCAGAGCAAAGGTTTCGTCATAATCTTCTCCCTCCTTCTGGGAGAACCCTTTGGCTGTGAATCTTGCCTTGTATTTATCCACGCTTCCCTCTGCTGCATGTTTGATCTTGTATACCCATTTTGAAGTTACCACTGATTTTTCTTTAGGTCTAGGTACAATTTCCCATACCTCATTTTTCATAATGGATTGATGTTCTTCCGTCATAGCTTCTTTCCATTGTCCCTTTTGAACTGCTTCTTCAAATGTGGTAGGTTCTTCATCTAGAAGCTTCATCATGTATGTTTCATAACTTGATAATCTTTTGCGTCTTTTACTCTTCCTGAATGTTCCTTCTTGAACCTTGAATCTTTCTACGTCTTGTAAGGTAGCTTCAATCCAAGATGGTCATTTCTTGGTCTTAGGTACGATATATGAATCAATGTTTTCACATGGCTCCATAGGATGATCAGGTTGTTCCTTTTCATCATTTTTGTTTTCTGTGTTTTCTTCATTAGTTTCTTCAAGCTCTTTTTCTTCTATAATTTCTTCGATGGATTTTCTGAAGGCCATCCTTTCATTAAACGTAATGTCTCTGCTAGCTTCGATCTTGTGTTGTTCTGGAATATATATTCTATAAGCCTTGGATGAATCACTATATCCCACGAATATCCCCTTCTTTCCTAAGGGTTCTAGTTTATTCCTTTTGTCCTTGGGAATGTGAGAGTAAAGTGGACATCCAAATATTCTTAGGTTTTCCACATTAGGTTTCTTACCTAAGAAAGCTTATTCTAGTGTCATGTCCTTCAATATACGATGAGGACTTCTATTATGTACATATATTTCCATAATTGTTGCTTCTCCCCATAAGAACATGGATAGACCTTGATCATTCAATAAGGATTTTACGGTTTCTTCGATAGATCTGTTCTTTATTTCTACTAAACCATTTTGTTGAGGATTATGAGGAACAATCAGCTCCCTCCTAATCCCTATCAATTTGCAGAATGCAACGAATTCCTTTGAGGTGTATTCTCCTCCATTATCTATTCTTAAGGTCTTGATTTTCTTCTTTGTGAGGTTTTCTATCTCTGCTTTGAACTATTGAAACTTGCAGAATACTTCGTCTTTTGTCTTCAGTAGGTATAACCAAGTCTTTATTTAATAGTCATCTATGAAGATTACGTAGTAAGAAGATCCTCCTAGAGACTTGACTAGCATTGGACCACAAACATCTGAGTGTATTAGATCTAGAATCTCCTTAGATCTGTTGTTGTTACTTGGGAATGGTTTCTTGATATCCTTCCCAAGAGCACATCCTTTGCAAATTCCTTCATATGTAGACTGAAATTCTGGTATTCCTTCAACCATCTTTTTGAGAAAAGGTAAGGCTTGATAGTTAATGTGAGTGTACCTTTTATGCCAAAGCTCATTAGGATTGACTTTGTTATGTACGTGAGTTTCTTCATTATGTTCTAGTAGTCTATACATATTTCCTTCACGACTTCCAATAACCCTAGCATTCTCTATGTTGGAGTCTTTATGCCATGATAACACCTTTCCATCCACGAAGGCTATTATGTTTCCTTTGTCTTCTAGACATGATATCGATACAAGATTCTTTTCTAAACCAGGTACATATAAAACATTTCTTAAGTGAACAAGGTTACCTGATTTCAACTTGACAGAGGCTTGTCCAAATCCTTCAACGGGGTAAGTGATTTTGTCTCCAAGCTCCACCTTGTACGATGTCTTCTTCTCATTTAGATTTGAGAGTTTGTCTTGATCTCCCATCATGTGCATAGAAGCACCACTATCGATTATCCACATGTCATCTTCAATCGTTCCAGTGAGTGTTGAGTAGTGGAAAAGACTGATCATTTTACTCATGTCTTTGGTTGACTAGTAACTGGTCATGCCTTGATCCAAAGCTTCAACTTCATCATTCCTGTCTTCTGAGAGACCCAAAAGGTGCATTAAACTAGGGTGCATCTGAATATCTTCTCCTTGAGCAAGATGTTGCATCATAAGGTGCCAGATCTGAGATTAGGGTTTCTGCAACTATTTCTGCTAGTAACCCTAGCGGCAGTGTCTTGGAAGCTGCTCCTGCTAGTAACCCTAGTGGCATTTCCTCAGCGAGCTCAATATCCTAGCAGTTATGCTTCCTTCCAGCGTTTTAGGCTGAATGAAGGAGGTGTGGGCCCATAATCTGTTAGAATATAGAATATTGTGCTCGTTTTACCATTGACAATACTCTTGTCACCCAACCATAGGCCGAAGCCACCCTCCGAGCACCTTGACCTTGACAGAAAAAAATACTAGTAGCAATCAATAGCCAAGAAAGGCTAATGCACCAAGCAAGAAAAGAAACAAAATCTTATTAGATAGTCCCCCCAGAAAGCTGGCGCAACACCTTCCCCAGAACCTTGTGCACAAAACTCCCAACTGCAGTGCACACAAATAGCTCTCTGCAATTTTGAGCATGTGAAATAATTAGAACTAGCGCCCTATATTTATAGTAGTTCCGGCAGACTTACTAGGGCTGACTTCTCCTTCTGGGTACTAATTAATTCATATTAATTATATTTCTGCAACCGACATCTTGTCTAGGGTTTCCTTTACTTCCTTACTTCCTTCTGGAATATTCTAATCTCATCATAGGTCACAATAGAGGTTCATACCTCCCGAAGCTACCATAATATCAATAGATACTTCATCATTTTGCTTAGGTTCCATCTCCTCAACCATGTCTTCATTCTGCTGGTTAAAAACTTGTTCTCTTCTTTCTTTTGAATCAATAGTAAAGGTTTCAAGGGAAACTAGTTTTATCAAACTGAGAGTGTTCGAGGTATCTTCAGGGTCATTGATTTTGGTCCCTGGAGAGGAAATGTGTTTTCCTTTGGACAAGGAGATATTTACCTCAATTCTCATGGCCATGTTGTGAGCTTCTGTGAGTGTTTTTGGACCCTTTTTATTTAGGAGGAAGCTCAAATGCCCTAGAAATGCATTGGTATAGAGATACATGAGGTACTTGTCTTCAGGACAATGGATTTTAGGAATCTAGTATAGCAACATCTGAAACCTAACCCTGAAATCTCTGACAGTATCATCCTCAATTTGTCTTATGTATTCGAGCCCTTTAAGTAATAATTGGATATCTTCCAATTTCATGCCCCAACTCATGAGAAATGTTTCTTCTAACTGGTCCATAGATGTGATGCTAGCGGTTGGAAGATTATCATACCATCTTCTAGCATTTCCATGTAGAGTGGAAGAGAAGAGTTTCATTACCAAGTCTTCAACATCATCACTGATAGAGTGGTGTTGAAAGAAAGCCCAAAAATTACTCATGTGATAGTCAGGTCTTTCCCCATCAATACTAGTGAATCCAGGGAGCCATCTCTCGTACTTCGGGGGCATTTGTCTAGGGTATCCCAGGATTTTACTCATGTCTAAAGGCTTGTAGTTTCCTGGATCCCATTGTGAAGTCATAGTTGGCATCTTCTTCAGTGGAGTCGCTAGATAATTTGCTTGAAACTATAAAAAAGATAAGGGAAAACACCAAGTGGAGTCGCCAGGTAAGCTTGTAAGATAGAGACTCTAGAGGCAAGGCTTACTGAAAAGTATCGTCTTGAGGAGAATTGACTCAGTGTTCCCCGACAACGGCACCAAAATGTTATCACATAGTTTGTAGATAAGACAATAGATGGATGAAAGGAGGTCAAACTAGCATAACTTGAACCAATCCCACCATTGTCACCTCAATGGGAAGGTTCTTTCTTTTTAGGGAGATAAGGCCCAAGGGAGACGTCCCCGATGACCTGGGGTTTTGAGAAGGAAAAAGGGCTTATAAGGCTAAGTGATAATATTCCCCCTCACAAGTCACCACCGATCATAAGGTCTGGCTTAATAGCCAATAAATATAAGAGTAACCATAAGTGTACCTTTCTGAGACAAAGCAACAGAGAAACTATACATATGCAAGCTTACTTGTTGGTTAGTACTTCATATCATCAATGACTTTCTGATAATAGGAAATTGAGAAAATAATATTGATGAAGTAAATCAATTTTTATACAATAGCAATGATTACACACTATCACTTCACAATAAATGCTAATGAAGCTTCACAATAAACAATGGCAATTTATCATCAATGTAACAATACTTGAAGCAACGCTTTAACTAATCATTCAATTGATTTAAAGACAAATAGAATGTTGCAATGAATATGTTTATAGCGCAAGTAAAAGATAGCAGCAATAGGGATAGTAAAATTAGTCTAGGCAATGGTTAGAAAGGTTAGTAATTGCTCAAAGTGTTTGTTTGTTTGAAGTGTGATCAATCCACTCAAGAAATAAGGTCTTAGATCAGTGCATTACTAGGGCATATGGATTCAAAAGGGACTGCAAAGTTTGAAGGACTGAAATGATAACGAAAGACCAAAGACAAGAGGGTTAAATGTTGAGGTGTTGCTAAAGCAAGGCCTCAACAATGAAACCCTAGGGGAGAGAGGCTTACTAAGGTGTAGAAACCCTAGGCCTTAGTGCTCTCTCCTTCTTCTTTAGCTTAATGGAAATAATAAAAACAACTAGCTTGAATAATAATTGATAAAGTCTAAGACAAGAGAGTTTGTAAGTGATGTGTTTCTAAATCAAGGCTTCACTAAACAAACCCTAGGGAAAAACGACTCACCAAGGTGTAGAAACCCTAGGCCTTCGTGCATTTTTCTCCTTCTTAGCTCAACAATAAGGATAAAAATGGCTAGGCTAGAAGAAAAGGATAGAGTGTTGCTATGGCAAGGCTCTATCTTACTTCAGAAAATCAAATGGCTCAAAATCTTGGTAGGGACATGAGACAAGGACATTAACTAGTGCTNAATAGTCATCTATGAAGATTACGTAGTAAGAAGATCCTCCTAGAGACTTGACTAGCATTGGACCACAAACATCTGAGTGTATTAGATCTAGAATCTCCTTAGATCTGTTGTTGTTACTTGGGAATGGTTTCTTGATATCCTTCCCAAGAGCACATCCTTTGCAAATTCCTTCATATGTAGACTGAAATTCTGGTATTCCTTCAACCATCTTTTTGAGAAAAGGTAAGGCTTGATAGTTAATGTGAGTGTACCTTTTATGCCAAAGCTCATTAGGATTGACTTTGTTATGTACGTGAGTTTCTTCATTATGTTCTAGTAGTCTATACATATTTCCTTCACGACTTCCAATAACCCTAGCATTCTCTATGTTGGAGTCTTTATGCCATGATAACACCTTTCCATCCACGAAGGCTATTATTTTTCCTTTGTCTTCTAGACATGATATCGATACAAGATTCTTTTCTAAACCAGGTACATATAAAACATTTCTTAAGTGAACAAGGTTACCTGATTTCAACTTGACAAAGGCTTGTCCAAATCCTTCGACGGGGTAAGTGATTTTGTCTCCAAGCTCCACCTTGTACGATGTCTTCTTCTCATTTAGATTTGAGAGTTTGTCTTGATCTCCCATCATGTGCATAGAAGCACCACTATCGATTATCCACATGTCATCTTCAATCGTTCCAGTGAGTGCTGAGTAGTGTAAAAGACTGATCATTTTACTCATGTCTTTGGTTGACTGGTAATTGGTCATGCCTTGATCCAAAACTTCAACTTCATCATTCTTGTCTTCTGAGAGACCCAAAAGGTGCGTTAAACTAGGGCACATCTGAATATCTTCTCCTTGAGCAAGATGTTGCATCATAAGGTGCCAGATCTGAGATTAGGGTTTTTGCAACTGTTTCTGCTAGTAACCCTAGCGGCAGTGTCTTGGAAGTTGCTCCTGCTAGTAACCCTAGCGGAATTTCCTCAGCGAGCTCAATATCCTAGCAGCTATGCTTCCTTCCAGCGTTTTAGGCTGAATGAAGGAGGTGTGGTCCCATAATCTATTAGAATATAGAAGATTGTGCTCATTTTACCATTGACAATACTCTTGTCACCCAACCATACGCCGAAGCCACCCTCCGAGCACCTTGACCTTGACAGAGAAAAATACTAGTAGCAATCAATAGCCAAGCAAGGCTAATGCACCAAGCAAGAAAAGAAACAAAATATTATTAGATAGTCCCCCCAGAAAGTTGGCGCAACACCTTCCCTAGAACCTTGCGCACAAAACTCCCAACTGCAATGCGCACAAATAGCTCTCTGCAATTTTGAGAATGTGAAATAATGAGAACTAGCACCCTGTATTTATGGTAGTTCTGGCAGACTTACTAGGGCTGACTTCTCCTTCTGGGTACTAATTAATTCATATTAATTATATTTCTGCAACCGACATCTTGTCTAGGGTTTCCTTTACTTCCTTGCTTCCTTCTGGAATATTCTAATCTCATCATAGGTCACAATAGAGGTTCATACCTCCCGAAGCTACCATAATATCAATAGATACTTCATCATTTTGATTAGGTTCCATCTCCTCAACCATGTCTTCATTCTGTTGGTTAAAAACTTGTTCTCTTCTTTCTTTTGAATCGATAGTAAAGGTTTCAAGGGAAACTAGTTTTATCAAATTGAGAGTGTTCGAGGTATCTTCAGGGTCATTGATTTTGGTCCCTGGAGAGGAAATGTGTTTTCCTTTGGACAAGGAGATATTTACCTCAATTCTCATGGCCATGTTGTGAGCTTCTGTGAGTGTTTTTGGACCCTTTTTATTTAGGAGGAAGCTCAAATGCCCTAGAAATGCATTGGTATAGAGATACATGAGGTACTTGTCTTCAGGACAATGGATTTTAGGAATCTGGTATAGAAACATCTGAAACCTAACCCTAAAATCTCTGACAGTATCATCCTCAGTTTGTCTTATGTATTCGAGCCCTTTAAGTAATAATTGGATATCTTCCAATTTCATGCCCCAACTCATGAGAAATGTTTCTTCTAACTGGTCCATAGATGTGATGCTAGCAGTTGGAAGATTATCATACCATCTTCTAGCATTTCCATGTAGAGTGGCAGAGAAGAGTTTCATTACCAAGTCTTCAACATCATCACTGATAGAGTGGTGTTGAAAGAAATCCCAAAAATTACTCATGTGATAGTCAGGTCTTTCTCCATCAATACTAGTGAATTCAGGGAGCCATCTCTCGTACTTCGGGGGCATTTGTCTAGGGTATCCAAGGATTTTACTCATGTCTAAAGGCTTGTAGTTTCCTGGATCCCATTGTGAAGTCATAGTTGGCATCTTCTTCAGTGGAGTCGCTAGATAATTTGCTTGAAACTATAAAAAATATAAGGGAAAACACCAAGTGGAGTCACCAGGTAAGCTTGTAAGATAGAGACTCTAGAGGCAAGGCTTACTGAAAAGAATCGTCTTGAGAAGAATTGACTCAGTGTTCCCCGACAACGGCACCAAAATGTTATCGCACAGTTTGTAGATAAGAGAATAGACGGATGAAAGGAGGTCAAACTGGCATAACTTGAACCAATCCCACCATTGTCACCTCAATGGGAAGGTTCTTTCTTTTTAGGGAGATAAGGCCCAAGGGAGACGTCCCCGATGACCTGGGGTTTTGAGAAGGAAAAAGAGATTATAAGGCTAAGTGATAATATTCCCCCTCACAAGTCACCACCGATCATAAGGTCTGGCTTAATAGCCAATAAATATAAGAGTAACCATAAGTGTACCTTCCTGAGACAAAGCAACAGAGAAACTATACATATGCAAGCTTACTTGTTGGTTAGTACTTCATATCATCAATGACTTTCTGATAATAGGCAATTGAGAAAATAATATTGATGAAGTAAATCAATGTTTATACAATAGCAATGATTACACACTATCACTTCACAATAAATGCTAATGAAGCTTCACAATAAACAATGGCAATTTATCATCAATGTAACAATACTTGAAGCAACGCTTTAGCTAATCATTCAATTGATTTAAAGACAAATAGAATGTTGCAGTGAATATGTTTATATCACAAGTAAAAGATAGCAGCAATAGGGATGGTAAGATTAGTCTAGGCAATGGTTAGAAAGGTTAGTAATTGCTCAAAGTGTTTGTTTGTTTGAAGTGTGATCAATCCACTCAAGAAATAAGGTCTTAGATCAGTGCATTACTAGGGCATATGGAGTCAAAAGGGACTGCAAAGGTTGACGGATTGAAATGATAATGAAATACCAAAGACAAGAGGGTTAAATGTTGAGGTGTTTCTAAAGCAAGGCCTCAACAATGAAACCCTAGGGGAGAGAGGCTTACTAAGGTGTAGAAACCCTAGGCCCTAGTGCTCTCTCCTCCTTCTTTAGCTTAATGGAAAGAATAAAAACGGCTAGCTTGAATAATAATTGATAAAGTCTAAGACAAGAGAGTTTGTAAGTGATGTGTTTCTAAATCAAGGCTTCACTAAACAAACCCTAGGGAAAAACAACTCACCAAGGTGTAGAAACCCTAGGCCTTGGTGCATTTTTCTCCTTCTTAGCTCAACAATAAGGATAAAAACAGCTAGGCTAGAAGAAAAGGATAGAGTGTTGCTATGGCAAGGCTCTATCTTACTTCAGAAAATCAAATGGCTCAAAATCTTGGTAGGGACATGAGACAAGGACATTAACTAGTGCTTGTCACCTAAGGTTTGATTCAACAAATTATAATAACAAATGCAAGTAAAATAAACCATAACCATTCAATCAAGAAGTGTTGCGGAAATTTACTTACATAAAACAAGAAATCATATAGCAAAACCATAGTTGTAATACCTTCCACCAAGAGAAATGCCAAAAATTCCAAGAAAAGTCTTCCTTCAATAAGTGCACCTCAAAATTTCAGCCAATAACCCTAAGAAGGGCATAAATTTCAAACCTCACTAATGTCTCAGTGAAAGATGATGAAAATATGAAGGTAAAAACCCTCAATATATAGCATACCAATTACCTTTATTAAAAATTAGATCATCAAAAGGCCGACAAGGCCAAAATACCAAAATCATATT
>JZKD02S1638925.1:0-78303 GCA_000966675.3 Picea glauca | reverse complement strand
AAAGTGGGTTAAGATGGTTAAAATGTAACCCCTTGAGGAAGCTACATGAAAGTATAAATAAGAGGCAAGTCTCTCTCATTTTAAACACACTTGAGCATATTGAATATCTATAGGTGATTGAGTTAACCAAAGGATATCTAAGCCTAATTTCAGAGGGAAGTTGAAGTAAAGAAGGCCAAAATTCAAATAAGGATAAATTCTTTTGATGATGTTTTCTAAGGTATGTTATTTACAAGTCATCTCACCATTTTCACAGTAACTTTTTTTCTAGAATGATTCAGACTGTGAAATTGGAAGGTCGTTGATGAAACATATCCAAGTATCTTTAGTATGAATTTGAGCGTGTGGGTCGTTGTATTTTTGGAGTTACACTCCGTGGAAAATAGGGTTTGTGGCTAGTCCTAAAACTAGTCTAAAACATGTGTTTCGGGTAAAAACGCCATAACTTATTCATAAAAGATCCAAATTTAGTAAGACAAAATGTGTTGGTTAGAGTACATTTTTTAGTATTATGCATACAATTTTCAGATCCATACAACAAATATTCTTTGTGGGGCACGCTCTACAAGTTCGCTCTCTAGAATAAGCTAGAATTCACCAAGGTATGCCATTTTTGCTATAACTCCTTTTCTGAGAGGTTCCAAGTAGTGACACCTGAAGAAATTGCATAAACAGACTGAAGAACATTTTGTACTGTTTTCAGATCTTTATTCATTATAAGTACATAGTTATGATTATTTCAACTTAGGGTTGTTGACTAATCCAAAACTAGTCATGTGAGACTAAAGTAAAGTTTGATGAAAATGTTAGTCTCTTGTTGTTAAAGTTAAGGAAGGTTTGCAAGTATGTGATCATATACNTGGTTGGAGGCACTTGTTAGTAGTATTGTTGACACGTGGTTTATGGATGATGTAGCATACTTGTATTGGTATATTATTAGAAGCACATATTGATCTTGGTGATGATTATGAGTTGGTGTGTTATCCTTGGTTGATGCACATATTTGAGAGTTGTTTTGGCGATTGATCTTGGTGAGTAGATCTGATTTGGTTGATAAGATTGATGAGACAGGTTGTTGTGATAGGTTGTTGTGACAGATTATTCATACATGTTTGGTGCATGGTTGATGCACTTATTCATGGTACAGATTGAGGTACAAGTTGGTGCATGGTTGATGTACTCATTTATGGTACAGATTGATTACAGGTTGTTTGGTACAGGTTGGTGCATGGTTGATGCACTTTTTTATGGTACAGGTTAAGGTACAGGATGATGCATGGTTCAAATTATTGGTACGGGTTGTTTGGTGCAGGTTAACAACATTATATCTCACAGTGATAGTGTGACAGTGGTTCCATTATTCTACTTATATACCAAGGCAGTTGGATGGGGCAAGGACATGTGGTTGTAGCCACCTTTCGGTTGTAGCCAGAGAACATAGGGGCTTGTAGCCTCCTTCTGGTTGTAGCCAGAGAATTGGGGAGTTGGAGCTTCCCTCGGGTTGTAGCCTGAAAAACTAGGGGGTTGGAGCCTCCTTCTAGTTGCAGCTGGAAAACAAAGGAATTTGGTGCTTCCAATGAATGTGATTCTTAAAGACATATAAGAAAAAACATTTTGTGGTTTTCTCCCGCTTTGGGTTTCCACTTAAAACACCGGTGTATTGTGTATGTGTGTGATTGCTCATTTTTTCATTGTTTATTTACTCTGCAACTATTGGATGACAATGCTACATTGATATAACACTTGCATTTTATGGTGAAAATGGATTATATTGCTCTATTATTGATTCACCCCCCCTCTCAGTAATCCAATAGATGAGAACTCAACACCATCTCAATCAGTTGAGCAACTGCACCATCTCAGAAAGGTCCACCAAAATGGCTCACAAAAACACTTGAAAGTGTTCATCCTGATGAGGTCAGGAAGACAAGAACCGGATTATCCTCAAAACAAGATGGAAGTAATGTAGATAATTCAAACTCTAGTGATGTAGTTGACATGGATGTTTCATATGATTGTGAGTTGAATTTATCTACTAATCTTGAACTGACTTCCTTTAAATAAGTTGTTTCTCATGTTGAATGGGAACAAGCCATGCAAAAGGAATATGATTCTCTCATGGCGAATGGGACAAGGATGTTGGTGGATCCTCCATTTGAAACCAAACCAATTGGCTGCAAGTGGGTATTCAAGAACCAGTACAAAATCAAATGGCTTACTTGACAAGCACAAAGAAAGACTCGTGGAAAAAGGATTTGCATAGAAATAAGGTGTTGATTATGAGGAGAATTTTTTCCCCACAACAAAATGGGATACCATCTGCATTCTATTTTCCATGGCAGCACAAAATGGATGGAAAATTCATCAAATGGATGTAACGACTATTTTCTTGAATGAAGACTTTAAATAGAATGTGTTCATGTCTCAACTAGAAGGCTTTGTTGTGAAGGGACAAGAGCATAAGGTATGGAAGCTCATCAAATCCTTGTATGTCTTGAAACAAGCACCATGAGCATGGTATGAAAAGTTAAATGATCATCTTCTAAAATTGAATTTCAAGCATTTCAATCTTGACGATGCAACTTTATTTGTCAAGAAAGTTGGAAAAAATGTCGTATGTCTTGTAGTATATGTAGATGATATGCTCATAATAAGGAACAATAAGAACTACATTGCATCCATTAAGAAAGAGTTGAAGAAAGGCTTCAAGAGGACAGATTTGGGACATCTTCACTACTATTTGGGCATTGAAGTGATTCAAAATCCAAATTACATATTCATCACCCAGAAGAAGTACATTGGAGAACTATTGAACAAGTTTCACATGGCTAAGTGCAATCTTGTTTCTACTCCAATGGAAAAGAATTTGAAACTCACATCAAAAGAAGGGAATGAATTTGAGGATGCAACCAAGCATAGACGACTTGTGGGAAGTGTTATCTATCTTACTACCACCAAACCAGACATTTCATTTCTTGTTGGGATTGTTTCCAAGTTCATGCAAAAACCTTGTGAAGGACATTGGTATGTTGCAAAAAGAGTTCTGAAATACTTGAAATGAACTCAAGATTTTGGACTCAAGTACTCTAAGGTGGATGACTTCAACCTGATCAGATATTCTAATTTAGTCTTTGTTGAGGATAAGGAAACTGGATTCTCGACTTCAAGATATCTCATGAGTCTTGGATGAACAACTGTCTCTTGGAGATCACACAAACAATCAGTTCCAGCAGATTCCACAATAGAGGCAGAATATGTGGCAGCTGCAGAACTGAAAAAGGAGATTGTGTGGCTCAAGAAAATAATTGAATATTTGCAGGAGAAACAAGTGAATTCTACTCTTCTAGTTGACAATACTTTTGTAGTCAATTTGGCCAAGAACCCCGGATTTCATAATCGAACTAAGCACATCAACACAAAGTACCACTTGATTCGATATCATCTAGAGGCCAAGACTATTCATTTAAGACATTGTTCCACAAATGAGAAAATTACAAACATCTTCACCAAAGCACTTGAAAGAGAAAAATTTGAGAAGTTCATAATGATACTTGGACTCACACACACCCCTTCGGATTAAGGGGGGGAATGTTGGAAATTGTATCATTTGTGGTTGTGTTACTTGTAACAATATTGTGAATATGAATAGTCGTAGGTGATAGGAAACATCTTCAGTTATGGAAGACAAAGAGTCATTTATTGTTGTATTTATTAACCTATCATGCTAATGCAAATTATCAAGTGTGGAGTTATCTTTTCTGCCAATTCGTGGCCTGACAAGATGACATAGGTAAATTTACAATATATTAACTCCATCTTACACCTATAAACAATTTTTGGAGCTACATGGAAGCTTGGGCGTGCATTTTAATGTTGTCACTTTTATTATACACAAATATATATAAGGTTAGGTTTAAATTCATCACCATTTGTCTTGAGGCTCAATCCACGACTATTGAGCTTAAGGGGGATTTATCCACCCTTGTGACCAAAACCAAACAACAAAGTGCATTATTTGAGTGTTTGTTTTCTTGGGTTACCTAGTGATTTTGGTTTTACAAAAGTGAAATATATTCTACAATAGCTAATATTTTGTATTTAGTGATAAGGTTCAAATTTCATGGGAAATAGATATCAGAAACCTCAAGTAAATGAGGTCAAATTTTTTTATTTTCATTAAACATGGATCTTCAAAATTTCCATACTAAAGTGGGAATTGGCTTCTATACCAATTATGTTTGTTTTTCCCTACCCAATATTAAGGTGGTTGGTCCTTAATGGAAAAACAAAAATTCTAAGTAGTCTAATTACCTTTAGTAACTATAAATTATATGCAACCCCAGTCTTAAACTATAATTTGCAAGCACAATATGCAACCCTACTAGGTATCTTCATATACAACAATAGTCCACAACCACAATATTTTACTTCTGGAATAATTAATCTATCATCTATCACTATAAAACATTTCATAGTTGTATATGCAACAATACATATTAGTTCAACCTTGTAACCCTAAACCAAAATGTATATTTCACCCTTCAACAAATTCCAATATAATTCTATAGACATGTGTATTATCACAAACTACACCTTTTGCAAGTTGAACCACTCCATTTGGGTAAAAATTGAGAGTAGGGCGTGCATTTTACTCTAAGGAAGTTTTGCCTTCAAATTTACATCAAATCCCAAATCTTGGTGCATGAAAGCGACCTCTCATGTTCTTCAATTGTTCTTTAATAGATGACATAGGTAAATTTACCATATATCTACATCCATCTTAAAACTTATAAAACAATTTATGGAGCTACAGGGAAGCTTGGGCGTGCATTTTAATTTGGTCACTTAGTACAGTTTCAACATTCCAAATTAAGGGGAAAACTTTAAATATAATTTGGTCACTTGTAATATAATATATTCGATTATTGTCGATTCACCAAAGTTGTTTGGATGGAAATTTCCAATAGTTTCAATTTACAAATTCGTTTGGACAAATCAAATCTGTTGGAATGTATTGAATTATGGATTACTGATAAATTTGTTTCCTCACATAGAGCACTACTTGGGTATGTGTATGGGGTATATGGTTAACTAAAAACAAGTTGATTTTTGAAGATAAGGAGGCACAGTTATGATGACTTGCACATCACATTAGAGTCTATTATGGGGAAGGAAATAAGCAACCAAAGATATTGTTCCAAGAAGCCTTCAAAAACCGATTATAGATCGCACTTAGCCTTAGGGATTTTTTGATGGAGCATACCAGGGTACTCTAGGAACTTATGGAGTTGGTGCCATTCTTTATCTAGATAATGAAAATTATATTTTACTAAAGTATGGGGTACATTTGGGCACAAACAATAGAGTAGAACTTTATTCCCTTTGGATCCTACTTAGGGTTGTAGTGGATAGGCAGGTTAAGAGGATATAGTTCTTTGGTGATTCCAAACTTCTGTTGGACTAGGAAAATGGTAAAAGTAACATTTATAACTTGGAGATGGGGCTTATTTTCAATAGGATTATGGAAAATAAACTAATTTTTGAAGAGGTGTCCTTTGCTCATGTCTACCAAGAATTCAACCACAAATATGATCAATTATCAAAGGAAGCATTCATTTTGGAGGAAGGTTTTTTGCTTGTTCATGAGATTAAGGACCATCCTCTTACAGATTTGATACTCTTACAATTTTTTTGATGAATGGATTTTTGGTCATGTTTTAATTTTTGTTTATGTAAAGTTAGAGAGAGTTTGTCTCATGGTTTTGTCTTAACATCAATATGATGTCGTGGAAATATTTGTTTAAAGAGTGACCTATATAAGGATGCTTGTAAGAGTCAAAGTCAGAAGGATAGGCTATAGCCTTATCTAATAGAGGCGGTCTATAAAGGAAATGGCTACTAACGATAAAAGTAGAAGGGATATGATCAATGTGTATTTCATTTCAACTAGAAATAGCTATACAATGATTTTTGTCTCGAAAAAAAAAACTTGAAATATAATTTCTTGTAGGTAGATTTAAACATTATTATAAAGATGCATTAAAGATCACTTAAAGATTGCAGATAAACACTAAATATCACAACAAACATCACATATAAGACAAGTATGAGTCAAAAACATTAATGATATCCCATTAATTCATCATAAATAAAGAAGGATATTTACATGACAGACATCACAGTTACAGTCTCCATTACAAAACTAGACAAACCGTAATACGTATTCTACAACTTTCTTCTCTCTGAAGATTCCTCCCAGGGAATCTCTAACAAGCCTCTCCTTTTCTATCTCTCTACCTACAACCTTATATAATATGTTCTCCATGGGGACCACCTTGACCCATAGGTCGCTTACATAAGTCGACCATAACTAACTTTACATGTATTCACAAGTCCCCAAGCTAGTTGTTATAGCTCTAAGGCAATTCTTAGTGCTTGAGGCACACTTCCCCTTGTTGTAGCCAATCGTTCGCTGTAATCGATACTTAGAAGGGTTTTTTATCCAATCACCAGCTTCACACTGTGGGGTGGTACTGAAGAATCTTGCAGTGTGAATAGGTTCCAAACTTGGTAGTGTTGATGTTTTAGTAGCTGCGGGAGGTATTAACCTCCAAGTGTAACCTTTGTACTTAGATTAGAATATTTCGGAAGTAGGAGAACCATTAAACAGATGTGTAAAAACCCTAGAAGACATGTTGGCCTAGTAGAATAAAAAATATTAGAATATAATTACCAGAAATTCAAGTCGACCCAGCCAGAAAATTCATTGGACAGATTAATATAAATAGAGGAAATGTTAGCTCATTTGGATACCCAGTTAGAGCGCAAGTATTGTGGAGAGTTTCAGTTGCAGTTGCAACTGCAGCTGCAAGGAGGAATAAGGGTGTATGGTCATCTCTTAGTGTTGGTCTCTCTCTAGTGGTATCAAGTGATATTCTTGGTGATTCTCTTGGTGGTTCTTGGTGAAACTCTTAGTGATATTCTTTCTAAGTATGGCGCAATGTTGAGAGAGTAGTGCAGCTACAGTTGTTGCAATGGTGTATGGAACTTGTTCTATGGATATGGAGACTATCTCTCTTATGCGCTACCCTTGGAGAAGGAGGGCTCTACTTGTCTTGAGTTGTTGTTGCAATTAGCATCTAGGGTTTATCTGTTGGTTCTAGTATGGATTTACGGAATAATGTTGTCAAAGGTTAATGTGCTTGGGGGTGGCATGTGTGAATGCCTATGGTTTGGTGACAATGATGTGACATTATCTATGGTTAAATGAGAATACCAAAATGTCAACATGGTATCAGAGTTGGTTTCCTTCGTAACAGTCTAACCATTGGAAGGAAGCTCCTCAGTTTCCCCCATTGTCAAGCTCATTGAGAACTTACTAAGAAGGTCACCTAAGTAGGGAGCATCTCTTCCCTGGATCAGATATGAAAATTTCTAAAGTTGAGAAATTAGGGTTTCCTCATAAAACCCTAGGTCTACAGTGTCAGTTGCAATTGCAGTGTCAGTTCCTTCATGCCAGTTGCAACACTAGTTACAATGCCAGTTGCAACACCATTTGCAGTGCCAGTTGTAGCACCAGTTGCATCACCAGTTGTAGTGCCAGTTGCAGTGAAAGTTTATGTGAAGTGTTGGGACTAAATTTTTTGTTTTCCTAGTGCGTCTTACTCTAGCGCATCTCTAACTACCTTTAGATTACAAGTTGGAGAACCTTTGAAGTTTGAAGGAGAAGGGATCTCTAGTTGAAGAAACAATCGTAGATCCAAAAGGATCTCAGATCCAACACATTCAGAGGAACAACGCACTCCAGGTTTGATTGTTTTCATATGCCTTTAGTTGTTATGGCATTATTGTGATCTTATGAACATCTAGTTGTATTTTGATCTATTGAAGTTATGAGTGTCATACTAACCTATTTTCAAAGTGAAAGTTAGAAACTAACTTTAGTCAAAGTATTAGTGATTAAGTTTGAGATTTTATAGTTTATTTGCATTATATTCTCTAACTCGGATTTTTGTCAAGAAAGCATATTGTCTTAAGTACATGGGAGAGGTTGAAGANTGGTTGGAGGCACTTGTTAGTAGTATTGTTGACACGTGGTTTATGGATGATGTAGCATACTTGTATTGGTATATTATTAGAAGCACATATTGATCTTGGTGATGATTATGAGTTGGTGTGTTATCCTTGGTTGATGCACATATTTGAGAGTTGTTTTGGCGATTGATCTTGGTGAGTAGATCTGATTTGGTTGATAAGATTGATGAGACAGGTTGTTGTGATAGGTTGTTGTGACAGATTATTCATACATGTTTGGTGCATGGTTGATGCACTTATTCATGGTACAGATTGAGGTACAAGTTGGTGCATGGTTGATGTACTCATTTATGGTACAGATTGATTACAGGTTGTTTGGTACAGGTTGGTGCATGGTTGATGCACTTTTTTATGGTACAGGTTAAGGTACAGGATGATGCATGGTTCAAATTATTGGTACGGGTTGTTTGGTGCAGGTTAACAACATTATATCTCACAGTGATAGTGTGACAGTGGTTCCATTATTCTACTTATATACCAAGGCAGTTGGATGGGGCAAGGACATGTGGTTGTAGCCACCTTTCGGTTGTAGCCAGAGAACATAGGGGCTTGTAGCCTCCTTCTGGTTGTAGCCAGATAATTGGGGAGTTGGAGCTTCCCTCGGGTTGTAGCCTGAAAAACTAGGGGGTTGGAGCCTCCTTCTAGTTGCAGCTGGAAAACAAAGGAATTTGGTGCTTCCAATGAATGTGATTCTTAAAGACATATAAGAAAAAACATTTTGTGGTTTTCTCCCGCTTTGGGTTTCCACTTAAAACACCGGTGTATTGTGTATGTGTGTGATTGCTCATTTTTTCATTGTTTATTTACTCTGCAACTATTGGATGACAATGCTACATTGATATAACACTTGCATTTTATGGTGAAAATGGATTATATTGCTCTATTATTGATTCACCCCCCCTCTCAGTAATCCAATAGATGAGAACTCAACACCATCTCAATCAGTTGAGCAACTGCACCATCTCAGAAAGGTCCACCAAAATGGCTCACAAAAACACTTGAAAGTGTTCATCCTGATGAGGTCAGGAAGACAAGAACCGGATTATCCTCAAAACAAGATGGAAGTAATGTAGATAATTCAAACTCTAGTGATGTAGTTGACATGGATGTTTCATATGATTGTGAGTTGAATTTATCTACTAATCTTGAACTGACTTCCTTTAAATAAGTTGTTTCTCATGTTGAATGGGAACAAGCCATGCAAAAGGAATATGATTCTCTCATGGCGAATGGGACAAGGATGTTGGTGGATCCTCCATTTGAAACCAAACCAATTGGCTGCAAGTGGGTATTCAAGAACCAGTACAAAATCAAATGGCTTACTTGACAAGCACAAAGAAAGACTCGTGGAAAAAGGATTTGCATAGAAATAAGGTGTTGATTATGAGGAGAATTTTTTCCCCACAACAAAATGGGATACCATCTGCATTCTATTTTCCATGGCAGCACAAAATGGATGGAAAATTCATCAAATGGATGTAACGACTATTTTCTTGAATGAAGACTTTAAATAGAATGTGTTCATGTCTCAACTAGAAGGCTTTGTTGTGAAGGGACAAGAGCATAAGGTATGGAAGCTCATCAAATCCTTGTATGTCTTGAAACAAGCACCATGAGCATGGTATGAAAAGTTAAATGATCATCTTCTAAAATTGAATTTCAAGCATTTCAATCTTGACGATGCAACTTTATTTGTCAAGAAAGTTGGAAAAAATGTCGTATGTCTTGTAGTATATGTAGATGATATGCTCATAATAAGGAACAATAAGAACTACATTGCATCCATTAAGAAAGAGTTGAAGAAAGGCTTCAAGAGGACAGATTTGGGACATCTTCACTACTATTTGGGCATTGAAGTGATTCAAAATCCAAATTACATATTCATCACCCAGAAGAAGTACATTGGAGAACTATTGAACAAGTTTCACATGGCTAAGTGCAATCTTGTTTCTACTCCAATGGAAAAGAATTTGAAACTCACATCAAAAGAAGGGAATGAATTTGAGGATGCAACCAAGCATAGACGACTTGTGGGAAGTGTTATCTATCTTACTACCACCAAACCAGACATTTCATTTCTTGTTGGGATTGTTTCCAAGTTCATGCAAAAACCTTGTGAAGGACATTGGTATGTTGCAAAAAGAGTTCTGAAATACTTGAAATGAACTCAAGATTTTGGACTCAAGTACTCTAAGGTGGATGACTTCAACCTGATCAGATATTCTAATTTAGTCTTTGTTGAGGATAAGGAAACTGGATTCTCGACTTCAAGATATCTCATGAGTCTTGGATGAACAACTGTCTCTTGGAGATCACACAAACAATCAGTTCCAGCAGATTCCACAATAGAGGCAGAATATGTGGCAGCTGCAGAACTGAAAAAGGAGATTGTGTGGCTCAAGAAAATAATTGAATATTTGCAGGAGAAACAAGTGAATTCTACTCTTCTAGTTGACAATACTTTTGTAGTCAATTTGGCCAAGAACCCCGGATTTCATAATCGAACTAAGCACATCAACACAAAGTACCACTTGATTCGATATCATCTAGAGGCCAAGACTATTCATTTAAGACATTGTTCCACAAATGAGAAAATTACAAACATCTTCACCAAAGCACTTGAAAGAGAAAAATTTGAGAAGTTCATAATGATACTTGGACTCACACACACCCCTTCGGATTAAGGGGGGGAATGTTGGAAATTGTATCATTTGTGGTTGTGTTACTTGTAACAATATTGTGAATATGAATAGTCGTAGGTGATAGGAAACATCTTCAGTTATGGAAGACAAAGAGTCATTTATTGTTGTATTTATTAACCTATCATGCTAATGCAAATTATCAAGTGTGGAGTTATCTTTTCTGCCAATTCGTGGCCTGACAAGATGACATAGGTAAATTTACAATATATTAACTCCATCTTACACCTATAAACAATTTTTGGAGCTACATGGAAGCTTGGGCGTGCATTTTAATGTTGTCACTTTTATTATACACAAATATATATAAGGTTAGGTTTAAATTCATCACCATTTGTCTTGAGGCTCAATCCACGACTATTGAGCTTAAGGGGGATTTATCCACCCTTGTGACCAAAACCAAACAACAAAGTGCATTATTTGAGTGTTTGTTTTCTTGGGTTACCTAGTGATTTTGGTTTTACAAAAGTGAAATATATTCTACAATAGCTAATATTTTGTATTTAGTGATAAGGTTCAAATTTCATGGGAAATAGATATCAGAAACCTCAAGTAAATGAGGTCAAATTTTTTTATTTTCATTAAACATGGATCTTCAAAATTTCCATACTAAAGTGGGAATTGGCTTCTATACCAATTATGTTTGTTTTTCCCTACCCAATATTAAGGTGGTTGGTCCTTAATGGAAAAACAAAAATTCTAAGTAGTCTAATTACCTTTAGTAACTATAAATTATATGCAACCCCAGTCTTAAACTATAATTTGCAAGCACAATATGCAACCCTACTAGGTATCTTCATATACAACAATAGTCCACAACCACAATATTTTACTTCTGGAATAATTAATCTATCATCTATCACTATAAAACATTTCATAGTTGTATATGCAACAATACATATTAGTTCAACCTTGTAACCCTAAACCAAAATGTATATTTCACCCTTCAACAAATTCCAATATAATTCTATAGACATGTGTATTATCACAAACTACACCTTTTGCAAGTTGAACCACTCCATTTGGGTAAAAATTGAGAGTAGGGCGTGCATTTTACTCTAAGGAAGTTTTGCCTTCAAATTTACATCAAATCCCAAATCTTGGTGCATGAAAGCGACCTCTCATGTTCTTCAATTGTTCTTTAATAGATGACATAGGTAAATTTACCATATATCTACATCCATCTTAAAACTTATAAAACAATTTATGGAGCTACAGGGAAGCTTGGGCGTGCATTTTAATTTGGTCACTTAGTACAGTTTCAACATTCCAAATTAAGGGGAAAACTTTAAATATAATTTGGTCACTTGTAATATAATATATTCGATTATTGTCGATTCACCAAAGTTGTTTGGATGGAAATTTCCAATAGTTTCAATTTACAAATTCGTTTGGACAAATCAAATCTGTTGGAATGTATTGAATTATGGATTACTGATAAATTTGTTTCCTCACATAGAGCACTACTTGGGTATGTGTATGGGGTATATGGTTAACTAAAAACAAGTTGATTTTTGAAGATAAGGAGGCACAGTTATGATGACTTGCACATCACATTAGAGTCTATTATGGGGAAGGAAATAAGCAACCAAAGATATTGTTCCAAGAAGCCTTCAAAAACCGATTATAGATCGCACTTAGCCTTAGGGATTTTTTGATGGAGCATACCAGGGTACTCTAGGAACTTATGGAGTTGGTGCCATTCTTTATCTAGATAATGAAAATTATATTTTACTAAAGTATGGGGTACATTTGGGCACAAACAATAGAGTAGAACTTTATTCCCTTTGGATCCTACTTAGGGTTGTAGTGGATAGGCAGGTTAAGAGGATATAGTTCTTTGGTGATTCCAAACTTCTGTTGGACTAGGAAAATGGTAAAAGTAACATTTATAACTTGGAGATGGGGCTTATTTTCAATAGGATTATGGAAAATAAACTAATTTTTGAAGAGGTGTCCTTTGCTCATGTCTACCAAGAATTCAACCACAAATATGATCAATTATCAAAGGAAGCATTCATTTTGGAGGAAGGTTTTTTGCTTGTTCATGAGATTAAGGACCATCCTCTTACAGATTTGATACTCTTACAATTTTTTTGATGAATGGATTTTTGGTCATGTTTTAATTTTTGTTTATGTAAAGTTAGAGAGAGTTTGTCTCATGGTTTTGTCTTAACATCAATATGATGTCGTGGAAATATTTGTTTAAAGAGTGACCTATATAAGGATGCTTGTAAGAGTCAAAGTCAGAAGGATAGGCTATAGCCTTATCTAATAGAGGCGGTCTATAAAGGAAATGGCTACTAACGATAAAAGTAGAAGGGATATGATCAATGTGTATTTCATTTCAACTAGAAATAGCTATACAATGATTTTTGTCTCGAAAAAAAAAACTTGAAATATAATTTCTTGTAGGTAGATTTAAACATTATTATAAAGATGCATTAAAGATCACTTAAAGATTGCAGATAAACACTAAATATCACAACAAACATCACATATAAGACAAGTATGAGTCAAAAACATTAATGATATCCCATTAATTCATCATAAATAAAGAAGGATATTTACATGACAGACATCACAGTTACAGTCTCCATTACAAAACTAGACAAACCGTAATACGTATTCTACAACTTTCTTCTCTCTGAAGATTCCTCCCAGGGAATCTCTAACAAGCCTCTCCTTTTCTATCTCTCTACCTACAACCTTATATAATATGTTCTCCATGGGGACCACCTTGACCCATAGGTCGCTTACATAAGTCGACCATAACTAACTTTACATGTATTCACAAGTCCCCAAGCTAGTTGTTATAGCTCTAAGGCAATTCTTAGTGCTTGAGGCACACTTCCCCTTGTTGTAGCCAATCGTTCGCTGTAATCGATACTTAGAAGGGTTTTTTATCCAATCACCAGCTTCACACTGTGGGGTGGTACTGAAGAATCTTGCAGTGTGAATAGGTTCCAAACTTGGTAGTGTTGATGTTTTAGTAGCTGCGGGAGGTATTAACCTCCAAGTGTAACCTTTGTACTTAGATTAGAATATTTCGGAAGTAGGAGAACCATTAAACAGATGTGTAAAAACCCTAGAAGACATGTTGGCCTAGTAGAATAAAAAATATTAGAATATAATTACCAGAAATTCAAGTCGACCCAGCCAGAAAATTCATTGGACAGATTAATATAAATAGAGGAAATGTTAGCTCATTTGGATACCCAGTTAGAGCGCAAGTATTGTGGAGAGTTTCAGTTGCAGTTGCAACTGCAGCTGCAAGGAGGAATAAGGGTGTATGGTCATCTCTTAGTGTTGGTCTCTCTCTAGTGGTATCAAGTGATATTCTTGGTGATTCTCTTGGTGGTTCTTGGTGAAACTCTTAGTGATATTCTTTCTAAGTATGGCGCAATGTTGAGAGAGTAGTGCAGCTACAGTTGTTGCAATGGTGTATGGAACTTGTTCTATGGATATGGAGACTATCTCTCTTATGCGCTACCCTTGGAGAAGGAGGGCTCTACTTGTCTTGAGTTGTTGTTGCAATTAGCATCTAGGGTTTATCTGTTGGTTCTAGTATGGATTTACGGAATAATGTTGTCAAAGGTTAATGTGCTTGGGGGTGGCATGTGTGAATGCCTATGGTTTGGTGACAATGATGTGACATTATCTATGGTTAAATGAGAATACCAAAATGTCAACATGGTATCAGAGTTGGTTTCCTTCGTAACAGTCTAACCATTGGAAGGAAGCTCCTCAGTTTCCCCCATTGTCAAGCTCATTGAGAACTTACTAAGAAGGTCACCTAAGTAGGGAGCATCTCTTCCCTGGATCAGATATGAAAATTTCTAAAGTTGAGAAATTAGGGTTTCCTCATAAAACCCTAGGTCTACAGTGTCAGTTGCAATTGCAGTGTCAGTTCCTTCATGCCAGTTGCAACACTAGTTACAATGCCAGTTGCAACACCATTTGCAGTGCCAGTTGTAGCACCAGTTGCATCACCAGTTGTAGTGCCAGTTGCAGTGAAAGTTTATGTGAAGTGTTGGGACTAAATTTTTTGTTTTCCTAGTGCGTCTTACTCTAGCGCATCTCTAACTACCTTTAGATTACAAGTTGGAGAACCTTTGAAGTTTGAAGGAGAAGGGATCTCTAGTTGAAGAAACAATCGTAGATCCAAAAGGATCTCAGATCCAACACATTCAGAGGAACAACGCACTCCAGGTTTGATTGTTTTCATATGCCTTTAGTTGTTATGGCATTATTGTGATCTTATGAACATCTAGTTGTATTTTGATCTATTGAAGTTATGAGTGTCATACTAACCTATTTTCAAAGTGAAAGTTAGAAACTAACTTTAGTCAAAGTATTAGTGATTAAGTTTGAGATTTTATAGTTTATTTGCATTATATTCTCTAACTCGGATTTTTGTCAAGAAAGCATATTGTCTTAAGTACATGGGAGAGGTTGAAGAGAATACTTGTCATCTTGAGTGAAGGAGACTCAGAAGAAACTCAACAACACTCATTCTTGAACATAAGACTCCATGTTCCAATTTTTATTCATTAAATTAATAAGTTTCCAATTTGCACATATCAAGTTTGATAATTGCTACATTACTAGTTGTGACAACAATCCTTGAAAGGTTCTATTACTGCTAGATACAATGAATACTTGGTAGCATATAAATGCTAGTACTTGTTTGCAAGATGAACTAACATATCCCCTAGGAGATACTTCTAGTCTTGCTTCTTCCAAGTAGGTCACCTTGGTAATAATATGATGATTACCATGAGATTGTTTTTTATTCTTGTTGTCATAGATATGTTATTATGAAAATGTTATTATACTTTATGTTCTTATTTTCTTGTTACGGGCAAGTTACCATGGAGGAATGATTGATCACAACACTAGAAGAGTGTTGTTCCATTCCTTATTATTGTATTTTTATTTTGGCTCTTGTTCCAAGCAGGTCACAAGCAATAGCTCTGAGAAGGAGATATTGTGATTATTGTTCTCGTTCATGTTTTTATTATTATAAGAATATTATTCTTGTCTATTTTTTTCCCTTTTTTTTCGTCCTTATTCCGGGCAGGTCACAAGTGATAACTCTGAGGGAAGCTACAATGACAGTTGCAGGAGACAACACATTAGATGGTCTCTAGTTTGATACATGGAGAAGACTATCCATATAAGAAGTTATATACATGACCGTATACATCCATGTACCGAAGAAGAAGAATATGAACAAGGGTATTTTCTTGTGGGATACTGAGTATCTCATATGAATATTGATTGTAAGGAGAAGAAGGCTCCAAATATGACCGAACAAATCCCTCTAGTACAGTTGATCACTCTTCATATCAAGAAGAGTTAGTAGATCCAGAAGGGTCTACTCAGAATCATTGCAGTAACCAAGAAGAAGACATCATCGTCATGTGACACTTTGCAGGATGAAAATATATAGATATATAGCATTGATTAGCCATATCATGAGGACTAGATGACTCCACCAATTGTGAGGTAGGCGGCCCCACCAAGTACTATCTCAGAATGAGCTAGAGTTAAGAGGGATTCCACCCTCACGATCTAGTAGGGAGGAGTAGCCTCCTCGGGACCATTCATGGAGACTTCAGAGGAAATCATACAAAGTTTATATAGACTCAGAGGGAGTCAAGCTTCAGATGGAGCATGGAGACTTAGAATGAGCCTGATCTCAGAGAGAGTCAGTGGCTTCTAGACTTTCATTCAAAAAGTATTCCTCCTTAGATTCAGATGGAAGAGAGAGATGTCTTCAAGTACCATGACTGACAAACAAGTACCATGAGTTGAGGAGGCTAGATCGAGGCTTCAGAGGCTTCGAGGTTATATGAGATATTATGGGAATATTCCCTTGCTTCAGTAGACTTTGCTACAGGGACTGAGGAGGAATCCAAATAGAAGGACTAAGATATATATATTTTCTTTGGTTCTGAGACCAAAAGGGAATTCAATGGTGACTTTCAAGTTGATCTATAAGATCAAGCATGTTGTGGATAAATAGCCTAGAGATGTACAAAGCCTTATTTATGTCCAGAGGATTCTCCCATCAAGAGGGAGAAGACTATGATGAGACACTTGCTCTAGTATATTGTTATCGATGAACAGGTAGCAGATGTATTGATCAAGCCCCTGTCCAAAGTTATGTTTGAGTATTTTAAAGACAATCTTGGAGTGGTCCAGAAAGACTTCTCCAACAGTGAAAAGTGATTGTTTTCTCTAGTAGTGGGAAGTGATCCCCAGTAGAGGGAAGTGATGAGATCCCTAGTAGTAGGAGCTACCCCAATGCAGGTTGGTACTCCAACACAGGATGGTATGTTACACCAGTGCATGTTGGTACTCCAACGTAGGTTGGTATGCTACCCCGGAGCAGGTTGGTACTCCAACGCAGGCTGGTATGCTACCCCAATGCAAGTTGGTACTCCAACGCAGGTTCGTATGCTACCCCAGCACAGGTTGGTACTCCAACACAAGCTAGTATGTTACCCCAGCATAGGTTGGTACTCCAACACAGGCTGGTATGTTACCCTAGCACAAGTTGGTACTCCAACGCAGGCCGGTATGTTNTGTTGGTACTCCAACGTAGGTTGGTATGCTACCCTGGAGCAGGTTGGTACTCCAACACAGGCTGGTATGCTACCCCAATGCAAGTTGGTACTCCAACGTAGGTTCGTATGCTACCCCAGCACAGGTTGGTACTCCAACACAAGCTAGTATGTTACCCCAGCATAGGTTGGTACTCCAACACAGGCTGGTATGTTACCCCAGCACAAGTTGGTACTCCAACGCAGGCCGGTATGTTACCCCAGCATAGGTTGGTACTCCAACGCAGGCTGGTATGTTACCCCAGCAAAGGTTGGTATGCTACTCCAACACAGGCTGGTATGTTACCCCAGTGCAGGTTGGTATATTGCTACTCCAACAAAGGTTGGTACACTACTCTAGTGAAAGTGTAGAACTCCTTATGATGTATGGATTCATGAAATTCAACAAGACAATGGATGAGGTGTGCAGAAGCACAGAAGCAGTGATGATGATCGTGCCAAGAGGAATACCTTCCTCGTTACAAGGGAGTGTTAAATTTTTGAGTCAAATTCTATGTGAGCTGACGAGTTACTAGTTATGTATGAACTAGATGTTGACCTGTAGTATCGGAAATGATTCTCAGTTAGAGTGTCGATCATTAGCATCAGAGGTTACTAGATGGAGGTCCAACCAATAGTGTTGGAGGTGTTTTCCAGCTAGATGGATAATGTGCGACTATGATGGTGATACTTGTTACATGATCTGTTTGATCATATGATAGCTTGTGTGGCTATGTTGATGCTACCAATAGACTGGTTTGCAAGACCATGTGAGTCTTACCCATGCCATGTGAGATGGATGGATGTATTTGAGACCACTATAAGAAAAACATCTTAGTTAATACCTCCCTAGCTAAGAGGGAGTGTTGATGTTTTAGTAGTTGTGGGAGGTATTAACCTCCAAGTGTAACCTTTGTACTTAGATTAGAATATTTTGGAAGTAAGAGAACCATTAAACAGATGTGTGGAAACCCTAGAATACAAGTCAGCCTAGAAGAATAAATAATATTAGAATATAATTACAAGAAANCTTTCTCTGTGTTAGGGCCTCCTGGACAGTCGACGTTGATGTGATGTGCTTCTTCGTGACTAGTGGCACCATCCGCATATGGGTGCAGTGTTGTGACCTCTGAGTCGAACACCTGAATCCTTCCCAAGTTCCCCCCATGGTAGCATAGTCTAAATATTCTACCATTAATTGGCATTTTTCACTTGAATCTGGTGATCTAAATCTAGGGAAAATAACAATTTTATGTTGTTTAACTTGCATTTATGAAGGCATAAATGGATTCAACATCTAGAAAAACCCTTGGGGCACTCAAATTATACAAACTTAACCACTCAATGAGCTACTTATAATGGCATGGACTAGTGTCCCTTCGTTATACAAATGGGTAACTCTAGGACATGGCAGTGTCGATTAGGACCAGCTATCATAGGACTTCACTGGTCAAATTAACTAACATTTGACTTGAAATTCGCTCATAGTCTATTTGGTGGCATAACTAATCTATGTGAGGTATTGTCCAACCTACCCACATCATCCAAACTTTTAATTTTCATTATGTTTATCCATTAATCCTTGTACTTTCCAATCATATCTCTCATCCACTCACATTTAATTGATGTCTCGAGACAACGTGGACATAATAATCCTGTGACAGACATTTTTATCCCCCTTAGCTGGCATAATTGATGTCTCGAGACAACGCGAGCATAATAATCCCATGATAAGCATTTTTAGCCCCCTGGATAGCATAATTAAGTCCTAAGGTTCCAAATGCACCCATGAGATGAATTCTTTTTTGACATGGTAGTGCCATAGTGGCAGGCCATGGGGACATGGTGGGTCATGATGGTGATGTCATTGTTTCAATACCGACAGTCTTTCCCAAGTACATGAATTTTTAGCCGGTACATTGGGCCATGAAAAAGGTTGTTTTATTACAAATCATCGAATATGAGGCAAAAGTCGGATGAAGAACGAACCTCGTCATAATTTCGATGAACATCGGGGCACCAAGAATAAAATGTAATGAAATTTTGAGAATTAGTGAGTAATGTATGATGGTAAGCTCGATTTTTCCCATAACATCAAAACACCCTGTCAGACTTCAACACCATATGTAGTAGTGTAAGTGCATCCATTTTCATATCCATGGCCAATCTCTAGTACTCCTTATCTACCATCTCCATTCTCGCTTTCATGGTTCTAGGCTCATCAATATTAGCAAATAAATAAAACATACATCTGAAATCAAACAAACTATGATTATACATATTAGTTTCCTTCTATGTTGAGTGGACCTCCTAAAGTTTGAGGTGGACTTTCTTCCTCCTCTTTCGAACTCTCTAAACCCTCCTTCTCATCAATTCTATCATGAACTTCTTTTTCATTTTCTGGTTCAACTTTCTCGGTCTTGGGTGGTAGTTAAACCACAAGCTTCTTCTCATCCTTTTATGGCTACACCTCTATGGGAGAAGGATTAACTTCTCTAAAAATAACATTCCTACTATACAAAAAATTTATATCCATAGGATCCCAAATCTTGTACCCTTTCGCACCAGTGCCATGGCCAATGAATATACATTTCATAGCCTTGGTATCCAACTTTAATCGCTTCTCCTTAGACACATAAGCATATTCCTCACAACCAAAAACACAAATATGATTAAGTAAGGGATTCTTTCCTATTCATAGCTCCATAAGGTTTTTATCCACAAGAGCTTATGTGGGAGACATGCTAATCAAGTAACATGTAGTAGCAACCTCTTTTGCCCAAAACTTCTTCCCTAAGCCAGCTCCACTAAGCATACACTCTTTCCATCAACATTATGTTCATTTGTTTTGCAACTCCAAACTTATCAAACTTCGCTAAACAAAACTTCGGTAAACAAAACTCATCAAACTCATAAAACTTATCAAACTTCGCTAAACAAAACTCACCACTATTATTTGTCCTCAATGCCTTAATCTTCCTTCTAGTCTAATTTTCCAAGAGATCTTTAAACTTCTTAAACCAATCAAAAACCTTAGATTTAGGTATAAGAAAATATACTTGTGACCTTCTAGAATAATCATCAATGAATGACACATAATACAAACCCTTATAAACCAAAGGAACTTTGGTTGGACCAAATACATCAGAATGAATTAAGTCTAACAACCCAAAAGATTTGTGAGAACTAGAATAAAATTGAACACAATCCTATTTTCCATATATCTAATGCTCACAAAAATCAAATTCAAGAGAAAAATCATTTAATCCATTGACAAGAATTGTGTTTTTTAAGGCTCATAGGCTCTTCTCACCTATATGGCCCAATCTTTGATGCCACAACATTGTCTTCTCTGCAGGTAAGTTGCTTTCTAAAGAAATATATTTTTTAGGTACCTAAAACGCGTGACCATCAGAGGTAGATATAGGTTCTTATTGTGAAGGTGTAGATGATATATATCTCTCCGCTACAGAAATCGAATAACTATTACACTAAATAGTACATGCATCAAGCTAGAAAAAAAATCCCACTCAAACACTAGTAGTCAACACCATAGCTCTTCATACCATCTTACAACCTTTGTCGAAGAAAAAAATTGCACACCCGCATCATTAAGTTTGCTTACTAATAGTAGGTTTTGTGCCAGACCCAGAAAGTGAAAAACTTCATTTATCCCCTATACTTTGCCATCAAGGAATCTGATCAAGACACTACCTTTACCAACTATGCTAAGAGGAGAGTCATCACCAAGTAATACATCCCACTATCATATTTCTCATACACTAAAAACTAGTGTCAATGGGAAGTCACATGGAAAGAAGCTCCAGAGTCTATCAACCACACACTTTGGCCTGAAGGGGTTTCCAAAGCTGCAACAAAGGAATTTCTACCATCCTCTTGAGAATATTTTTCAGACTCACCATAAAAATCATTTTGTTCCTTTTTTATTCTTCTTTTTCTCTTCCTTTCAATCTCTTCTGAAATCCCTAACCTTGTCGTAGTTCTAACATTTTTCCTTGGACTTTCGAGAAGACTTATTTTTCCCAAGGGATTTTCCCTTTTCACTCTTCTTTCCTTTGTCCTTCAATCTTCCATGAACAACCAAGGCCTCATTCATGGATTCAAAAGATTTATACCTCACCTCCACTGAGAGTAAAGCAACTACGAGCTCATCAAGCACCAATGTATTTATAATGCTTTCAATGGACATTACTAGGTTTTACCATGCATATGGAAAAGAACTCAAAAGTTCATACAATGATCCTCCTCATCCATATACACTCCAACTAAGATCAGTTGGGTCACAACAGTATTAAATGCGTTCAAGTGCTCGGTTATAGAATCGACATCACCCATCCTCAAAGAGAACAACTTTTCATGCAAAAAAAAGTTTACTCGCCAAGGATTTAGCCAAATACAAATCCCCCAACTTCTTCTAGAGAGTTGCTACAACTTTTTATTAAGAGATTGTAAATATTCTCACCTTTCTCTCCAACACCACCCACTCTTCATCTTTCATACCAATGGGTTTGGTTCTAGATACTGCAACCCTTAGATCTCAATCTACAAGAAGATCCTCCATCTCGAGTTTCCACAACTCAAAGTTAGTTCTATTAAAGTTCTCCATTTCTAATCTAGACATGCTTTCCATTTCCCCACAACAAGATTTCCTTTTTTGTAAGCTCCCACTCCAACCAAGATTAGATAAAAAAACCTTCTCCCTAACACCTTCGACCTAAGGTGATCAATATTTAATACCAAATGAAAGGAAGCAGAGGTGTGGAATACTCTTCCTACAGTAATCAATGAGAGAAGAATATGCAAAAATTAAATAAACACAATAGCAGTAGTAAACAACATAGAAACATACTACTATTATTCAATGGTTTCATGGGGAAAACCCTTTCGAGAGAATAACCCCAAACTTTAAAGTACACTCAATGTATTATTCAACAACTAAATGGTTAGAATACACTACAGAGTCTATGTGCTCTCAACTAGAGTGTTCAGTAGTAGCATAAGGATTCAAAAGAAATTTCAATAGCATAACAGTAAGTTAAAACTCACACATTGTTTTTCAATAAATAGGCATAATAAAACCATAAACCATTTATGATTTTCCAATTCTACATGCTAGAAACTACCAACAATTAATTGGCCAATTGTTGTTGTTAGTGATTTGCATTTATTCACTTCCACTACTCAATATTTATTCCATGCCACTACCCAACAATTATTCCCTCCTATTGCTCAACATTTATTCCCTAGTACAACTCGACAATCATTACATAATTTACTATAGGACTGCAAGGTGTATGACACACCTATCCCAACAACAAAAAATGAGCTATTTGAGGTTTTGCACTCCTTTAAGAAATATAAAATCCCTGGGATTAATGGGTGGCCAGTGGAATTCTTCATATGCTTTTATGGCTTACTTGAGGAGTGCCTTCTAAGAGTCATAGAAGATTCCAAGGTGTTGGGAAGAATTTTAGAATATTTTAATATTACATTTATAACATTAATCCCCAAATCAAATAACCCCTCTAGAATTGAGGAATACAGGTTGATTTCATTATGTAACTACATTTATAAAATCATTTAAAAGATTATTTCTATAAGGATAAATAACTTTTTTTCAAATTCTATATCTTTAGAAAAATTCAGTTTTCTGGTTGGGAGGTAGATCCACGAGGTTGTAGGGGTTGCATAAGAGACCTTTCATTCAATCAAGGTCAAAAAGTCACTTGTTATGGTTTTAAAAATGGACCTTTCAAAATATTACAACATGGTAAGTTGGTTATATTTAAGAATGATGTTATTGCATTCGGGTTTCACCTTAAATTTCGTAAACTACATGATGAAGCATTACCTTAGTCTCCTTTGTAGTACCGGTCAATGGCTCTACCTTAGAGTTTTTCAGAATTGGTAGGGGATTGAGGCAGTGATGTCCTATATCCCTACTACTTTTCTTATTGGTGGCAAAAGGGAAAAATCGAGCAATGATAGAAGCAAACAAATATGGGGATTTGAAAGGCATTAGAATTAGGATGAACCCTTTTATAACCCACCTGTTATTTGTGGATGACATTATTCTCTTTTGTAATGGATCCATGGGAGATGATACTAAGATAAAAGAAATCTTGGATCTATATTGCAAGGCAAAATGGATGGTTATAAACCTGAACAAGTCCACCATCTCTTTAATGGGAGTTAATGAGGATATTAATAGGGATCTATCATACCACTTGCCTTTCAAGGAAGTTGATTTATAGGTTGGGATCAAGTATCTAGGGTTTTATTCAAAACAAAATGACTACAAAAAATCAGATTGGGGATGGATCATATCAAAGGTAGAGAAAAAAGTATCTCTTTGGTGCAATAAGTGACTCTCTTAAGGAGGCATGGTAGTGATGGTAAAATTTGTGCTAGAGGAAATTCCAGTATACTATATTTCCTTAATTTTCACACCCAAGGGAGGGTTGGAAAAGATAAGAAAACTCAACTTTAAAATTTTGTGGATGGGATCCATTGAGAAAATTAATTTTTCCTAGGTTTCCTGGAAGAGAATTGCAATTCCCAAAGAAATAGGAGCCTAAGGGATAGAAAATAATCCCATCAATGAAAATATTTTCTCTCGGGAACGGTTATCTTTAGAAGTATTGGAATTCAAGGGTGAAGAGGGGCAGATTTGGTAAAACTATTGTCCCTCTCTGAAGAATAGTCAATTTATAGTAAAATGCAAGGAGGATGAACTAATATGATCAAGGAACCCTGTAGAGGGTTATACTCCAAAACTAGGATATAAATATTTAATAGAGGAAGAAGAGATCCAAGAGATGGGTGTGTGGTTCAAAGAAGGAGGGAAATTCAAGCACCCCTGAAATCAAGAATTTTCATGTGGTTGTATCTAAATAAAAAGGTCCCTACATGGGACTATATGTAGAAGAGGAACTGGAAGGATTATATGGATGGAAGGAATGTTGGCATGTTTGAATACAAAGTCATCCTGCCTCAAATTTGTGCAACTCAAAATGTAGTTGTTCTAAGAAGTTTTAAACAGGTGCAAGATCCCAAACCCCCAAGAGTTATAAGAGAAGAAATTATCGACATGTCAGGTGGTTGGGCATACTTTGACAATGTTACATAGTGACACCCTTCTATGGGAGGAGTTCGAGGTATTATACACAACTCTAATACTACCTTTCAGAAGTTCAAAGTTTGATTATGTAGGAGCTCAAACAACTACGTTGAATTAATTGCTTTAAAATTGGTTTTGATGCTTGTTGTGGAAAAAGGAATCTAAAGGATACAAGTGATGGGAGACTCAAAAGTTGTAATAATTTGGATGTCAAATCTTGTTGAGTTGAGAATTTTCCATTTGAGACCAATATATGATGAAATCAATGTATCAAAAAAAATCGATAGTATTTCCTGTCATCATATTTATAGGGAGAGAAATTGTATTGTTCATGCTTTATCCAAACCAAGTGTGTAGATGGCTCAAGGTTCTTGGCATACTTTGGCACGTCAAGAAGAAATTCTCAGTGTATATGATCCAATACCTTTCATACGATGACTTCTATTTTATATAGAGACTATGCAGTTGTATCTTTCTATAGTTTTTACTTTCTATGACAATGTCCCTAGGGAAGATGAACAACTAAACTGATATTTTTTATCATACTCCTTTTTTAATTATAAATGTAATGTTTTGGACTTTTATAATATCCGCTCTTATGTTGGCTTATATGATAGACCCATTATCTGAAGGTTATCGATAGCATGTTACTTTCATCATGGAGATGTAAGTGGTCTTGATATGCAGTTATAGAACTCTATTTACATAAATTAGTAGATGTGAAAATTATTGAATGCATTTGGGCATCTTTAGAATGTAACTTTGTTTATTACTAATGAAATTAAGATTATTTATTTATTTTTATGGGGAAAAATGTGAAAAAGTTCCAATATTGCCTGAGATATTTAGGCTTTCAATGGCTCAAGCAAGTTTCAAGGAAGCGGTTGATGTAGGAGCGTATCATTTCAATAATTTATTGAAGGAACCTCCAAGAGAAAACATAACTAAGATTATAAATCCATCCTCCTTCTTCCCAAGTTTTTTTAGTGAGGAACAAAATGAACAACTAATGGGGGTAGTGATAAAAGTGGAGATAAAAGAGGTTTTACACTCTTTCCAAAAATATAAGAACCTAGGTCTAGATGGATGGACGATAGAGGACANTGTACTTAGATTAGAATATTTTGGAAGTAAGAGAACCATTAAACAGATGTGTGGAAACCCTAGAATACAAGTCAGCCTAGAAGAATAAATAATATTAGAATATAATTACAAGAAAGTCGGGTCAGTCCAACCAGAAAAGTCACTGAATAGATTAATATAAATAGAGGATGTTTTAGCTCATTTGGATACCTAGTTAGAGCACAAGTATTGTGGAGAGCTGTAGTTTCATTTGTAATTGCAACTGCAAGGAGGAATAAGGGCGTATAGTCATTTCTTAGTCTTGGTCTCTCTCTAGTGTTATCAAGTGATATTCTTGGTGATTCTCTTGGTGGTTCTTGGTGAAACTCTTGGTGATATTATTGCTAAGTATGGCGCAAGGTTGAGAGAGTAGTGTAGTTGCAACTGTTGCATTTGTGTATGGCACTTGTTCTATGGATATGGAGACTCTCTCTCTCTTGTGCGCTACCCTTGGAGAAGGAGCGCTCTACTTGTCTTGAGTTGTTGTTGTAGTTAGCAGCTAGGGTTTATATGTTGGTTCTAGTTTGGCTTTCCAAAATAGTTCTGTCAAAGGTTAATGTGCTTGGGGGTGGCATGTGTGAGTGCCTATGGTTGGTTGACAATGATGTGACATTTTCTATGGTTAAATGAGCATACCAAAATTTCAACAGGTAGTGCACCGAAGGGAAGGGTCTAATGGAATATACATAATGTGGTATGGATATGGAGGGTGCACTACTAAGCAGGAAGAGATCATGGAAAGTGAGGGTTAATGGTTGATGATGTATTGGGGATGAGCTTGAGGCAAAGGATTATGTTGGGGATGGATAGGATTGATACAACCAGGTATATGTTTACCATTAGTTATGGTGTTGTTGCTAAGAAATTGTTGTGGTATCCTATACATGGGTCAAACACCTTCAATGCCCATTTGGCCTAACCAATCTAGACATATTCCTTCTAGTAAACTACTTTGTCTCGTGTCTCCATGTATTGTCGAATTCCTTGGAAGTGTTGGCATTATCGATTCCTCCCCTCAATATGTGTTCCTTTTCCTTTTCTCCTCCCATTGTTGTTGGAGACTCCCCCTTTCTCTGTGTTAGGGCCTCCTGGACAGTCGACGTTGATGTGATGTGCTTCTTCGTGACTAGTGGCACCATCCGCATATGGGTGCAGTGTTGTGACCTCTGAGTCGAACACCTAAATCCTTCCCAAGTTCCCCCCATGGTAGCATAGTCTAAATATTCTACCATTAATTGGCATTTTTCACCTGAATCTGGTGATCTAAATCTAGGGAAAATAACAATTTTATGTTGTTTAACTTGCATTTATGAAGGCATAAATGGATTCAACATCTAGAAAAACCCTTGGGGCACTCAGATTATACAAACTTAACCACTCAATGAGCTACTTATAATGGCATGGACTAGTGTCCCTTCGTTATACAAATGGGTCACTCTAGGACATGGCAGTGTCGATTAGGACCAGCTATCATAGGACTTCACTGGTCAAATTAACTAACATTTGACTTGAAATTCGCTCATAGTCTATTTGGTGGGATAACTAATCTATGTGAGGTATTGTCCAACCTACCCACATCATCCAAACTTTTAATTTTCATTATGTTTATCCATTAATCCTTGTACTTTCCAATCATATCTCTCATCCACTCACATTTAATTGATGTCTCGAGACAACGTGGACATAATAATCCTGTGACAGACATTTTTATCCCCCTTAGCTGGCATAATTGATGTCTCGAGACAACGCGAGCATAATAATCCCATGATAAGCATTTTTAGCCCCCTGGATAGCATAATTAAGTCCTAAGGTTCCAAATGCACCCATGAGATGAATTCTTTTTTGACATGGTAGTGCCATAGTGGCAGGCCATGGGGACATGGTGGGTCATGATGGTGATGTCATTGTTTCAATACCGACAGTCTTTCCCAAGTACATGAATTTTTAGCCGGTACATTGGGCCATGAAAAAGGTTGTTTTATTACAAATCATCGAATATGAGGCAAAAGTCGGATGAAGAACGAACCTCGTCATAATTTCGATGAACATCGGGGCACCAAGAATAAAATGTAATGAAATTTTGAGAATTAGTGAGTAATGTATGATGGTAAGCTCGATTTTTCCCATAACATCAAAACACCCTGTCAGACTTCAACACCATATGTAGTAGTGTAAGTGCATCCATTTTCATATCCATGGCCAATCTCTAGTACTCCTTATCTACCATCTCCATTCTCGCTTTCATGGTTCTAGGCTCATCAATATTAGCAAATAAATAAAACATACATCTGAAATCAAACAAACTATGATTATACATATTAGTTTCCTTCTATGTTGAGTGGACCTCCTAAAGTTTGAGGTGGACTTTCTTCCTCCTCTTTCGAACTCTCTAAACCCTCCTTCTCATCAATTCTATCATGAACTTCTTTTTCATTTTCTGGTTCAACTTTCTCGGTCTTGGGTGGTAGTTAAACCACAAGCTTCTTCTCATCCTTTTATGGCTACACCTCTATGGGAGAAGGATTAACTTCTCTAAAAATAACATTCCTACTATACAAAAAATTTATATCCATAGGATCCCAAATCTTGTACCCTTTCGCACCAGTGCCATGGCCAATGAATATACATTTCATAGCCTTGGTATCCAACTTTAATCGCTTCTCCTTAGACACATAAGCATATTCCTCACAACCAAAAACACAAATATGATTAAGTAAGGGATTCTTTCCTATTCATAGCTCCATAAGGTTTTTATCCACAAGAGCTTATGTGGGAGACATGCTAATCAAGTAACATGTAGTAGCAACCTCTTTTGCCCAAAACTTCTTCCCTAAGCCAGCTCCACTAAGCATACACTCTTTCCATCAACATTATGTTCATTTGTTTTGCAACTCCAAACTTATCAAACTTCGCTAAACAAAACTTCGGTAAACAAAACTCATCAAACTCATAAAACTTATCAAACTTCGCTAAACAAAACTCACCACTATTATTTGTCCTCAATGCCTTAATCTTCCTTCTAGTCTAATTTTCCAAGAGATCTTTAAACTTCTTAAACCAATCAAAAACCTTAGATTTAGGTATAAGAAAATATACTTGTGACCTTCTAGAATAATCATCAATGAATGACACATAATACAAACCCTTATAAACCAAAGGAACTTTGGTTGGACCAAATACATCAGAATGAATTAAGTCTAACAACCCAAAAGATTTGTGAGAACTAGAATAAAATTGAACACAATCCTATTTTCCATATATCTAATGCTCACAAAAATCAAATTCAAGAGAAAAATCATTTAATCCATTGACAAGAATTGTGTTTTTTAAGGCTCATAGGCTCTTCTCACCTATATGGCCCAATCTTTGATGCCACAACATTGTCTTCTCTGCAGGTAAGTTGCTTTCTAAAGAAATATATTTTTTAGGTACCTAAAACGCGTGACCATCAGAGGTAGATATAGGTTCTTATTGTGAAGGTGTAGATGATATATATCTCTCCGCTACAGAAATCGAATAACTATTACACTAAATAGTACATGCATCAAGCTAGAAAAAAAATCCCACTCAAACACTAGTAGTCAACACCATAGCTCTTCATACCATCTTACAACCTTTGTCGAAGAAAAAAATTGCACACCCGCATCATTAAGTTTGCTTACTAATAGTAGGTTTTGTGCCAGACCCAGAAAGTGAAAAACTTCATTTATCCCCTATACTTTGCCATCAAGGAATCTGATCAAGACACTACCTTTACCAACTATGCTAAGAGGAGAGTCATCACCAAGTAATACATCCCACTATCATATTTCTCATACACTAAAAACTAGTGTCAATGGGAAGTCACATGGAAAGAAGCTCCAGAGTCTATCAACCACACACTTTGGCCTGAAGGGGTTTCCAAAGCTGCAACAAAGGAATTTCTACCATCCTCTTGAGAATATTTTTCAGACTCACCATAAAAATCATTTTGTTCCTTTTTTATTCTTCTTTTTCTCTTCCTTTCAATCTCTTCTGAAATCCCTAACCTTGTCGTAGTTCTAACATTTTTCCTTGGACTTTCGAGAAGACTTATTTTTCCCAAGGGATTTTCCCTTTTCACTCTTCTTTCCTTTGTCCTTCAATCTTCCATGAACAACCAAGGCCTCATTCATGGATTCAAAAGATTTATACCTCACCTCCACTGAGAGTAAAGCAACTACGAGCTCATCAAGCACCAATGTATTTATAATGCTTTCAATGGACATTACTAGGTTTTACCATGCATATGGAAAAGAACTCAAAAGTTCATACAATGATCCTCCTCATCCATATACACTCCAACTAAGATCAGTTGGGTCACAACAGTATTAAATGCGTTCAAGTGCTCGGTTATAGAATCGACATCACCCATCCTCAAAGAGAACAACTTTTCATGCAAAAAAAAGTTTACTCGCCAAGGATTTAGCCAAATACAAATCCCCCAACTTCTTCTAGAGAGTTGCTACAACTTTTTATTAAGAGATTGTAAATATTCTCACCTTTCTCTCCAACACCACCCACTCTTCATCTTTCATACCAATGGGTTTGGTTCTAGATACTGCAACCCTTAGATCTCAATCTACAAGAAGATCCTCCATCTCGAGTTTCCACAACTCAAAGTTAGTTCTATTAAAGTTCTCCATTTCTAATCTAGACATGCTTTCCATTTCCCCACAACAAGATTTCCTTTTTTGTAAGCTCCCACTCCAACCAAGATTAGATAAAAAAACCTTCTCCCTAACACCTTCGACCTAAGGTGATCAATATTTAATACCAAATGAAAGGAAGCAGAGGTGTGGAATACTCTTCCTACAGTAATCAATGAGAGAAGAATATGCAAAAATTAAATAAACACAATAGCAGTAGTAAACAACATAGAAACATACTACTATTATTCAATGGTTTCATGGGGAAAACCCTTTCGAGAGAATAACCCCAAACTTTAAAGTACACTCAATGTATTATTCAACAACTAAATGGTTAGAATACACTACAGAGTCTATGTGCTCTCAACTAGAGTGTTCAGTAGTAGCATAAGGATTCAAAAGAAATTTCAATAGCATAACAGTAAGTTAAAACTCACACATTGTTTTTCAATAAATAGGCATAATAAAACCATAAACCATTTATGATTTTCCAATTCTACATGCTAGAAACTACCAACAATTAATTGGCCAATTGTTGTTGTTAGTGATTTGCATTTATTCACTTCCACTACTCAATATTTATTCCATGCCACTACCCAACAATTATTCCCTCCTATTGCTCAACATTTATTCCCTAGTACAACTCGACAATCATTACATAATTTACTATAGGACTGCAAGGTGTATGACACACCTATCCCAACAACAAAAAATGAGCTATTTGAGGTTTTGCACTCCTTTAAGAAATATAAAATCCCTGGGATTAATGGGTGGCCAGTGGAATTCTTCATATGCTTTTATGGCTTACTTGAGGAGTGCCTTCTAAGAGTCATAGAAGATTCCAAGGTGTTGGGAAGAATTTTAGAATATTTTAATATTACATTTATAACATTAATCCCCAAATCAAATAACCCCTCTAGAATTGAGGAATACAGGTTGATTTCATTATGTAACTACATTTATAAAATCATTTAAAAGATTATTTCTATAAGGATAAATAACTTTTTTTCAAATTCTATATCTTTAGAAAAATTCAGTTTTCTGGTTGGGAGGTAGATCCACGAGGTTGTAGGGGTTGCATAAGAGACCTTTCATTCAATCAAGGTCAAAAAGTCACTTGTTATGGTTTTAAAAATGGACCTTTCAAAATATTACAACATGGTAAGTTGGTTATATTTAAGAATGATGTTATTGCATTCGGGTTTCACCTTAAATTTCGTAAACTACATGATGAAGCATTACCTTAGTCTCCTTTGTAGTACCGGTCAATGGCTCTACCTTAGAGTTTTTCAGAATTGGTAGGGGATTGAGGCAGTGATGTCCTATATCCCTACTACTTTTCTTATTGGTGGCAAAAGGGAAAAATCGAGCAATGATAGAAGCAAACAAATATGGGGATTTGAAAGGCATTAGAATTAGGATGAACCCTTTTATAACCCACCTGTTATTTGTGGATGACATTATTCTCTTTTGTAATGGATCCATGGGAGATGATACTAAGATAAAAGAAATCTTGGATCTATATTGCAAGGCAAAATGGATGGTTATAAACCTGAACAAGTCCACCATCTCTTTAATGGGAGTTAATGAGGATATTAATAGGGATCTATCATACCACTTGCCTTTCAAGGAAGTTGATTTATAGGTTGGGATCAAGTATCTAGGGTTTTATTCAAAACAAAATGACTACAAAAAATCAGATTGGGGATGGATCATATCAAAGGTAGAGAAAAAAGTATCTCTTTGGTGCAATAAGTGACTCTCTTAAGGAGGCATGGTAGTGATGGTAAAATTTGTGCTAGAGGAAATTCCAGTATACTATATTTCCTTAATTTTCACACCCAAGGGAGGGTTGGAAAAGATAAGAAAACTCAACTTTAAAATTTTGTGGATGGGATCCATTGAGAAAATTAATTTTTCCTAGGTTTCCTGGAAGAGAATTGCAATTCCCAAAGAAATAGGAGCCTAAGGGATAGAAAATAATCCCATCAATGAAAATATTTTCTCTCGGGAACGGTTATCTTTAGAAGTATTGGAATTCAAGGGTGAAGAGGGGCAGATTTGGTAAAACTATTGTCCCTCTCTGAAGAATAGTCAATTTATAGTAAAATGCAAGGAGGATGAACTAATATGATCAAGGAACCCTGTAGAGGGTTATACTCCAAAACTAGGATATAAATATTTAATAGAGGAAGAAGAGATCCAAGAGATGGGTGTGTGGTTCAAAGAAGGAGGGAAATTCAAGCACCCCTGAAATCAAGAATTTTCATGTGGTTGTATCTAAATAAAAAGGTCCCTACATGGGACTATATGTAGAAGAGGAACTGGAAGGATTATATGGATGGAAGGAATGTTGGCATGTTTGAATACAAAGTCATCCTGCCTCAAATTTGTGCAACTCAAAATGTAGTTGTTCTAAGAAGTTTTAAACAGGTGCAAGATCCCAAACCCCCAAGAGTTATAAGAGAAGAAATTATCGACATGTCAGGTGGTTGGGCATACTTTGACAATGTTACATAGTGACACCCTTCTATGGGAGGAGTTCGAGGTATTATACACAACTCTAATACTACCTTTCAGAAGTTCAAAGTTTGATTATGTAGGAGCTCAAACAACTACGTTGAATTAATTGCTTTAAAATTGGTTTTGATGCTTGTTGTGGAAAAAGGAATCTAAAGGATACAAGTGATGGGAGACTCAAAAGTTGTAATAATTTGGATGTCAAATCTTGTTGAGTTGAGAATTTTCCATTTGAGACCAATATATGATGAAATCAATGTATCAAAAAAAATCGATAGTATTTCCTGTCATCATATTTATAGGGAGAGAAATTGTATTGTTCATGCTTTATCCAAACCAAGTGTGTAGATGGCTCAAGGTTCTTGGCATACTTTGGCACGTCAAGAAGAAATTCTCAGTGTATATGATCCAATACCTTTCATACGATGACTTCTATTTTATATAGAGACTATGCAGTTGTATCTTTCTATAGTTTTTACTTTCTATGACAATGTCCCTAGGGAAGATGAACAACTAAACTGATATTTTTTATCATACTCCTTTTTTAATTATAAATGTAATGTTTTGGACTTTTATAATATCCGCTCTTATGTTGGCTTATATGATAGACCCATTATCTGAAGGTTATCGATAGCATGTTACTTTCATCATGGAGATGTAAGTGGTCTTGATATGCAGTTATAGAACTCTATTTACATAAATTAGTAGATGTGAAAATTATTGAATGCATTTGGGCATCTTTAGAATGTAACTTTGTTTATTACTAATGAAATTAAGATTATTTATTTATTTTTATGGGGAAAAATGTGAAAAAGTTCCAATATTGCCTGAGATATTTAGGCTTTCAATGGCTCAAGCAAGTTTCAAGGAAGCGGTTGATGTAGGAGCGTATCATTTCAATAATTTATTGAAGGAACCTCCAAGAGAAAACATAACTAAGATTATAAATCCATCCTCCTTCTTCCCAAGTTTTTTTAGTGAGGAACAAAATGAACAACTAATGGGGGTAGTGATAAAAGTGGAGATAAAAGAGGTTTTACACTCTTTCCAAAAATATAAGAACCTAGGTCTAGATGGATGGACGATAGAGGACAGTCTCTTAGGGGTGGTGGAATAATAAAGAGTTTATGGAGAAGTTCAAGAGGATATAGATAACAATTTTTTTACATTGATTCCAAAGAAGGGTGCCATTAATACTTTTGAGGAGTACATGCCCATCTCACTATGTAATTCCATTTAGAAAATAACATCCAAGGTAATTGCAAGGAGGTTGACACCCATTATGTTAGATTATATTCCCTTGAAACGATTTGGTTTTCTGAATGGTAGACAAACTCATGATGTTTCTAGGGTGGCCCAAGAAGGATTTGTTGGACAACTGAGAGGGGGGGGTGAATCCGTTGTTACCGTGCTTAAACAATTATGCTTCTTTTAAAATCTTTACAAGGCACTCAATGATGATCACAATAATGCAGGGAAATGAACAATGGCACATTTAGTATCAGTCACATATATGAGAAACACAGAGACAGACATTTCCCAAGGAAACCCATATAGGGTAAAAACCTCTTCTTCTTTATATGATAAGTATTATTTACATTCTTTACATTATCATACATATGAGCACCAACTCATTGTGAGGCTACAACCTCTGTTTTGCAAGTTGCAACTTGCTAAGAGCACCAACTCTCTATTTTTCTCTAGCACCCACTAGAAGGAAGCACCAACTCCTTGGTTTCTCTAGCACCAACTACAAGGAAGCACCATCTCCCTATGCTCAAGCACCCACTTGAGCCTCTGAGGAAACAAGTCCTCCCTAGAACCTCCCAACCACCCTGGATTATGAATATGAAATACTGAAACCTATTATAGTGATATAGTGTTCAATATCAACTTACCAGTCTCATCACCGTTCTGCAAGATTTTGCTACTCATACTTCCTCATTGTCTTCCAGCATGAATCCTCTGCCCATTATGTTCTTCTACTTTTTATGCTCTGTGCGCCAATTCCATTCGTTGCACAGTTCTTCTTCTATGCTTTTCAGCTGTTGCACTCTGATCCTTCTTCATGCATGAATCACCTTCAACAACAACATCCACAGCAACTCCAGCAGCAACCGCAACTGCATATCTTCTATGTATTATGTATTTATAGCTTTTGTGCACCTTGTGCATGTAATGCATGCAATACCTCTACATACTCACACCGCGTCGATATCCTCCACAACTTGAGTGCTCTGTCTGATCATCATCGTGACTCTTCAGCTTTTGTGGCCGTTTTTCCACTCATTCAGCATCACTGTATGTTATGTTGAGATTCCTCAGCCTCTCTGGCAGTTGAGACTCTTCGTCTTCTCTGCGACAGTCGAGCTCACCTTCTCTGTTCTAGTTACAGGCTTCAATGCTCATCCAGTTGTCAATCGCCTCCACGAGCATCTTCATCCCTCTTGAAGATTCCCAGAGACTCTTCATCTCCTTTGTCAATCACCCTGAAATGTCTTTGAGTCCTCTGGCAGAAACCATCAGTGGTTTCTGGCAGTTACACTGTGACGTGCAACAGTAGCCCTTCGATCTCCTTCAATTTCATCTGCACCAGTGGATTATCTCTGAAGGATATTGTTGTGACTAATTCGTTTTTCACTTTCACAATTCAGAGATTCTGCGATGAGGCATCTTGAATCTTCATGTCGCGAGCTCCGAAAAGGAGCTTGGTTTCTCTAGCTCCCTCCTCTACGTGACCATAGGTGGTGACCACCAGTTACAGCGACATTTCAACTTTTCAGTATTTCGGCATTCATACAGACATGATCCCTGAAATTCTGAGGCGAAGCTTATCTACACTAGGTCCTTCCTCCACGTGACCACAGGCGGTGACCATTGTCTGCACTAAAAGGCACTGCAAACTCATGATCTTCATCGACCCTGATCGACAGTCCACGATCTTGATGAATCAATGGTCCAAATATTTTCACGATCTCACATCTCGTTTTTCTTTAGATGGAGGCTCTCGTCACTCCAAGTCGCGATAGGCGAAACTCCAAGATGGAGCTCAGATCGACGGTCCACGTTCTAGGTGATCCGACGGTCCTGATCTTTTCGCAATCTCGCATCTCGCTATTCTTTAGATGGAGGCTCTTGTCACTCCAATTTTTGATAGGCAAAACTCTGAAATGGAGTCGGATCAACAGTCCAAAATCTTGGTGTATTGACGGTCCAGATCTTATCGTGAGTTCGCATCTCGCGATTCCTATGATGGAGGTTCTCGTCACCTCAAGTCGCGATAGGCGAAGCTCTGATATGGAGCTCAAATCAACAGTCCACATTCTTGGTGATCCGACGGTCCTGATCTTATCGTGAGTTCGCATCTCGTGATTCCTGTGATGGAGGTTCTTGTCACTCCAAGTCACGATAGGCGAAGCTCCGAGATGGAGCTGGATCAACGGTCCAGAACAAACCTTGATCTGACAGCTAAGATAGTTTCATGATTTCGCATATCGCGAATTCGATAGGTTAGGGAACCCCATTCCTTTGACTTTTCAGTCAGCGACATGACGATCTTTCACCATGTGTCCAATGATTTGACGGTCCAGATCTGATCTTGATTCAACGGCTCAGATCATATCGTGATTTCTCATATCGCGAGTTTAAACCTATTTCCTTTGAATTTCACAACCTGCGAAACTCCAAAATGGAGTCTTTGTGGTGCTCTGATTTTTTGCCATGCGTCCTCTTGATCCAATGGTCCACGACTATCCTTTCTGATGTGGTCTATCATATTCACCTCTTGGATCTGACAGCCTAGATCACACCTTGATCCAATGGCNGCGATTCCTATGATGGAGGTTCTCGTCACCCCAAGTCGCGATAGGCGAAGCTCTGAGATGGAGCTCAAATCAACAGTCCACGTTATTGGTGATCCAACGGTCCTGATCTTATCGTGAGTTCGCATCTCGTGATTCCTGTGATGGAGGTTCTTGTCACTCCAAGTCACGATAGGCGAAGCTCCGAGATGGAGCTAGATCAACGGTCCAGAACAAACCTTGATCTGACAGCTAAGATAGTTTCATGATTTCGCATATCGCGAATTCGATAGGTTAGGGAACCTGGTTCCTTTGACTTTTCAGTCAGCGACATGACGATCTTTCACCACGTGTCCAATGATTTGACGGTCCAGATCTGATCTTGATTCAACGGCTCAGATCATATCGTGATTTCTCATATCGCGAGTTTAAACCTCTTTCCTTTGAATTTCACAACCTGCGAAACTCCAAAATGAAGTCTTTGTGGTGCTCTGATTTTTCGCCATGCGTCCTCTTGATCCAATGGTCCATGACTATCCTTTCTGACGTGGTCTTTCATATTCACCTCTTGGATCTGAAAGCCTAGATCACACCTTGATCCAATGGCTAGGATCATTTTTCCATTTTTCATTTTGCGATTTCGCCACTTCGCAATTTCGCCACTTCGCGATTTCGCCACTTCATGATTTTGCCACTTCGCGATTTCGCCACTTCGCAATTTCGCCACCTTATGATGAAGGGTCTCAAGCCTTCAAGTCCCAATCTACGAAACTCCAAAATGGAGTTAGACCAACATATTTCGGCATTTTGCATTTCGCCTCTTCTTTCTCTTTAATGAACGTCCAGGTCCTCCCTGATCCAACGATCATTGTTGCTCCTCCTCTTCCATTATCATTGCGTTGTTAATCATGATGATATTTTCCATCGCTATTCTTTCCATCAATGACAAGCATACATTGTTTGTAAAACATGCCAACAATCTCCCCCTTTGGCATTTATGGCAACAAAGGCACCCATGTTCTTTTCTCCCCCTTTGACATCAATGTCAAAGAAAACACGCTCCCCTTGATTTGTTGCATTAATTTTAGGAGGTATCAGATATGCAACCAATACAGGACTCCCCCTAATAGAATGGACTCTCTTAGATGTGAGACGGGATGACACCCAGCTTCTGTCTGAGATATTCAAAAGGTGTCTTGGCTAGGGGTTTAGTAAATATGTCTGCAATTTGTTCTGTAGTGGGAATGTAATGGACCTGAACAATCTGATTGGTGACCTGCTCTCTCAGAAAATGATATTTTATGCGAATATGCTTGGTCTTAGAGTGGAAGACAGGATTTTTAGACACATTGATGGCACTAGTGTTATCACAATGAATTGGGATCGGTGCAATGTATTTTACCTCCAAGTCTGCAAGTGTCTGAATCATCCATAAGACCTGAGTGCAACAGGTAGCAGCAGCAATGTACTCTGCCTCTGTGGTTGATAAAGAAATGGAACCTTGNCCACTTCGCGATTTCGCCACTTCATGATTTTGCCACTTCGCGATTTCGCCACTTCGCAATTTCGCCACCTTATGATGAAGGGTCTCAAGCCTTCAAGTCCCAATCTACGAAACTCTGAAATGGAGTTAGACCAACATATTTCGGCATTTTGCATTTCGCCTCTTCTTTCTCTTTAATGAATGTCCAGGTCCTCCCTGATCCAATGATCATTGTTGCTCCTCCTCTTCCATTATCATTGCGTTGTTAATCATGATGATATTTTCCATCGCTATTCTTTCCATCAATGAAAAGCATACATTGTCTGTAAAACATGCCAAAAATCTCCCCCTTTGGCATTTATGGCAACAAAGGCACCCATGTTCTTTTCTCCCCCTTTGAAATCAATGTCAAAGAAAACACGCTCCCCTTGAGTTGTTGCATTAATTTTAGGAGGTATCAGATATGAAACCAATACAGGACTCCCCCTAATAGAATGGACTCTCTTAGATGTGAGACGGGATGACACCCAGCTTCTGTCTGAGATATTCAAAAGGTGTCTTGGCTAGGGGTTTAGTAAATATGTCTGCAATTTGTTCTGTAGTGGGAATGTAATGGACCTGAACAATCTGATTGGTGACCTGCTCTCTCAGAAAATGATATTTTATGCGAATATGCTTGGTCTTAGAGTGGAAGACAGGATTTTTAGACACATTGATGGCACTAGTGTTATCACAATGAATTGGGATCGGTGCAATGTATTTTACCTCCAAGTCTGCAAGTGTCTGAATCATCCATAAGACCTGAGTGCAACAGGTAGCAGCAGCAATGTACTCTGCCTCTGTGGTTGATAAAGAAATGGAACCTTGNATAACAGCTTACCAGTCTCATCACTGTTTTGCAAGATTTTGCTACTTAGACTTCCTCACTGTCTTCCAGCATGCATCCTCTACCCATTCTGTTCTTCTTCTTTTTATGCTCTGTGCGCCATGTCCATTCGTTGCACAGTTCTTCTTCTGTGCTTTTCAGCTGCTACACTCTGATCCTTCTTCATGCATGAATCACCTTCAACAACAACATCCACAACAACTCCAGCAGCAACCACAACCACATTTCTTCTTTGTACTATGTATTTATAGCTTTTGTGCACCTTGTGCATGCAATGCATGCAATACCTCTACATACTCACACTGCGTCAATATCCTCCACAACTCGAGTGCTCTGTCTGATCATCATCGTGACTCTCCAGCTTCTCTGGTCGTTTTTCCACTCGTTCAGCAGCATTGTATGTTATGTTGAGATTCCTCAGCCTCTCTGGCAGTTGAGACTCTTCGTCTTCTCTGTGACAGTCAAGCTCACCTTCTTTTTTCCAGTTATAGGCTTCAATGCTCATCCAGTTGTCAATCGCCTCCACGAGCATCTTCATCCCTCTTGAATATTCCCAGAGACTCTTCATCTCCTCTATCAATCACCCCAAAGTGTCTTCGAGTCCTCTGGCAGAAACCATCAGTGGTTTCTGGCAGTTACACTGTGACGTGCAACAGTAGCCCTCCGATCTCCTTCAGTTTCATTTACACCATTGGATTAGCTCTGAAGAATATTGTCATGATTCATGCGTTTCGCATTTTCACAATTCTGAGATTCTGTGATGAGGCATCTTGACTCTTCATGTCGTGAGCTCCAAAAAGGAGCTTGGCTGCTCTAGCTCCCTCCTCTACGTGACCACAAGCGATGACCACCGGTTACAGGGGCATTTCACCTTTTCGATATTTTGGCATTCGTACCAGATGCGATCCCCAAAATTCTGAGGCAGAGCTTATCTGCACTAGGTCCTTCCTCCACGTGACCACAGGCGGTGACCACTGTCTGCGCTAAAAGGCGATGCGAACTCATGATCTTCATCGACCCTAATCGACGGTCCACGATCTCGATGAATCAAAGGTCCAGATATTTTTGCGATCTCGCATCTCGTTGTTCCTTAGATGGAGGATCTCGTCACTCCAAGTCACAATAGGAGAAACTCCAAGATGGAGCTCAGATCGACGATCCACGTTCTAGGTGATCTGACGGTCCTGATCTTTTCACGATCTTGCATCTCGCTATTCCTTAGATGGAGGCTCTTGTCACTCCAAGTCACGATAGGTGAAACTCCGAAATAGAGTCGGATCAATGATCTAGAATCTTGGTGTATTGACGGTTCTGATCTTATCATGAGTTTGCATCTCGCGATTCCTGTGATGAAGGTTCTCGTCACTCCAAGTCGTGATAAGCAAAGCTCTAAGATGGAGCTCATATCAACGGTCCACGTTCTTGGTGATCCGATGGTCCTAATCTTATAGTGAGTTCGCATCTCGCAATTCCTATGATGGATGTTCTCATCACTCCAATTCACGATAGGCGAAGCTCCGACATGGAGCTAGATCAACGGTCCAAAATAAACCTCGATCTAACGGCTAAGATAGTTTCATGATTTCGCATATCGCCAATTCGAGAGGTTAGGGAACCTCGTTCCTTTGACTTTCCAGTCAACGACATGAATATATTTTGCCGTGTGTCCTATGATTCGATGGTCCAGATCTGATCTTGATTCGACAGCTCAGATCATATCGCGATTTCTCATATCGCGAGTTTAAACCTCTTTCCTTTGAATTTCACGACCTGCGAAACTCCGAAATGGAGTCTTTGTATTGCTCTGATTTTTCGCCACGCATCCTCTTGATCTAGTGATCCATGACTATCCTTTCTAACATAGTCTGCCATATTCACCTCCTGGATTTGATGGCCTAGATCACACCTTGATCCAACGGCTAGGATCGTTTCGCCATTTCGCATTTCGCGATTTCGGCACTTCGTGATTTCGCCACTTCGCGATTTCGCCACTTTGTGATTTTGCCACTTCGTGATTTCACCACTTCACGATTTCGCCACCTTATGATGAAGGGTCTCAAGCCTTCAAATCCTGATCTATGAAACTCTGAAATGGAGTCAGACCAACATATTTCGGCATTTCGCATTCTGCCTCTTCTTGCTCTTTAATGAACGTGCAAGTCCTCTCTAATCCAACGATCATTGTTGCTCCTCCTCTTCCATTATCATTGCATTGTTGATCATGCTGATCTTTGCCATCGTTGTTCTTGCCATCAATGACAAGCATACACTGTCTGTAAAAACATGCCAACAGGATTGCATGTTATCATGAGAAGGAAACTTCTATCCTTTTTCATTATATTGGACTTGTCTAAGGCCTATGATAGGGTGTCTTGGTTATATTTAAGACCTCATATAAATCCAGGTTGGATTTTGTCTACCCCTTATAAATCAGATTGAAATATTTCTTATTTTTGTTTCTTTCTCTTTGCTAATTAATGGTTTCACATCTTCTTTCTTTTCTCCCTTTGTAGGTATAAGGTAGGGATGTCCATTATTCTCCTTCTTTTTCTTGTTGGTGGAAAAAGGTCTAAGTATTTTCTTATCATCCTTGAGCGATTCTAGCACTCTGAAGTGCTCTAAAAGGTATCAAAACCGGAAATATCATTCTAACTCATTCACTTTTTGTTTATGATACATGGCTATTTTGGAATGTTTATGTGGGAGATGCAAACATGTATAAATACATTCTAGAAATCTACATGAAGGAATTTAATATGAATGGAGTTAAACATCAAAAATCCTCTATTTCTTTTAATGGGGTTCTAGTTGGTCTTGAAAGGGTCCTAAAAACCACTATGCCTTTCCCTAAAATTCCTTTTAATAAGGGGATGAAGTACTTGGGATATACTTTCAAAGTTGATGATGATGGTTATTAGGGTTCGATATGGTTGTATTTCAAGTTAGAAAAAAAAAATTGATTTCGTGTAATAAATGGCTCTCTTTGGAAGGTAGGATTACACACATAAAATCAATGTAAGAAGCCAATTTATTAGCATTCGCTTGCCTATATCCCCATTGACATGTAGAAAAAAATAAGGAAAAATGTTTTAATTTTATCTAGAAAAGAAAGAAAGAAAAATATGTTATGGCATTGGTAAATTGGAAAAAGCTTTCCAAGCCAAAAATCATGGATGGTTAGGGACTAAAAAACATCCAAGTTTTTGGTTAGTCTCTAGAGGTTAATCACAAGAAATGGGCTATGGAAACAATTAACAATACATAAGCATATGAACCCACTAACCATAAATAAATGGATTAAGAGCTCTCATAAATCATATCATAATTCCTCCATTATCTTGAAAGAAATGGTTATATCCTTTTTCATCCCGAGTTCCTAGTTGGCATGGAAGATGAGAGATGGAATAAAATTAAGATTGGTCACAAATCAATTGGTTGCAATGGAAACTATAAACTAATAGAGGATCTAGTGCTTCTTTTTCATCATCAAAATTTGCATTTTCTAAGAGATGTTACTCCTCCTAAACATAAAACATTTTGGAAGAAGGAAAGGAAGATTGTAGATAATCTTGGTCTTAGAGGACAGTTGGTTACAAAATGGGGGGCACACACTCATTAGTTATCCATTGGAAATATAAAGCTTTGTTTAGAGGAAGAATAGTTTGGTCGAAAAATATAGTGGATTTTTCTTACTAAGTTAGGGTATTAATTTTTGTTTGCAACATATTTGCAACCAAATCTAGATTGGTGGTGATAAAGCATTTGGAAGTTGAATGGACAAATAAATACAATGATTTTATTTTGGGTGGCACTATCAAATAATGTCCTAACATTGAATACTTTGTAGAAGAGAAAGTACTGATCATTTCTTTACTGTGCAGGAAATTTGAGGAAAGAATTTTTCATCTTTTGATTAGCTATCATTTCACATTGGATGTATGGTATACAGTCAAAATTCTTCTTGGTGGAGTTGGATAGTGAGTTCGTATCTCCCTCTCAATGGATTTCAAAGCGTGAATGGAGGATCCATCAACCATAAATTTCAGAGGCCTTCCTATTATAGTGAGCTAGGTGATTTGGAGATCTAGGAAGGAAATCTTATTTCAAAATTCCACTTTATCACCCACTTGGGTTTTATTTAAAATTCAATATTGTTTTGAGAGTATAATGGATAGACCAAAAAAAATCTTGCTAGGCATATCATCTCTTGGAATTTGATGAGACAATGGCATGGGGATTTTGGGTGGGATCTCTCAAGGTAACCTAGATATCTATAGAGCAAGTTGAACTTTATTTTTGTCTCCCGTCCACCATTTTCTCTTTTCAATGGATTAGGGTATGGAATAAACACTCAGGTGAAACTACATGCCTTGGATTAACTTTTCAAATTGACAGTGGATTAAGGAATTGATAGATTGCAAATTATGGGAGATTCTAAACTTATTATTGACTAGATAAGTGGCTCTGTGCACTTCCAAAGTCTAGTCTTTCAATCTCTGATGGATAAGGTCCATATCATGTTACTTATTTTCTTTCAATCATATTTATTTTGAACATAATACCCTCGCTAACTATCAGTCTAAATATGGATGTGATGAATAGTTAGGGATGTTGAAGCTATTCGAAACCAAACCTAGTGTTCGATCTAAGCATCATCTTCATTTTTTGTCATGATCTTATGGTTTTTCTTTTGCAAATTGAATATCTTATATTATGACTATTTAATTTCATTTATGCAAATGTTAAATATGTAAAAACTAGAATTGAATTTTTCAAGACATTGGGATTCAAGCTATTATAATCATTACCCTTTTGAGCCTATTGGTTTTATACAAGTGCTTATAACACTTTTTTGCAGAATCTAATATCTCGATTTCTATCCCATAAATAAAAAATATTATGCTTTTTTCATTTCTACACTCACAAAAACAATTCTTTATTTATATATATTTCTCATAAGGTCACGTGGAGGTCTTTTAATTGTGAGTTTTTTTAGTAGACCAATTATAACAATGAATATATGTCAAACATCATTGATTGAAATATCATGGTTGAAGCTATAAATTAGATGTTAGGATATAAGGATTACTATGTAATAAAGTCACTTGTGACTTTAGAAAATGTTAATGTTCACTTTTTGTGTAAAGAAATATATTCCATATTCATAGCTGGAAATGACTTGCTTAGTGAACAATGATATATAAGGAGGTAAACTCCTTTGTAAAAGATGCACCATATATTCATTGATAATATTATATTGTGTTATTGTGAGTATCTTTCGTTGAGCTTAGTTATGTGACTCAACCTTATCTAGGCTTTCCTCATTTAATGATCTAGCTCATTTTTGTAATATGGTATCCAATCAAGAATCTGTATCAAGAGTCTTAGGCCTTTGAAAGACAAGGTTTCCACTCTCGTGACTTCAATAGTCTAATAACCATGAAGATTGTATGAGTGTGTAGACCTAGTGATTGTCAATGGTAGAGACAGATTCATGGATCACCAACATGTCTTCTCAAACTCTAGAAGACATGATTTCATCTCTCTTTGTTGAAGAAAAGAGAACCATTACAAGTGATACAAAAGGTGATACTCAACTTGAGACTACATTATACTCAAGAAACAATCGTAGCAAATCAAATAAAGAAAAAGGGGAGACAGAATGTTACTATTGTAAGAAAATGGGTCACATAGCTTGGAACTATGGATTTTGAGCCAATGGTGTTCTCAAGGGAAAAGTCAAAGATAGACCATGCTTAGCTAATGCAACCATTGTTGAAGATCCATTGTATGTGACATCAGTGATGATCTTACTAGAGAAAGGGAATTCTGTGCATTTTAAGAAGCCCGCACTTTGAAAACAAGAACGGATCTAGTGTAGATACATCTCAGTGTGGATGGTTGCCTAGATAATTTTGGAGTTTGTAAGCCTTGGGAATTATACCCTTACGAGGGTCATGAGAAAACTTGATGGAGCATTGTGGATGTAGCTCAACATGGATGGTCATCCAATAATTTAGGAGATTTGTAATTTGGGAGTTCAATTTGGGAACTTGAGAATTCAACTTGGGAGCTACACCTTTACGAGGGTTACGAAGCAGCTCGATGGAGCTCTACCCCGTCTAAGAACTATTTTCAAAAAAGAATCTTTTGAAGAATGTTTGGTTTTGATGTTTTAGTTTTTATTCAACGTTCTTTATCTTTGGTTAGTATGTTTTTCTTTCAATACTATAATACTTAAGAGGTGGTGTTCGGATATAAGGCTTACTAGGTAATAAAGTCATTTTATGACTTTAGAATATGTTCACGTTCAATTTTTATTTAAAGTAATCTATCCCACATTCATCAGTGGAAATGCTTTGCTTAGTGAACAATGATATGTAAGGAGGTAAACTCCTTTATAATAAATGCACCAATTATCCATTAATAATATCATATTGGTTATTGTGAGTAGCTTCCTTTGAGCTTAGTTATGTGACTCAACCTTCTCTAGACTTTCCTCATTTAGTAATATAGCTCATTTTTGTAATGGTCACTTAAAAGTATTTTAATTGTGAGCTTGTTGAGTAAATCAATGATAATAATGAAGATATGTCAAACATCCTTATTGATACATCATAGTTGAAGCCAATAAAATGTTGATGAAAAATTGTCAATCGGTTATTTTAAAAAAATGATTACTCTTCATCCAAAGAGAAAAATGCCAATAAATTTGTAGTCTTAATTATATACAACATTTTGAGAAAAAAAATTCCAAATTATGCTCTTGGTAGAAGATGGATTTCTCGTGATCATTGTTTTATTCGTTTCCCACATAACAATACACGTTTTTTGTTTTTGTTTTTTTAATTTATATGGAATTCTTACTGAACTTGGTTGAATTATTATTGTTCATGTTGACTTTAATCATGTATATGACAATGGAAAGTTTCTTTATGCACTTTCTTATATAGAGTTTTATTTTTTTAGGGAATGTGTGTGTGCGCACACACACACATTTCAATGTTGTTATGCAAATAATCATCTAGTATATTACATATATTTATTTGATTGATATATATATTGTGTTTGTGAGTGTGATTAAGATCATGGTTCTAAAATCCCCCTTGCATCTTCGCGATGATCCTTTACATCCTTTTAGGTTGAAGAGGAGAAAAAGTAAACTCTTGGGAGTTTAATGGGCAAGGACACATTTATGACTTTCATGATTCAAGGATGTACCAATCGACCTTGTATTTTAGATGAACATAAAGCAATGTTGGTAGATGAAGATGAGGGTATTGATGTTAAGAATAAAAGCTAATATTGTAGGAAATGAATCCTCTTTCCAGTCACAAATCTTACAGAAATTCCAGGAATGAGTAGAGTTCTACCATAATCGAATATTCGTGCATGATGAAACAATGCCACTAGGGGTTTTACCCAATTTGAATTGACTAAAACTAATTGGTGTTATACTTAACAATTACTTTGCGAATAAAAACAATCTTAACAATAATGTTAGAGATTATGATAATAATGATGAAGCTAATAGATATGTTCACGTGGTATATCAATATCAAAAAACTAATCCAAAAAATGCTCATCTAATAGGTTTTGACATTAATGTCACAAAATCCATCAAAGAAACAATAAAAATTGCACTTTTTAAATAGGAGGCAACATCACAAGTCAAAATTGTTCAACATATTACTCCTGAGGGATCTAAATGTGAAATTTAGTTGAACATATATTGACATCATTACCTCATTGAAGTAAGTGTAAAGTTTATTTTCATTGTTGTTTTTGTGAGTTAGTAATTCAATGCTTTACATGTGTGTCAATTAAAATCCAATAATTAAAAATAAAAATATTGCCCAAAGAAAATGCTCTTCTATGCTCATGTAAAGAAGTCAAGTTAATGAATGGCTTAACATTAGTTATAAGCAATATCATGCTTGTAAGAATGAATGCATACTATATAGAGGAAAATATGAGAAAGATAAAAAAAAAATGTTCTAGGTGTAAAGAGCCACATAATCATTCAGATGTATATGACATTACAATTCATGAAAAGGTCGTGTGCCATATTCCATTAATTCCTAGACATCAACAACTCTATTTTTGTAATTCCCCAAAAGTTGTTGTGCCATATACCATTAATTCCTAGAAATCAACAACTCTATTGTTGTAAGTCCCTAGTGGAACTTATTCAATGGTCTCATGAAAAGAGTAGAGTGAGATTTGTTTGGCGAGTACACAATTGCAAGGCAATGAAAGTGCACATTGAGAAGATGTAGCCAAAGCAATTCAAAAAAAAACCACAAAGGTGTTAGAGTGGGTATAACTTATTCCTTTCTCTTAACTATCAATAAATATTTTATATGGTCAATTTTGTTGATTAATTATATTATTCCCCAAATTCTTCATAATAATAAAAAGTGCATCTTATATTGTCACTCATCATGCCTATGAAATACCAAGCTAAAAAAATGCATGTATATCTCAAACCTCTCATAAAAGAGTTGTAGATGTCATGGAATGAGATGAGAATGTATGTTATATCACATCCAATTTTTGTACCCATATCTTTTATACTTTGTTTGATAATGCATGATTCCCCATGATTTGTCATTGCTTGATTAAACATATATTTTATTAGTGATTAAATGCAATATATATAAGCAATCAATGGATAATTGGCACTAATGATCACATATTTGATTTATTTTGAGGTATTAGTACAAAGGGAGAATTTATATGCCCAAGTTGTGGTGAAAAAATATGTTTATAATATTAAAAAGCTCCATGAATGTTTGTTTACAAAGAGAAGAGAAGATTATTTCCAACAAGTACCTACTTTAAGATTGCAAAGTAAATTAGTTCGATGGAAACATCGAAAGGAAATCCCTTCCAAAGATTATCACCGTGAGAGATTGGTTCCATCTTTGTAGCAAAGCTCGTTGAAATGAATTAGATGAGAAGCATAATGAAATGGCCTTGGGATAAGTCAATTGTATATAATTTATAGATATCCATATTCAAAAGCATTTTGATCATTCATCTTCTAGATCCAATGCATATCATTAAAATTGTGGTAGAATTTATATGGAGGTACATATCCAGTAAATTAGATAAAGGTAATTTGGATTTAATTGGTGGAGAACCAACTAATTCACACGAAGAGAAATACAGGTCTTAAAAAAGAAGACAACAAGCCTCCATGGATCTTGTTTAAATATCAAATAAAAATTACTAAAGAGGGTGATTGATTTGGAAACTGTTGTGGATATTCTAGTGGGATAGTTTGTCACAATAAATCTTCCAATATTCTGTAATCTCTTATTATGCAGTGCTTTACTTTAGATTTCAGATTTAATATTATTATCTTAGTGCGCAAGGCACTGAAATAAACTGAAATTGAAATGAAATAAGTTGACCAAATAACACACCATCCACACAATGAACACAAGATGTACCCTAGGAAAACCCAATATGGAAAAAACCCAACTAGAAGATGAGGCTATGTGTTGTTCTTTTCTTCTCAGTGATGAAATGCAAATACAAAGAAAGTTCACTCGCTATGGAGTTTCCATGGACACAATGGCCTAAATGGATATACATGATCTTCTACTTCCTTTGTTATGCTTCAATATCCCACTCAGGAATGCTCTACTTAGCTATGGAATAATAAAAAATACAATATGAATGGAACCCCTTCCTTTCTGAATGGCCCAATACTAATCTAGGGTTAGGGTTTTAGCATGCCTCAAATCCTAATTAGGGCCAGGGTTTTGGACTCTTTAGAATCTTCATGAAAGTTTAGATGTGACTAGCTCCACAAATGAGAGTAATGAAAGTTGGTGTGGCATCCACTCGGTATCATGGGGGTCAACTTGTGGAGGTGTTATCTCGCATTTCTAGGGATAACTAAGGACATGATGTCTTGAGGCCCTCAGGTTGCAGACATGGAGTGCCAAGGGATGAATTGAGTTGTGATGTCCACTTACACAAATGAAGACCCACTTCACCACCACACTTCTCTGGTTCATCATGATGGCATACACCACATCAACATGTTTTTGGAAGACAATGGGTCTTGCTTCATGAGGTACAAGTCAGGTATTGTGGTAAGTGTCACTTTAATACTTGAGGCATTTGAGTATGTTGCATTTAAAGTTTCTTTTGATTATAGAACATTTTCTTGGAAATTATTCTCTTTGCCCTATTTCACCTTGGTGGTTGACATTGTGCCCTAGTAAGTGGTCACCCTTGGGGAAATAATTGCTACTAGGAGTTTTCCTCGATGAGTCATCATACCCTTCCTGATCATACTTATCATTTTTCACACCTCTTCTTTTTTGTATCCTCGTCTTTTGGGATTTTCGGGTATACTAATCCAACAAGGGATTGTACCTCATTTCATGGGAATAAGGGGCTGAAGTTCCAGAGGCTTGTAGCTAGCAAAAGATAAAATCCAATCATAAACCTTCTAGATATTTGCCCAGGGATCCCGAGGACATTGAAATGTCTCTCATAAGAAACTAATGGGAACCGTGAAAAATAACAATCTAAAAATTCCAACCAAGGTAGAGTGTGTGTGGGAAATGTTTTTCATGCTTAGGTAGAAGTCCCACACATTGTCTTCAACTTGGGGAAGCATAGTGTGACCAGGGTAGAATCAAGGTGGGAATTTTTTTTCATATGCTTAGATAGAAGTCTCACTTTGGATTCAACCTCGAAATACTTTAATTAGTTAATGGTAATAAATGGGCTTACAAAAAAATGCATTGAAAATGAAGGTGTGACACACCCTCTACAAAGGCACCCATAAATGAGATAATACGAACCCTTGTATGTCATGAACCCCATGCCCAAAAGTGTTACCCCCATCCACTTCATATTCTTTAAATGGCTTAGAGAGGGTCCACCTAGGAAACACTCCTTGACTTGAGGAATGACTCACCCAATAGGTCACCATAACAACCATCCCATACCTAAACTTGGAAAGTTGCATAGGGTCTTTCAGCACTTGTTTAATTTGAAAACGTATTTTTTATGCACATGTTTAGGTGGCTCTTGTATTGCATGTGATTTTACTTGGCATGATACACTTGACTTGAGACCCTTGGAGGGCACACTCATTTGTCTTTGCAGGACCTTGCTTGGTGGACATTTTGGAAGGAACAAGCCTAGCTTAGGCCTTCATTGGGGCAAGAATCCCACATAGTGAATCCCATGACTCAGATCTTTGGGCAAGCCAAGTGATGAACGTTGGATTTGGAGGCATGAGAGAACACCTTGGAGGTTGATACCTAGCCCTTTCTAGCCCAACGATTTTCCCTTGGAGGCTAAACGCTTCACTTTAGGGCTTGATGTCTCGATTAGGGATAAGGTTGCATGATGGTGGTGTTGCTTGATGATTTGGCATAAATTATGAAGGGAAGAAGGCTTGGCATGATGACACATGGCCTTTGGAGGCCTAGTGATCTCTTCAACAACCCAGCGACTTACTAGAAGTGCCAAAATGTCACCCTCTAGGGTCATGACATCATATTTTTAAGGTTTAATTTGTGTAAAATTGAAATTATTATTGTAAAGGGGAAAAATAAAGGAGGTCGGCCTCCTTATTTTATGTTTTACCCTAATTAAGTGGAAAAAATCATTTTACATGACCTTCTATAAATAAAGATCATTTTACATTTCACCCACTCTCTCTTGAGTGAGAGAGACTTGGCTGAAAATTTTTCCCTACCTGGGAAATTCGTTGCATTGGATTCTTTGTGTAATTTGTTCATGTATCTTCTTCTCTTGTGGATCAATTATAGGCGCTATCTCTTGGAGGCTAATTATTTATAAGTGTGGTGGAATATCTTGTAAAAACTAGGGTTTACATGCATATCTCTTGGAATTGATACGATTTTATGCAATTTGTATGTTGGCTTGTTAATTTCATGGTTATTTTGTTTAACTCTTGGAGAAGTATACGGGCATACACCCTCCATCATGATATTTCATTCTCTTGCTATTGAATTCTCTTTTTAAAGGATTGCTACCAGAAGTAAAAAGGCTTACACCCCCGGTAGAGTTTTATCTTTATTAAGGTTTGCTTTCTCTAGGAAGTTAAAGGGCTAACACCCCTAGAGAAGTAGTAAAACCTAACCTTACACAAGAGACTACATCACCCAATTGAAGAAAGCAATAATCTATTGCACCGGAGATTATATATTCATGCATTGGTAAACATGGATATTGATGTTTTGAATTATTCAAGTGGCTAGTTATTTTTTGCATGCTAAAGGCTTTCTAAGGCCCTAGGGGCATCTTGTTTTGGCCAAGATTTCTTATTTCTGTAATAACATTTAAGCCACATCCATTAGGATTGCAGCTTGCAAACTACTGTCTCTTCAGATTTTACTACTCTTTCTACCACTGAAAATTGCAAGTAAATAGTGTTAATTAATCTACTTGTTAAGGGCTTTCTTTTGAGTGCTTTGCTTGTGATTTTATATGGCTAGAACTTGTTGTTGTAGATTTTTTGAGGTCCTAGGACAACACTTTCAGCTCAATATTTTGATGCTTAGGTGTCCTTTTGAGGTACCCTTGCAAGTGTTTTCTTTACTCAATGTCAGCACATGCAATATGCATCAAAACAAATAACACAACCTCTAGATATTTTAACTTTAAAATGTTGATCTACACTTCTAAGCATGCATTAAATTGACATGTATGTTTTTGGTCAACATGACCTTGGAAAAACCCCCCCATGGGAAAAACCAGTTTGGAGAAGATATATATAGAAGGCCTCAAAGCAAAATGTACAACTTAGGAAACATATACAAGTGAACCTGGTACAATAACAACCACTCTTGGATGCCTTGGAATTCCTTGAAGACCTCCCCACAAGCCTTGTGAAGTAAGGCGCCCCTTGCCTTGGTGAGCCTTTCTTCTCTTTGCTTGCTTTGTCTTTATCCTGATGCCTTTGCCTTGACTTTGTTTTTGCTTGCCCGTTGAACATGCCTTGCCTTTGTCTTTCCCTTTGTAGTAGCCTCCTCCTCTCAATAAATCCTCCTCCAAGATGATGGTGTGCCCCTCTCCTCAAGTGCGCCCCCTCCTCGTGAAAAAACTCAAATAGAGTGCCCTCCTTCACCCTTACGCCCTCTAAGCTCTAGAGTGCGCCTCTCCAAGGTGAATGGCTATCTCCATAAGGTTAGGGCCTCTCCCACACTAGAATGCACCCTCTAAACTCAAGAGTGTGCCTCTCCTCTAGTATGTGCGCCCCTCCTCCATAGAATGTGCCCTCCTCCTAAACACTTGCACCCTCACTCATGATGGCTTCCTCTGTAGCTCTAGAGNATAACAGCTTACCAGTCTCATCACTGTTTTGCAAGATTTTGCTACTTAGACTTCCTCACTGTCTTCCAGCATGCATCCTCTACCCATTCTGTTCTTCTTCTTTTTATGCTCTGTGTGCCATGTCCATTCGTTGCACAGTTCTTCTTCTGTGCTTTTCAGCTGCTACACTCTGATCCTTCTTCATGCATGAATCACCTTCAACAACAACATCCACAGCAACTCTAGCAGCAACCACAACTGCATTTCTTCTTTGTACTATGTATTTATAGCTTTTGTGCACCTTGTGCATGCAATGCATGCAATACCTCTGCATACTCACACCGCGTCAATATCCTCCACAACTCGAGTGCTCTGTATGATCATCATCGTGACTCTCCAGCTTCTCTAGTCGTTTTTCCACTCGTTCAGCAGCATTGTATGTTATGTTGAGATTCCTCGGCCTCTCTGGCAGTTGAGACTCTTCGTCTTCTCTGTGACAGTCAAGCTCACCTTCTTTGTTCCAGTTATAGGCTTCAATGCTCATCCAGTTGTCAATCGCCTCCACGAGCATCTTCATCCCTCTTGAATATTCCCAGAGACTCTTCATCTCCTCTATCAATCACCCCGAAGTGTCTTCGAGTCCTCTGGCAGAAACCATCAGTGGTTTCTGGCAGTTACACTGTGACGTGCAACAGTAGCCCTCCGATCTCCTTCAATTTCATTTACACCATTGGATTAGCTCTGAAGAATATTGTCATGATTCATGCGTTTCGCATTTTCGCAATTCTGAGATTCTGTGATGAGGCATCTTGACTCTTCATGTCGTGAGCTCCAAAAAGGAGCTTGGCTGCTCTAGCTCCCTCCTCTACGTGACCATAGGCGATGACCACCGGTTACAGGGGCATTTCACCTTTTTGATATTTTGGCATTCGTACCAAATGCGATCCCCAAAATTCTGAGGCAGAGCTTATCTGCACTAGGTCCTTCCTCCACGTGACCACAGGCGGTGACCACTGTCTGCACTAAAAGGCGATGCGAACTCATGATCTTCATCGACCCTAATCGACAGTCCACGATCTCGATGAATCAAAGGTCCAGATATTTTTGCGATCTCGCATCTCGTTGTTCCTTAGATGGAGGCTCTCGTCACTCCAAGTTACGATAGGAGAAACTCCAAGATGGAGCTCAGATCGACGATCCACGTTCTAGGTGATCTAACGGTCCTGATCTTTTCACAATCTTGCATCTCGCTATTCCTTAGATGGAGGCTCTTGTCACTCCAAGTCACGATAGGTGAAACTCCGAAATGGAGTCGGATCAATGATCTAGAATCTTGGTATATTGACGGTTCAGATCTTATCATGAGTTTGCATCTCGCAATTCCTGTGATGGAGGTTCTCGTCACTCCAAGTCGTGATAAGCAAAGCTCTAAGATGGAGCTCATATCAACGGTCCACGTTCTTGGTGATCTGACGGTCCTAATCTTATAGTGAGTTCGCATCTCGCAATTCCTGTGATGGATGCTCTCGTCACTCCAATTCACGATAGGCGAAGCTCCGACATGGAGCTAGATCAACGGTCCAAAATAAACCTCGATCTAACGGCTAAGATAGTTTCATGATTTCGCATATCGCCAATTCGAGAGGTTAGGGAACCTCGTTCCTTTGACTTTCCAGTCAACGACATGAATATATTTTGCCGTGTGTCCTATGATTCGATGGTCCAGATCTGATCTTGATTCGACAGCTCAGATCATATCGCGATTTCTCATATCGCGAGTTTAAACCTCTTTCCTTTGAATTTCACGACCTGCGAAACTCCGAAATGGAGTCTTTGTATTGCTCTGATTTTTCGCCACGCATCCTCTTGATCTAGTGATCCATGACTATCCTTTCTAACATAGTCTGCCATATTCACCTCCTGGATTTGATGGCCTAGATCACACCTTGATCCAACGGCTAGGATCGTTTCGCCATTTCGCATTTCGCGATTTCGGCACTTCGTGATTTCGCCACTTCGCGATTTCGCCACTTTGTGATTTTGCCACTTCGTGATTTCACCACTTCACGATTTCGCCACCTTATGATGAAGGGTCTCAAGCCTTCAAATCCTGATCTATGAAACTCTGAAATGGAGTCAGACCAACATATTTCGGCATTTCGCATTCTGCCTCTTCTTGCTCTTTAATGAACGTGCAAGTCCTCTCTAATCCAACGATCATTGTTGCTCCTCCTCTTCCATTATCATTGCATTGTTGATCATGCTGATCTTTGCCATCGTTGTTCTTGCCATCAATGACAAGCATACACTGTCTGTAAAAACATGCCAACAGGATTGCATGTTATCATGAGAAGGAAACTTCTATCCTTTTTCATTATATTGGACTTGTCTAAGGCCTATGATAGGGTGTCTTGGTTATATTTAAGACCTCATATAAATCCAGGTTGGATTTTGTCTACCCCTTATAAATCAGATTGAAATATTTCTTATTTTTGTTTCTTTCTCTTTGCTAATTAATGGTTTCACATCTTCTTTCTTTTCTCCCTTTGTAGGTATAAGGTAGGGATGTCCATTATTCTCCTTCTTTTTCTTGTTGGTGGAAAAAGGTCTAAGTATTTTCTTATCATCCTTGAGCGATTCTAGCACTCTGAAGTGCTCTAAAAGGTATCAAAACCGGAAATATCATTCTAACTCATTCACTTTTTGTTTATGATACATGGCTATTTTGGAATGTTTATGTGGGAGATGCAAACATGTATAAATACATTCTAGAAATCTACATGAAGGAATTTAATATGAATGGAGTTAAACATCAAAAATCCTCTATTTCTTTTAATGGGGTTCTAGTTGGTCTTGAAAGGGTCCTAAAAACCACTATGCCTTTCCCTAAAATTCCTTTTAATAAGGGGATGAAGTACTTGGGATATACTTTCAAAGTTGATGATGATGGTTATTAGGGTTCGATATGGTTGTATTTCAAGTTAGAAAAAAAAAATTGATTTCGTGTAATAAATGGCTCTCTTTGGAAGGTAGGATTACACACATAAAATCAATGTAAGAAGCCAATTTATTAGCATTCGCTTGCCTATATCCCCATTGACATGTAGAAAAAAATAAGGAAAAATGTTTTAATTTTATCTAGAAAAGAAAGAAAGAAAAATATGTTATGGCATTGGTAAATTGGAAAAAGCTTTCCAAGCCAAAAATCATGGATGGTTAGGGACTAAAAAACATCCAAGTTTTTGGTTAGTCTCTAGAGGTTAATCACAAGAAATGGGCTATGGAAACAATTAACAATACATAAGCATATGAACCCACTAACCATAAATAAATGGATTAAGAGCTCTCATAAATCATATCATAATTCCTCCATTATCTTGAAAGAAATGGTTATATCCTTTTTCATCCCGAGTTCCTAGTTGGCATGGAAGATGAGAGATGGAATAAAATTAAGATTGGTCACAAATCAATTGGTTGCAATGGAAACTATAAACTAATAGAGGATCTAGTGCTTCTTTTTCATCATCAAAATTTGCATTTTCTAAGAGATGTTACTCCTCCTAAACATAAAACATTTTGGAAGAAGGAAAGGAAGATTGTAGATAATCTTGGTCTTAGAGGACAGTTGGTTACAAAATGGGGGGCACACACTCATTAGTTATCCATTGGAAATATAAAGCTTTGTTTAGAGGAAGAATAGTTTGGTCGAAAAATATAGTGGATTTTTCTTACTAAGTTAGGGTATTAATTTTTGTTTGCAACATATTTGCAACCAAATCTAGATTGGTGGTGATAAAGCATTTGGAAGTTGAATGGACAAATAAATACAATGATTTTATTTTGGGTGGCACTATCAAATAATGTCCTAACATTGAATACTTTGTAGAAGAGAAAGTACTGATCATTTCTTTACTGTGCAGGAAATTTGAGGAAAGAATTTTTCATCTTTTGATTAGCTATCATTTCACATTGGATGTATGGTATACAGTCAAAATTCTTCTTGGTGGAGTTGGATAGTGAGTTCGTATCTCCCTCTCAATGGATTTCAAAGCGTGAATGGAGGATCCATCAACCATAAATTTCAGAGGCCTTCCTATTATAGTGAGCTAGGTGATTTGGAGATCTAGGAAGGAAATCTTATTTCAAAATTCCACTTTATCACCCACTTGGGTTTTATTTAAAATTCAATATTGTTTTGAGAGTATAATGGATAGACCAAAAAAAATCTTGCTAGGCATATCATCTCTTGGAATTTGATGAGACAATGGCATGGGGATTTTGGGTGGGATCTCTCAAGGTAACCTAGATATCTATAGAGCAAGTTGAACTTTATTTTTGTCTCCCGTCCACCATTTTCTCTTTTCAATGGATTAGGGTATGGAATAAACACTCAGGTGAAACTACATGCCTTGGATTAACTTTTCAAATTGACAGTGGATTAAGGAATTGATAGATTGCAAATTATGGGAGATTCTAAACTTATTATTGACTAGATAAGTGGCTCTGTGCACTTCCAAAGTCTAGTCTTTCAATCTCTGATGGATAAGGTCCATATCATGTTACTTATTTTCTTTCAATCATATTTATTTTGAACATAATACCCTCGCTAACTATCAGTCTAAATATGGATGTGATGAATAGTTAGGGATGTTGAAGCTATTCGAAACCAAACCTAGTGTTCGATCTAAGCATCATCTTCATTTTTTGTCATGATCTTATGGTTTTTCTTTTGCAAATTGAATATCTTATATTATGACTATTTAATTTCATTTATGCAAATGTTAAATATGTAAAAACTAGAATTGAATTTTTCAAGACATTGGGATTCAAGCTATTATAATCATTACCCTTTTGAGCCTATTGGTTTTATACAAGTGCTTATAACACTTTTTTGCAGAATCTAATATCTCGATTTCTATCCCATAAATAAAAAATATTATGCTTTTTTCATTTCTACACTCACAAAAACAATTCTTTATTTATATATATTTCTCATAAGGTCACGTGGAGGTCTTTTAATTGTGAGTTTTTTTAGTAGACCAATTATAACAATGAATATATGTCAAACATCATTGATTGAAATATCATGGTTGAAGCTATAAATTAGATGTTAGGATATAAGGATTACTATGTAATAAAGTCACTTGTGACTTTAGAAAATGTTAATGTTCACTTTTTGTGTAAAGAAATATATTCCATATTCATAGCTGGAAATGACTTGCTTAGTGAACAATGATATATAAGGAGGTAAACTCCTTTGTAAAAGATGCACCATATATTCATTGATAATATTATATTGTGTTATTGTGAGTATCTTTCGTTGAGCTTAGTTATGTGACTCAACCTTATCTAGGCTTTCCTCATTTAATGATCTAGCTCATTTTTGTAATATGGTATCCAATCAAGAATCTGTATCAAGAGTCTTAGGCCTTTGAAAGACAAGGTTTCCACTCTCGTGACTTCAATAGTCTAATAACCATGAAGATTGTATGAGTGTGTAGACCTAGTGATTGTCAATGGTAGAGACAGATTCATGGATCACCAACATGTCTTCTCAAACTCTAGAAGACATGATTTCATCTCTCTTTGTTGAAGAAAAGAGAACCATTACAAGTGATACAAAAGGTGATACTCAACTTGAGACTACATTATACTCAAGAAACAATCGTAGCAAATCAAATAAAGAAAAAGGGGAGACAGAATGTTACTATTGTAAGAAAATGGGTCACATAGCTTGGAACTATGGATTTTGAGCCAATGGTGTTCTCAAGGGAAAAGTCAAAGATAGACCATGCTTAGCTAATGCAACCATTGTTGAAGATCCATTGTATGTGACATCAGTGATGATCTTACTAGAGAAAGGGAATTCTGTGCATTTTAAGAAGCCCGCACTTTGAAAACAAGAACGGATCTAGTGTAGATACATCTCAGTGTGGATGGTTGCCTAGATAATTTTGGAGTTTGTAAGCCTTGGGAATTATACCCTTACGAGGGTCATGAGAAAACTTGATGGAGCATTGTGGATGTAGCTCAACATGGATGGTCATCCAATAATTTAGGAGATTTGTAATTTGGGAGTTCAATTTGGGAACTTGAGAATTCAACTTGGGAGCTACACCTTTACGAGGGTTACGAAGCAGCTCGATGGAGCTCTACCCCGTCTAAGAACTATTTTCAAAAAAGAATCTTTTGAAGAATGTTTGGTTTTGATGTTTTAGTTTTTATTCAACGTTCTTTATCTTTGGTTAGTATGTTTTTCTTTCAATACTATAATACTTAAGAGGTGGTGTTCGGATATAAGGCTTACTAGGTAATAAAGTCATTTTATGACTTTAGAATATGTTCACGTTCAATTTTTATTTAAAGTAATCTATCCCACATTCATCAGTGGAAATGCTTTGCTTAGTGAACAATGATATGTAAGGAGGTAAACTCCTTTATAATAAATGCACCAATTATCCATTAATAATATCATATTGGTTATTGTGAGTAGCTTCCTTTGAGCTTAGTTATGTGACTCAACCTTCTCTAGACTTTCCTCATTTAGTAATATAGCTCATTTTTGTAATGGTCACTTAAAAGTATTTTAATTGTGAGCTTGTTGAGTAAATCAATGATAATAATGAAGATATGTCAAACATCCTTATTGATACATCATAGTTGAAGCCAATAAAATGTTGATGAAAAATTGTCAATCGGTTATTTTAAAAAAATGATTACTCTTCATCCAAAGAGAAAAATGCCAATAAATTTGTAGTCTTAATTATATACAACATTTTGAGAAAAAAAATTCCAAATTATGCTCTTGGTAGAAGATGGATTTCTCGTGATCATTGTTTTATTCGTTTCCCACATAACAATACACGTTTTTTGTTTTTGTTTTTTTAATTTATATGGAATTCTTACTGAACTTGGTTGAATTATTATTGTTCATGTTGACTTTAATCATGTATATGACAATGGAAAGTTTCTTTATGCACTTTCTTATATAGAGTTTTATTTTTTTAGGGAATGTGTGTGTGCGCACACACACACATTTCAATGTTGTTATGCAAATAATCATCTAGTATATTACATATATTTATTTGATTGATATATATATTGTGTTTGTGAGTGTGATTAAGATCATGGTTCTAAAATCCCCCTTGCATCTTCGCGATGATCCTTTACATCCTTTTAGGTTGAAGAGGAGAAAAAGTAAACTCTTGGGAGTTTAATGGGCAAGGACACATTTATGACTTTCATGATTCAAGGATGTACCAATCGACCTTGTATTTTAGATGAACATAAAGCAATGTTGGTAGATGAAGATGAGGGTATTGATGTTAAGAATAAAAGCTAATATTGTAGGAAATGAATCCTCTTTCCAGTCACAAATCTTACAGAAATTCCAGGAATGAGTAGAGTTCTACCATAATCGAATATTCGTGCATGATGAAACAATGCCACTAGGGGTTTTACCCAATTTGAATTGACTAAAACTAATTGGTGTTATACTTAACAATTACTTTGCGAATAAAAACAATCTTAACAATAATGTTAGAGATTATGATAATAATGATGAAGCTAATAGATATGTTCACGTGGTATATCAATATCAAAAAACTAATCCAAAAAATGCTCATCTAATAGGTTTTGACATTAATGTCACAAAATCCATCAAAGAAACAATAAAAATTGCACTTTTTAAATAGGAGGCAACATCACAAGTCAAAATTGTTCAACATATTACTCCTGAGGGATCTAAATGTGAAATTTAGTTGAACATATATTGACATCATTACCTCATTGAAGTAAGTGTAAAGTTTATTTTCATTGTTGTTTTTGTGAGTTAGTAATTCAATGCTTTACATGTGTGTCAATTAAAATCCAATAATTAAAAATAAAAATATTGCCCAAAGAAAATGCTCTTCTATGCTCATGTAAAGAAGTCAAGTTAATGAATGGCTTAACATTAGTTATAAGCAATATCATGCTTGTAAGAATGAATGCATACTATATAGAGGAAAATATGAGAAAGATAAAAAAAAAATGTTCTAGGTGTAAAGAGCCACATAATCATTCAGATGTATATGACATTACAATTCATGAAAAGGTCGTGTGCCATATTCCATTAATTCCTAGACATCAACAACTCTATTTTTGTAATTCCCCAAAAGTTGTTGTGCCATATACCATTAATTCCTAGAAATCAACAACTCTATTGTTGTAAGTCCCTAGTGGAACTTATTCAATGGTCTCATGAAAAGAGTAGAGTGAGATTTGTTTGGCGAGTACACAATTGCAAGGCAATGAAAGTGCACATTGAGAAGATGTAGCCAAAGCAATTCAAAAAAAAACCACAAAGGTGTTAGAGTGGGTATAACTTATTCCTTTCTCTTAACTATCAATAAATATTTTATATGGTCAATTTTGTTGATTAATTATATTATTCCCCAAATTCTTCATAATAATAAAAAGTGCATCTTATATTGTCACTCATCATGCCTATGAAATACCAAGCTAAAAAAATGCATGTATATCTCAAACCTCTCATAAAAGAGTTGTAGATGTCATGGAATGAGATGAGAATGTATGTTATATCACATCCAATTTTTGTACCCATATCTTTTATACTTTGTTTGATAATGCATGATTCCCCATGATTTGTCATTGCTTGATTAAACATATATTTTATTAGTGATTAAATGCAATATATATAAGCAATCAATGGATAATTGGCACTAATGATCACATATTTGATTTATTTTGAGGTATTAGTACAAAGGGAGAATTTATATGCCCAAGTTGTGGTGAAAAAATATGTTTATAATATTAAAAAGCTCCATGAATGTTTGTTTACAAAGAGAAGAGAAGATTATTTCCAACAAGTACCTACTTTAAGATTGCAAAGTAAATTAGTTCGATGGAAACATCGAAAGGAAATCCCTTCCAAAGATTATCACCGTGAGAGATTGGTTCCATCTTTGTAGCAAAGCTCGTTGAAATGAATTAGATGAGAAGCATAATGAAATGGCCTTGGGATAAGTCAATTGTATATAATTTATAGATATCCATATTCAAAAGCATTTTGATCATTCATCTTCTAGATCCAATGCATATCATTAAAATTGTGGTAGAATTTATATGGAGGTACATATCCAGTAAATTAGATAAAGGTAATTTGGATTTAATTGGTGGAGAACCAACTAATTCACACGAAGAGAAATACAGGTCTTAAAAAAGAAGACAACAAGCCTCCATGGATCTTGTTTAAATATCAAATAAAAATTACTAAAGAGGGTGATTGATTTGGAAACTGTTGTGGATATTCTAGTGGGATAGTTTGTCACAATAAATCTTCCAATATTCTGTAATCTCTTATTATGCAGTGCTTTACTTTAGATTTCAGATTTAATATTATTATCTTAGTGCGCAAGGCACTGAAATAAACTGAAATTGAAATGAAATAAGTTGACCAAATAACACACCATCCACACAATGAACACAAGATGTACCCTAGGAAAACCCAATATGGAAAAAACCCAACTAGAAGATGAGGCTATGTGTTGTTCTTTTCTTCTCAGTGATGAAATGCAAATACAAAGAAAGTTCACTCGCTATGGAGTTTCCATGGACACAATGGCCTAAATGGATATACATGATCTTCTACTTCCTTTGTTATGCTTCAATATCCCACTCAGGAATGCTCTACTTAGCTATGGAATAATAAAAAATACAATATGAATGGAACCCCTTCCTTTCTGAATGGCCCAATACTAATCTAGGGTTAGGGTTTTAGCATGCCTCAAATCCTAATTAGGGCCAGGGTTTTGGACTCTTTAGAATCTTCATGAAAGTTTAGATGTGACTAGCTCCACAAATGAGAGTAATGAAAGTTGGTGTGGCATCCACTCGGTATCATGGGGGTCAACTTGTGGAGGTGTTATCTCGCATTTCTAGGGATAACTAAGGACATGATGTCTTGAGGCCCTCAGGTTGCAGACATGGAGTGCCAAGGGATGAATTGAGTTGTGATGTCCACTTACACAAATGAAGACCCACTTCACCACCACACTTCTCTGGTTCATCATGATGGCATACACCACATCAACATGTTTTTGGAAGACAATGGGTCTTGCTTCATGAGGTACAAGTCAGGTATTGTGGTAAGTGTCACTTTAATACTTGAGGCATTTGAGTATGTTGCATTTAAAGTTTCTTTTGATTATAGAACATTTTCTTGGAAATTATTCTCTTTGCCCTATTTCACCTTGGTGGTTGACATTGTGCCCTAGTAAGTGGTCACCCTTGGGGAAATAATTGCTACTAGGAGTTTTCCTCGATGAGTCATCATACCCTTCCTGATCATACTTATCATTTTTCACACCTCTTCTTTTTTGTATCCTCGTCTTTTGGGATTTTCGGGTATACTAATCCAACAAGGGATTGTACCTCATTTCATGGGAATAAGGGGCTGAAGTTCCAGAGGCTTGTAGCTAGCAAAAGATAAAATCCAATCATAAACCTTCTAGATATTTGCCCAGGGATCCCGAGGACATTGAAATGTCTCTCATAAGAAACTAATGGGAACCGTGAAAAATAACAATCTAAAAATTCCAACCAAGGTAGAGTGTGTGTGGGAAATGTTTTTCATGCTTAGGTAGAAGTCCCACACATTGTCTTCAACTTGGGGAAGCATAGTGTGACCAGGGTAGAATCAAGGTGGGAATTTTTTTTCATATGCTTAGATAGAAGTCTCACTTTGGATTCAACCTCGAAATACTTTAATTAGTTAATGGTAATAAATGGGCTTACAAAAAAATGCATTGAAAATGAAGGTGTGACACACCCTCTACAAAGGCACCCATAAATGAGATAATACGAACCCTTGTATGTCATGAACCCCATGCCCAAAAGTGTTACCCCCATCCACTTCATATTCTTTAAATGGCTTAGAGAGGGTCCACCTAGGAAACACTCCTTGACTTGAGGAATGACTCACCCAATAGGTCACCATAACAACCATCCCATACCTAAACTTGGAAAGTTGCATAGGGTCTTTCAGCACTTGTTTAATTTGAAAACGTATTTTTTATGCACATGTTTAGGTGGCTCTTGTATTGCATGTGATTTTACTTGGCATGATACACTTGACTTGAGACCCTTGGAGGGCACACTCATTTGTCTTTGCAGGACCTTGCTTGGTGGACATTTTGGAAGGAACAAGCCTAGCTTAGGCCTTCATTGGGGCAAGAATCCCACATAGTGAATCCCATGACTCAGATCTTTGGGCAAGCCAAGTGATGAACGTTGGATTTGGAGGCATGAGAGAACACCTTGGAGGTTGATACCTAGCCCTTTCTAGCCCAACGATTTTCCCTTGGAGGCTAAACGCTTCACTTTAGGGCTTGATGTCTCGATTAGGGATAAGGTTGCATGATGGTGGTGTTGCTTGATGATTTGGCATAAATTATGAAGGGAAGAAGGCTTGGCATGATGACACATGGCCTTTGGAGGCCTAGTGATCTCTTCAACAACCCAGCGACTTACTAGAAGTGCCAAAATGTCACCCTCTAGGGTCATGACATCATATTTTTAAGGTTTAATTTGTGTAAAATTGAAATTATTATTGTAAAGGGGAAAAATAAAGGAGGTCGGCCTCCTTATTTTATGTTTTACCCTAATTAAGTGGAAAAAATCATTTTACATGACCTTCTATAAATAAAGATCATTTTACATTTCACCCACTCTCTCTTGAGTGAGAGAGACTTGGCTGAAAATTTTTCCCTACCTGGGAAATTCGTTGCATTGGATTCTTTGTGTAATTTGTTCATGTATCTTCTTCTCTTGTGGATCAATTATAGGCGCTATCTCTTGGAGGCTAATTATTTATAAGTGTGGTGGAATATCTTGTAAAAACTAGGGTTTACATGCATATCTCTTGGAATTGATACGATTTTATGCAATTTGTATGTTGGCTTGTTAATTTCATGGTTATTTTGTTTAACTCTTGGAGAAGTATACGGGCATACACCCTCCATCATGATATTTCATTCTCTTGCTATTGAATTCTCTTTTTAAAGGATTGCTACCAGAAGTAAAAAGGCTTACACCCCCGGTAGAGTTTTATCTTTATTAAGGTTTGCTTTCTCTAGGAAGTTAAAGGGCTAACACCCCTAGAGAAGTAGTAAAACCTAACCTTACACAAGAGACTACATCACCCAATTGAAGAAAGCAATAATCTATTGCACCGGAGATTATATATTCATGCATTGGTAAACATGGATATTGATGTTTTGAATTATTCAAGTGGCTAGTTATTTTTTGCATGCTAAAGGCTTTCTAAGGCCCTAGGGGCATCTTGTTTTGGCCAAGATTTCTTATTTCTGTAATAACATTTAAGCCACATCCATTAGGATTGCAGCTTGCAAACTACTGTCTCTTCAGATTTTACTACTCTTTCTACCACTGAAAATTGCAAGTAAATAGTGTTAATTAATCTACTTGTTAAGGGCTTTCTTTTGAGTGCTTTGCTTGTGATTTTATATGGCTAGAACTTGTTGTTGTAGATTTTTTGAGGTCCTAGGACAACACTTTCAGCTCAATATTTTGATGCTTAGGTGTCCTTTTGAGGTACCCTTGCAAGTGTTTTCTTTACTCAATGTCAGCACATGCAATATGCATCAAAACAAATAACACAACCTCTAGATATTTTAACTTTAAAATGTTGATCTACACTTCTAAGCATGCATTAAATTGACATGTATGTTTTTGGTCAACATGACCTTGGAAAAACCCCCCCATGGGAAAAACCAGTTTGGAGAAGATATATATAGAAGGCCTCAAAGCAAAATGTACAACTTAGGAAACATATACAAGTGAACCTGGTACAATAACAACCACTCTTGGATGCCTTGGAATTCCTTGAAGACCTCCCCACAAGCCTTGTGAAGTAAGGCGCCCCTTGCCTTGGTGAGCCTTTCTTCTCTTTGCTTGCTTTGTCTTTATCCTGATGCCTTTGCCTTGACTTTGTTTTTGCTTGCCCGTTGAACATGCCTTGCCTTTGTCTTTCCCTTTGTAGTAGCCTCCTCCTCTCAATAAATCCTCCTCCAAGATGATGGTGTGCCCCTCTCCTCAAGTGCGCCCCCTCCTCGTGAAAAAACTCAAATAGAGTGCCCTCCTTCACCCTTACGCCCTCTAAGCTCTAGAGTGCGCCTCTCCAAGGTGAATGGCTATCTCCATAAGGTTAGGGCCTCTCCCACACTAGAATGCACCCTCTAAACTCAAGAGTGTGCCTCTCCTCTAGTATGTGCGCCCCTCCTCCATAGAATGTGCCCTCCTCCTAAACACTTGCACCCTCACTCATGATGGCTTCCTCTGTAGCTCTAGAGAAAGCCACAACCATATGAGTAAGCCTCCAAGCAATGGACCACACCTCCTCTACTAGATGTGCACCCTCCTCACAAGCTTGCACCCCTCTCCACTAGTAAATGCGCCCTCCACCACAAGTATGTGCCCTCCTCTAGGATAGTATCAAAACCTTCATGGAAGACTTCTCCAAGCTACCTCAACTCAAGAAAAGCTTCCTTCTCAAACCCTCATAAAAGTGCGTCCTCCTCTCCTCAAGAAATGTGCCCAAGCTCTCCTTCTCATCTCCTCTTCTCACAAGTGAGGAATGAGTCTCATAAATGCACTATACCCTCCTTTAGCCTCCTTTGGCCAAACCCTAAAAGATCAATGGCCTAGATCCGATCTAGCCAAGTCTAATCAATGGGTGAGATTCAATCCCTAAATCTCACTTAGGAAACCCACTTTCCTTAGTTTGCTTTATGTCTATTAATTCACCCACTTTGTGAAATAATTGTCACTTTAATGACTTAAGTGACATATCTCACTTTTGACTTAAATCTCCTAACTAAATGTGAAATTACAATCATAAAGTAAGGTACAAGGGTAATAGTCTCCCCCTTTGTGTTTAGAGAATCATAAACACATGGGGACCACTTTCCAAGATACCCAAATCTCAACATTCCCTCTTACCAAGGAAAGTGCCTATCACCACCAATATCATCCCTATAGTGGACATGATTACCTCCTGGCATATACTCGGTGAGTATGTCTATACCCTGATCACTGAAAGTAGTCTTTGTCACATATCTTCTCAATTTGTGTGATCTATATATGGAAGTGTCTCTCCAACTATCCAAGATCACCTCGATCTTGGTATCAAACCAAAGATCTCCACCTTGGTCTCCCACCAAGGATATATACCTCTTGGCATCTCGCCAATGGTCACTACTCTTGGCATGTCACCAAGAGTCACTCTCTTTGCATCTCACCAAGAGTCTCCCCCTCTTGATATCTCACCAAGAGTACTTGGATCTCGAAATCTCACCAAGATCATCAACTTGGCCTCTCGCAAAGTAGCTTCCACTTAAAGTGGATCCAGAACCTGATCTACCTGTCTCTGTAGCCAAGTGAGGCTCAAGCGTCTGTGGTGCCCTGTCGCTCCTCCTCATCAATCTCTGATGCTATGAAGCCCATGCACCAACCCTTTGTCTCAGCAACTCTGAAACTGAAGTTGTCCCAGGTGGACCAGTCACCCCCTCTGAATATGGTGTCCATGAAACTTGAGTCTGAGATCCCTCTAAATCACTACTATGAGTCAGTAGGTAATATCAACTCTACTCCCCACCTGATACTGGATGGTGTAACAACTGACAAATAATTGGAGAACGCACACTCTCTCGCAAACTGTGTATCGAACTCAAGCTCCTCTGTTGTCGTTGTTGAAACATCATGTTGCTTCTTCTTCTTCTTAGGACATTGTCCTGCATAGTGACCCATCTCTCCACAAGCAAATCATCTCATTGTTATCATGTCTCTCTTATGCCCACTACTTCTCTCTCCTCCCTGTGGTGGGCCCCCAAACTTGGGACCCTACTGACCTCCTCTCATGGTCTTCTTCTTGCCCTTTATCTAAAGAGCATGATCCTCATCACCCTACACTATCTGTTATTGATGTTGTCCAGAAGCCTCTACCACAAGTCTAGTATCCTCCTGAATGAATTCATCCCACATCCTCTCCCATGTGGGCATGACCTCCCTGACAACAATGCCATGAAAGAATGGACCCCATGGTTTGGTAAAGTTGTTTAAGGTTGTCCTCACCATAGAAGTGGATTCCACCACCTCTCTGATGGCACCAAGATCGTCTTTGATCTGGGTGTATCGACCAAGGAAATAAGTAACCAACTCATCCTCAAGCATGTGAATGTCCCTCAGTCGATCATGAAGAACCATCTTCCAGTTCTCATTAGATCTCTAATAAAGATTACATAGAGATGCCCACATCTCATTTGTTCAAGTTTTCCCAGTCAAGTGGGGAATGATGTGATCCCGCACTGAATCACATATCCTCCTCTTTGACTTGTTGTTCCTCTTCCTGAACTCTGCTAACAAGATGTGAGTAGTAGCAGGAGGAAAAACCATAGGCGCCTCAACTATATCCCAGTATTCGAGGTCCTCCAAGATAAAGGTGATCCTCGCCTTCCAAGGCGACCAGTTGCTAGCTCCAGCTAGTATATCCTCCGCACACAACTCAGATGTTGACATGAGTGCCAAACTATGCTCCAACTAATGCTCCAACTACAAAGGATCGTTGCCTCACTCATGTCAACACAGGTGTGAAAAGAGGCAAATGAACACTGACCTCACTCCTAGAAATATAGGTGTGAAAAGAGGTCGTGAAATATAGCCTCACTCATGTCCATGCAGGTGTGAAAAGAGGTTGTCCATAAGTGTCAAACAAATCATCCCTGAACTTCCCCACAAATCTTCCCACAAGCTGTCCACAAACTCTGTCAACAAGCTGTCCAAAATYTACCCTGAACTATCCACGAAAATGCTCAAATATCAGCAAGTCTAGGCCAGCATTGGCTCTGATACCATGTAGATTTTATGAGGTCCTATGAGGCTTCCTACTAAGGTTCKCCTTTGAACTTAGTTTGGCTCTAAKTTTCAACTCTTTGGCTGTCCCTTGCTATTGTTTTAGGATAGCAAAYAGTCATAAACTTTCAACTCAATATTTTGATGGTTAAGTGTCCTTTTGAGGTGCCCTTGCAAGTGTTTTCTTTACTCAATGTTAGCACATGCAATATACATCAAAACAAATAACACTACCTCTAAATGTTTTAACTTTAAAATGTTGATCTACACTTCTAAGMATGCATGAAATTGACCCATATGTTTTTGGTCAACATGACCCTGGAAAAACCCCCCATGGGGAAAACCAGTTTGGAGTAGATATATATAGAAGGCCYCAAAGAAAAATGTACAACTTAGGAAACATATACAAGTGAACCTAGTACAATAGMAACCACTCTCGGATGCCTTGGAGATCCTTGAACACCTCCCCACAAGCCTTGTGAAGTAAGGCAGCCCTTGCCTTGGTGAGCCTTTCTTCTCTTTGCTTGCTTTGTCTTTATCCTGATGCCTTTGCCTTGACTTTGATTTTTCTTGCTTTTTTAACTTGCCTTGTTTTTGTCTTGCCCTTTGTAGTAGAATCATCCTCTCAAGAAAGCCTCCTCCAAGATGATGGTGCACCCCTCTCCTAAACTGCGCCCCCTCCTCATGCAAAAACTCAAATAGAGTGCCCTCCTTCACTCTTACGCCCTCTAATCTCTAGAGTGCGCCTCTCCAAGATGAATGGCTCTCTCCATGAGGTTAGGGCCTCTCCCACACTAGAATGCGCCCTCTAAACTCAATAATGTGCCTCTCCTCTAGTATGTGATCCCCTCCTCCATCAAATGTGCCCTCCTCCTAAACACTTGCGCCCTCACTCATGATGGCTTCCTCCATAGCTCTAGAGCAAGCCACAACCATATGAGTAAGCCTCAAAGCAATGGACCACGCCTCCTCTACTAGATGTGCGCCCTCCTCACAAGTAAATGCACCCTCCACCATAAGTATGCGCCCTCCTCTAAGATAGTAGACATACCTCCATGGAAGACTTCTCCAAGCTACCTCAACTCAAGAAAATCTTCCTTCTCAAACCCTCATACAAGTGTGCCCTCCTCTCCTCAAGAAATGCACCCAAGCTCTCCTTCTCATCTTCTCTTCTCACAAGTGAGGAATGAGTCTCATAAATGCACTATACCCTCCTTTAGCCTCCTTTGTCCAAACCCTAAAAGATCAATGGCCTAGATCCAATCTATCCAAGTCTAATCAATGGGTGAGATTCAATCCCTAAATCTCACTTAGGAAACCCACTTTCCTTAGTTTGCTTTATGTCTATTAATTCACCCACTTTGTGAATTAATTGTCACTTTAATGACTTAAGTGACATATTTCACTTTTGACTTAAATCTCCTAAGTCAAAGTGAAATTAGAATCATAAAGTAAATTACAAGGCTAATAGTCTCCCCCTTTGTGTTTAGAGACTCATAAACACATGGGGACCACTTTCCAAGGTACCCAAATCTCAACAGTCCCTCTTACTGAGGAAAGTGTCTGTCACAACCAATATCATCCCTATAGTGGACATGGTTTCCTCCTAGCATATACTCAGTGACTATGGTTGTACCCTGATCAATGAAAGTAGTCTTTGTCACATATCTGCTCAATCTCCGTGATCTATAAATGGAAGTGTCTCCCCACCTATCAAAGATCACCTAGATCTTGGTATCAAACCAAAGATCTCCACCTTGGTCTCCCAGCAAGGATATCTACCTCCTGGCATATCACCAACGGTCACTACTCTTGGCATCTCACCAAGAGTCACTCTCTTGGCATCTCATCAAGAGTCTCCCCCTCTTGGTATCTCACCAAGAGTACCCGGATCTCGGCATCTCACCAAGATCATCAACTTGGCCTCTCACAAAGTGGCTTCCACTTGAAGTGGATCTAGAACTTGATCTGCCTATCTCTATAGCCAAGTGAGGCTCAAGCCTCCATGGTGCCATGTCGCTCCTCCTTAGCAATTTATGATGCTCTGAAGCCCCTCAACCAACCCTATGTCTCGACAACTCTGAAATTGAAGTTGTCCCGGGTGGACCAGTCACCCCCTCTGAATATGGTGTTCATGAAACTTGAGTCTAAGCTCCCTTTGAATCACTTCTATGAATCAGTAGGTCATCCTCAACTTTGTCTCTCCAATTGATGTTGGATGGTGTAACAGCTGACAAAGAACTAGTGAATGCACACTCTCTCACAAACTGTGTATCGAACTCAAGCTCCTCTGTTGTCGTTGTTGAAACATCATGTTGCTTCTTCTTCTTCTTAGGACACTTTTCTGCATAGTGACCCATCTCTCCACAAGCAAAGCATCTCATTGTGCTCTTGTCTCTCTTCTGCCCACTACTACTCTCTCCTCCCCATGGTGGGCCCCCAAACTTGGGATCGTGCCAACCTCCTCGGTCAGTCTTCTTCTCGCCCTTTGTCCAAAGAGCATGATCCTCATCACCCTACACCATCTGTTGTTGATGTTGCCCAGAAGCCTCTGCCACAAGTCTAGTCTCCTCCTGAATGAAGTCATCACACATCCTCTCCCATGTGGGTATGACCTTCCTGGCAACAATTCCATGAACAAATGGACCCCATGGTTTGGTAAATCTCTTTAAGGTTGTCCTCACCATAGAATTGGGTCCACCACCTCTCCAACGGTTCCGAGCTCGTCTCTGATTTGGGTGTATCGACCAAGGAAAGAAGTAACCAACTCATCCTCGAGCATGCAAATGCCCCTCAGCTGATCATGAAGAACCATCTTTCAGTTCTCATTAGAGCTCTGATAAAGATTACATAGATATGCCCACATCTCATATGCCCAAGCTTTCCCAGTCAAGTGGGGAATGATGTGATCCTGCACTGAATCACATATCATCCTCTTTTCCTTGTTGTTCCTCTTCCTAAACTCTGCTAACAAGATGGGAGTAGTAGTAGGAAGAACAACCACATGTGCCTCAACTATATCCCATAGTTTGAGGTCCTCCAAGATAAAGACGATCCTCACCTTCCAAGGCGACCAGTTGCTAGCTCCAGCTAGCCCATCCTCTGCACACATCTGAGATGTTGACATGACTGCCAAACTGCACTCCAACTTATTCTCCAACTGCAAAGGAGAGTTTCCTCACTCATGTCAACACAGGTGTGAAAAGAGGCAAACGAACAACGACCTCACTCCTAGCAATATAGGTGTGAAAAGAGGTCGTGAAATACAACCCCACTTCTGTCCATGCAGGTGTGAAAAGAGGATGTCCACAACTCTCAAAAAAATTAGCCCTGAACTTCCCAACAAATCTTCCCACAAGCTGTCAACAAAATCTGTCAAGAAGTTGTCCAAAATATGCCCTGAACTGTCTACGAAAATGCTCAAAAATCAGTAAGTCTAAGCCACCATTGGCTCTGATACCATGTAGATTTTTTGAGGTCCTATGAGGCTTCCAACTAAGGTCTGTCTTTGACCTTAGTTTGGCTCTAAGTTTCAACTCTATGGCTGTCCCTTGCTGTTGTCTTAGGATAGCAAGCAGTCATAAACTTTCAACTCGATATTTTGATNTCTCCTTCTCATCTTCTCTTCTCACAAGTGAGGAATGAGTCTCATAAATGCACTATACCCTCCTTTAGCCTCCTTTGGCCAAACCCTAAAAGATCAATGGCCTAGATCCAATCTATCCAAGTCTAATCAATGGGTGAGATTCAATCCCCAAATCTCACTTAGGAAACCCACTTTCCTTAGTTTTCTTTATGTCTATTAATTCACCCACTTTGTGAATTAATTGTCACTTTAATGACTTAAGTGACATATTTCACTTTTGAATTAAATCTCCTAAGTCAAAGTGAAATTAGAATCATAAAGTAAATTACAAGGCTAATAGTCTCCCCCTTTGTGTTTAGAGACTCATAAACACATGGGGACCACTTTCCAAGGTACCCAAATCTCAACAGTCCCTCTTACCGAGGAAAGTGTCTGTCACAACCAATATCATCCCTATAGTGGACATGGTTTCCTCCTAGCATATACTCAGTGACTATGGTTGTACCCTGATCAATGAAAGTAGTCTCTGTCACATATATGCTCAATCTCCGTGATCTATAAATGGAAGTGTCTCCCCACCTATCAAAGATCACCTAGATCTTGGTATCAAACCAAAGATCTCCACCTTGGTCTCCCAACAAGGATATCTACCTCATGGCATATCGCCAACGGTCACTACTCTTGGCATCTCACCAAGAGTCACTCTCTTGGCATCTCATCAAGAGTCTCCCCCTCTTGGTATCTCACCAAGAGTACCCAGATCTCGGCATCTCACCAAGATCATCAACTTGGCCTCTCACAAAGTGGCTTCCACTTGAAGTGGATCTAGAACCTGATTTGCCTATCTCTATAGCCAAGTGAGGCTCAAGCCTCCATGGTGCCCTGTCGCTCCTCCTTAGCAATTTATGATGCTCTGAAGCCCCTCAACCAACCCTATGTCTCAACAACTCTGAAATTGAAGTTGTCCCGGGTGGACCAGTCACCCCCTCTGAATATGGTGTTCATGAAACTTGAGTCTAAGCTCCCTTTGAATCACTTCTATGAATCAGTAGGTCATCCTCAACTTTGTCTCTCCAATTGATGTTGGATGGTGTAACAGCTGACAAAGAACTAGTGAATGCACACTCTCTCACAAACTGTGTATCGAACTCAAGCTCCTCTGTTGTCGTTGTTGAAACATCATGTTGCTTCTTCTTCTTCTTAGGACACTTTTCTGCATAGTGACCCATCTCTCCACAAGCAAAGCATCTCATTGTGCTCTTGTCTCTCTTCTGCCCACTACTACTCTCTCCTCCCCATGGTGGGCCCCCAAACTTGGGATCGTGCCAACCTCCTCGGTCAGTCTTCTTCTCGCCCTTTGTCCAAAGAGCATGATCCTCATCACCCTACACCATCTGTTGTTGATGTTGCCCAGAAGCCTCTGCCACAAGTCTAGTCTCCTCCTGAATGAAGTCATCACACATCCTCTCCCATGTGGGTATGACCTTCCTGGCAACAATTCCATGAACAAATGGACCCCATGGTTTGGTAAATCTCTTTAAGGTTGTCCTCACCATAGAATTGGGTCCACCACCTCTCCAACGGTTCCGAGCTCGTCTCTGATTTGGGTGTATCGACCAAGGAAAGAAGTAACCAACTCATCCTCGAGCATGCAAATGCCCCTCAGCTGATCATGAAGAACCATCTTTCAGTTCTCATTAGAGCTCTGATAAAGATTACATAGATATGCCCACATCTCATATGCCCAAGCTTTCCCAGTCAAGTGGGGAATGATGTGATCCTGCACTGAATCACATATCATCCTCTTTTCCTTGTTGTTCCTCTTCCTAAACTCTGCTAACAAGATGGGAGTAGTAGTAGGAAGAACAACCACATGTGCCTCAACTATATCCCATAGTTTGAGGTCCTCCAAGATAAAGACGATCCTCACCTTCCAAGGCGACCAGTTGCTAGCTCCAGCTAGCCCATCCTCTGCACACATCTGAGATGTTGACATGACTGCCAAACTGCACTCCAACTTATTCTCCAACTGCAAAGGAGAGTTTCCTCACTCATGTCAACACAGGTGTGAAAAGAGGCAAACGAACAACGACCTCACTCCTAGCAATATAGGTGTGAAAAGAGGTCGTGAAATACAACCCCACTTCTGTCCATGCAGGTGTGAAAAGAGGATGTCCACAACTCTCAAAAAAATTAGCCCTGAACTTCCCAACAAATCTTCCCACAAGCTGTCAACAAAATCTGTCAAGAAGTTGTCCAAAATATGCCCTGAACTGTCTACGAAAATGCTCAAAAATCAGTAAGTCTAAGCCACCATTGGCTCTGATACCATGTAGATTTTTTGAGGTCCTATGAGGCTTCCAACTAAGGTCTGTCTTTGACCTTAGTTTGGCTCTAAGTTTCAACTCTATGGCTGTCCCTTGCTGTTGTCTTAGGATAGCAAGCAGTCATAAACTTTCAACTCGATATTTTGATNGACCAGTTGGTAGCTCCAGCTAGCCCATCCTCTGCACACATCTGAGATGCTGACATGACTGCCAAATTGCACTCCAACTTATTCTCCAACTGCAAAGGAGAGTTTCCTCACTCATGTCAACACAGGTGTGAAAAGAGGCAAACGAACAGCGACCTCACTCCTAGCAATATAGGTGTGAAAAGAGGTCGTGAAATACAACCTCACTTCTGTCCATGCAGGTGTGAAAAGAGGATGTCCACAACTCTCAAAAAAATTAGCCCTGAACTGCCCAACAAATCTTCCCACGAGCTGTCAACAAAATCTGTCAAGAAGTTGTCCAAAATATGCCCTGAACTGTCTACGAAAATGCTCAAAAATCAGTAAGTCTAAGCCACCATTGGCTTTGATACCATGTAGATTTTTTGAGGTCCTATGAGGCTGCCAACTAAGGTCTGTCTTTGACCTTAGTTTGGCTCTAAGTTTCAACTCTATGGCTGTCCCTTGCTGTTGTCTTAGGATAGCAAGCAGTCATAAACTTTCAACTCGATATTTTGATGGTTAAGTGTCCTTTTGAGGTGCCCTTGCAAGTGTTTTCTTTACTCAATGTTATCACATGCAATATACATCAAAAAAAATAACACTACCTATAGATGTTTTAACTTTAAAATGTTGATCTACACTTCTAATCATGCATGAAATTGACACATATGTTTTTGGTCAACATGACCCTGGAAAAAACCACATGGGGAAAACCAGTTTGGAGCAAATATATATAGAATTCCTCAAAGCAAAATGTACAACACATGAAACATATACAAGTGAACCTGGTACAATAGCAACCACTCTCAGATGCCTTGGATTTCCTTCAAGACCTCCCCACAAGCCTTGTGAAGTAAGGCACCCCTTGCCTTGGTGAGCCTTTCTTCTCTTTGCTTGCTTCGTCTTTATCTAGATGCCTTTGCCTTGACTTTTCTTTTGCTTGCCCTTTGAACTTGCCTTTCCTTTGTCTTTCCCTTTGTAGTAGCCTCCTCCTCTCAATAAAGCCTCCTTCAAGATCATGGTGCACCCCTCTCCTCAAGTGTGCCCCCTCCTCATGCAAAAACTCAAATAGAGCACCCTCCTTCACCCGTGTGCCTTCTAAGCTCTAGAGTGCACCTCTCCAAGGTGAATGTCTCTCTCCACAAGGTTAGGTCCTCTCCCACACTAGAATGTGCCCTCTAAACTCAAGAATGCACCTCTCCTTTAGTATGTGTGCCCTTCCTCCATAGAATGCACCCTCACTCGGGATGGCTTCCTCCATAGCTCTAGAGCAAGCCACAACCATATGAGTAATCCTCCAAGCAATGGACCACGCCTCCTCTACTAGATGTGCACCCTCCTCACAAGGTTGCACCCCTCTCCACTAGTAAATGCGCCCTCCTCTATGATAGTAGCCAAACCTCCATGGAAGACTTCTCCAAGCTACCTCAACTCAAGCAAATCTTCCTTCTCAAACCCTCATACAAGTGCNACAACTCTGAAATTGAAGTTGTCCCGGGTGGACCAGTCACCCCCTCTGAATATGGTGTTCATGAAACTTGAGTCTAAGCTCCCTTTGAATCACTTCTATGAATCAGTAGGTCATCCTCAACTTTGTCTCTCCAATTGATGTTGGATGGTGTAACAGCTGACAAAGAACTAGTGAATGCACACTCTCTCACAAACTGTGTATCGAACTCAAGCTCCTCTGTTGTCGTTGTTGAAACATCATGTTGCTTCTTCTTCTTCTTAGGACACTTTTCTGCATAGTGACCCATCTCTCCACAAGCAAAGCATCTCATTGTGCTCTTGTCTCTCTTCTGCCCACTACTACTCTCTCCTCCCCATGGTGGGCCCCCAAACTTGGGATCGTGCCAACCTCCTCGGTCAGTCTTCTTCTCGCCCTTTGTCCAAAGAGCATGATCCTCATCACCCTACACCATCTGTTGTTGATGTTGCCCAGAAGCCTCTGCCACAAGTCTAGTCTCCTCCTGAATGAAGTCATCACACATCCTCTCCCATGTGGGTATGACCTTCCTGGCAACAATTCCATGAACAAATGGACCCCATGGTTTGGTAAATCTCTTTAAGGTTGTCCTCACCATAGAATTGGGTCCACCACCTCTCCAACGGTTCCGAGCTCGTCTCTGATTTGGGTGTATCGACCAAGGAAAGAAGTAACCAACTCATCCTCGAGCATGCAAATGCCCCTCAGCTGATCATGAAGAACCATCTTTCAGTTCTCATTAGAGCTCTGATAAAGATTACATAGATATGCCCACATCTCATATGCCCAAGCTTTCCCAGTCAAGTGGGGAATGATGTGATCCTGCACTGAATCACATATCATCCTCTTTTCCTTGTTGTTCCTCTTCCTAAACTCTGCTAACAAGATGGGAGTAGTAGTAGGAAGAACAACCACATGTGCCTCAACTATATCCCATAGTTTGAGGTCCTCCAAGATAAAGACGATCCTCACCTTCCAAGGCGACCAGTTGCTAGCTCCAGCTAGCCCATCCTCTGCACACATCTGAGATGTTGACATGACTGCCAAACTGCACTCCAACTTATTCTCCAACTGCAAAGGAGAGTTTCCTCACTCATGTCAACACAGGTGTGAAAAGAGGCAAACGAACAACGACCTCACTCCTAGCAATATAGGTGTGAAAAGAGGTCGTGAAATACAACCCCACTTCTGTCCATGCAGGTGTGAAAAGAGGATGTCCACAACTCTCAAAAAAATTAGCCCTGAACTTCCCAACAAATCTTCCCACAAGCTGTCAACAAAATCTGTCAAGAAGTTGTCCAAAATATGCCCTGAACTGTCTACGAAAATGCTCAAAAATCAGTAAGTCTAAGCCACCATTGGCTCTGATACCATGTAGATTTTTTGAGGTCCTATGAGGCTTCCAACTAAGGTCTGTCTTTGACCTTAGTTTGGCTCTAAGTTTCAACTCTATGGCTGTCCCTTGCTGTTGTCTTAGGATAGCAAGCAGTCATAAACTTTCAACTCGATATTTTGATGGTTAAGTGTCCTTTTGAGGTGCCCTTGCAAGTGTTTTCTTTACTCAATGTTATCACATGCAATATACATCAAAAAAAATAACACTACCTATAGATGTTTTAACTTTAAAATGTTGATCTACACTTCTAATCATGCATGAAATTGACACATATGTTTTTGGTCAACATGACCCTGGAAAAAACCACATGGGGAAAACCAGTTTGGAGCAAATATATATAGAATTCCTCAAAGCAAAATGTACAACACATGAAACATATACAAGTGAACCTGGTACAATAGCAACCACTCTCAGATGCCTTGGATTTCCTTCAAGACCTCCCCACAAGCCTTGTGAAGTAAGGCACCCCTTGCCTTGGTGAGCCTTTCTTCTCTTTGCTTGCTTCGTCTTTATCTAGATGCCTTTGCCTTGACTTTTCTTTTGCTTGCCCTTTGAACTTGCCTTTCCTTTGTCTTTCCCTTTGTAGTAGCCTCCTCCTCTCAATAAAGCCTCCTTCAAGATCATGGTGCACCCCTCTCCTCAAGTGTGCCCCCTCCTCATGCAAAAACTCAAATAGAGCACCCTCCTTCACCCGTGTGCCTTCTAAGCTCTAGAGTGCACCTCTCCAAGGTGAATGTCTCTCTCCACAAGGTTAGGTCCTCTCCCACACTAGAATGTGCCCTCTAAACTCAAGAATGCACCTCTCCTTTAGTATGTGTGCCCTTCCTCCATAGAATGCACCCTCACTCGGGATGGCTTCCTCCATAGCTCTAGAGCAAGCCACAACCATATGAGTAATCCTCCAAGCAATGGACCACGCCTCCTCTACTAGATGTGCACCCTCCTCACAAGGTTGCACCCCTCTCCACTAGTAAATGCGCCCTCCTCTATGATAGTAGCCAAACCTCCATGGAAGACTTCTCCAAGCTACCTCAACTCAAGCAAATCTTCCTTCTCAAACCCTCATACAAGTGC